>CM035426.1:1105000-1312500 GCA_020310875.1 Ceratopteris richardii
TGATGTAAAAGTGTGGTTGAAGAAGAGGAAAAGCATATTGAATGGAGAGACAAAAGGTGAGAACACAATGTTGGAGAAGCCACCTGCAGTTCGTGACAAGGAGGGAGAGAATGGTGCAGTCTATGATGAGTCAGAATATCAGGACAATGGATCTGTGCTTGATCTCAATGTCTCTGTGGAAAATGATAATTCATTTGAAGCTGAGCTGGAAGATGCACTGAACTGGGATTAAAAGGAGAGAACAATGGTCATGTACTACTACTACTACTACTACTACTACTACTACTACTACTACTACTACTACTACTACTACTACTACTACTACTACTACTACTACTACTACTACTAAAATCCTCATAACTTGGTGTGACACTCATCACAAGCTTTAAACTGTTATGCTGGTGATCTTAAACCAGTTCAATTAGAATTCCCTTATTAGGGAAAGAACCATGGTGTTATGCTAGTGTTCCTTCCCTGCTGCTCTTCTAATCCTTAGTAAGAATGCATAGACAAGTGAGTCACTGTCAACTAGTGTAGTGTTCTGACCACATAGTAGTAGATTACCAATACCTGGGCTTTTGGAGGTTGACGAGGTCGGCAGGGTTGAATTATCAATGTTTCTGTACAATGCAAGGGCATTTCCATGTGAACTTCAACTTACATATCAGCTTCTTGGTCTTGGTTAATGCAAGGAATGGGGTTGATGCTTCTACTGTTGGAAAACAATGTTTATCAGAAATTCAGGAAGCAGTTTATTGCAACGTTTCTTCTTTGTTGCAATTACACAGAGTTGTGAGCCTGCATTTGTGATTTTACTTTTCAGATAACTAGGATCTGTCATTTGATGCGTCTTGAACCGCATTAGCGATTTTATTTTTTCCGATAACTAGCAAGCTGTAATTTGTGCCACTTAAAATTTTTTCTTTATCATTACTGTTTGTGTTACACATGAAGCTTTTATTTTGTCTTTTCATATTTATTATTACCATTTTTGTTGCGCATGAAGCTTTTATCTTGGATTTTTATTTGTTATTGAGCTTATGTTTGTGTTTATACTTAGTCAAATAAAACATGTTGTCTATTTCATCATTTAACTGGAATCTTAAATTGCTGTACTCTTTGTGGGACAAGGATTGATTACTAAATGAATACAATGGTGGGGCCACTGAACAAGCACACCTGTACAGACCTCAAAGAGAGAGCATGTTAGAGCAATGCATGTATTATGTGATTGGTACTTAGGCAAATCCACTACGTTTGGTAAATCCAATATCCAATGAACCACAAGAAAGCAAGATGTTTGGATCAAACACATGCTCTTACGAATAGACATTCTATCTAGGACTATCAAGACGAGAATCCGTTTGTGAAAATGTAGTCCAATAGATTCAATATGTCTTCATCCTAGGAGAGGAAGCTCAAGCTCAATCTGTAGAATTGCAGACACTTGAAGATGGGTAGCAACTAATTGATCTTATCTTGACCAGTTGGCTCCTTGGTATCATCAAGTTCATCAAGTTCAAAAGTCAACTCTGAGCTTTGTGATAATCTTGACAAGGTTCTCATATTAACATTGGCTTCTAAAGCAAACTATTAACTCTTTTTGAGGAGAAAACGTATACATGTAGCTGAAGTGTACAGCAAAGGTGGACAAAATGAGGGGCAGTCATGCATTTTAGGGGCAGTCATGCATTTTAGAAATGTGAACCACAAAAATGCTTAGGACAACCATGTAGGAAACAGTGATCACATGGTCCAGTGTGGAAAACAGATGAAATAGCATGTTGAAAAACATTAATGGACTTTATTATAAACAATAATTGACATAATGAAATTTTGTTATAGTAAAGAGCACAGAAATGACTGACATAATGAAATTTTAATCAAAAGTACAATGCTATAGTAGGGAGTATATTCGATTCCCTTATGTGGGGCAGAGGATAGCAGTGGTATGAGTGGTAAGTATAGTGGCTGTGCACATAAAACTATTTGGGCGACTCACATGGAGTTCGTGTCGATTATGCACTAATGTACGTGCATGCATGCACGCCCGCACACACACAGAGAAGGGCGGGAGAGGGAGAGAGAGGGGGGGGGAGAGAGAGAGAGGGGGAGAGAGAGAAAGAAAGAAAGGTATATTAACGTCTTCCAAAGGCCAAACTTGGCCTATGAGACAAAATCATATTCAACTGTGGTAATCTCTGTGTAGCAATGGAAAGGAAAAAAAATACTCGCTACACAAACCTGTGTAGGTGGAAAACAGCAAAGGATGGTGTACTTGGTAATGAGGAGGTAGTGGGAATAAAATAAAATAATGGTGCCTGGGGAGAGTGGCTCTGGCTCAGCAGATCATGACCACCTGATACAAGGGGGACCCATGAGGAAGTGAATGTGTATACCCTAACTGCTGATGATGGGTGGAGGTGGGTGGAGTATGTGGTACATTGGTGGTGGTAGGAGTGCCTCCTTGAGGAAGCCTTTCCAAGTGGTGGCGATGCGCCTCGGCTCCATCATGTAGTCATGGGCTATCCTGATGCGTGAGATATCCTCCTGGTGCAGTCGTGGTCGTCGGTACCCAACCAGATGTGGTCGGCGTCGCACTCTTTGTGCCGCTGCCTGCTAGAGAGAGAGAGAGAGAGAGAGAGAGAGAGAGAGAGAGAGAGAGAGAGAGAGAGAGAGAGAGAGAGAGAGAGAGAGAGAGAGAGAGAGAGAGAGAGAGAGAGAGAGAGAGAGAGAGAGAGAGAGAGAGAGAGAGAAAGAAAGAAAGAAAGAAAGAAAGAAAGAAATATTAACGTCCACGGGAGGCCGAAGTCGATCTATGGGACCGATCAGGTACATCAAAACATTACATTCCACTTGGGGGGGAAGCCCTCAAGGGGCTATAATAAAAGGGAAAAATCAAAATAAAAGGGGGGGGATGTGGCTTCCAAAGCACTCTTATGACTCATAAGAGTTTCAAAATTACATCAATATATATTACAAATGAGGGAGATAGCTGTTTCTTCCTATGTGGTATGGGTATGAAAATCTCTGATAATAGCTTGACCGCCTCTGTATACTGCCCACTTTCCATTCTTCCTGGCTTCTCTGACTTTAGTTAACTCTGCTTGTCGATTTTTAAGTTGGAGTGGGGTGAGTTCATATGCTATCCATACTTTAGTACCTTGTAGTGACTTTGCTTGCTTCATGACAGCTATCTTATCTGACATGTCAAAATAGCTTACCCTTGCCTGAGTTCCTTTGGGTGTGATGAAGACCGGAGACCCTAGATTGATGAAGGGGACCACCTTGGTTAGTTGTGCTTCTAGTACTTCTGTTTCAAGGATGCAGTCATCTTTTAACTCGGGTGCGATGTCCTCTGTGTCCCATCCTAGGGGGAGGCCTCCAATCCTGATAACTTTCTTGTTGCTGTCCACCAATTCCTGCTCCTTTACCACAGACATTACTTCTTTTGAAAAATGTGTAGAGCTGGATAGTTTTACCTCGGATAATTGTGTTGCCAAGTCGACTTTATTTGGTGATTCAGCTCCTGTTTGCTGGCTGTTTCCTTGTGTTTCATCAAGCTTTTGTTGCAATCTGGCTATTTGTTCATCTTTCTTATTAATTTCCTGCTTCATTGCTGCCATTTCTCCTTGGAGTTTCTTCAGTTCTTGGAGTAAGTAAGACTCCCATGCTGTTGGTTTGTTGACTGGGGCTGGTATAGAGAGCGGCTGGTGCAACAGGGCAGAGGCAAAGCTTTTCCTTCCTTCCATGGTGTTGCTGTAGACAAGGGAGAGAGGAGAAGGGTGCTGGAAAGCTCAAGGAGAGAGAGAGAGAGAGAGAGAGAGAGAGAGAGAGAGAGAGAGAGAGAGAGAGAGAGAGAGAGAGAGAGAGAGAGAGAGAGAGAGAGAGAGAGAGAGAGAGAGAGAGAGAGAGAGAGAAAGAAAGAAAGACTTTTTAACGTCTATTAGAGGCCAAAATCGGCCTATGAGACAAAACATATACATCAGTATGATCCACTGTGATCCCAAAAGGAAAATAAAGTGTGAGTACCGCAAACGGGTATAAAAGGAGTGGATAGTAACTGCATCAAGGGTGTGGGGTGCTATGGGTATGCACTCTATATGCTCAATGGGTGAGATACAAATATGATATGCATAGGGAGGGGAGGCTCGATGATATCACAACCCACTAAATGCCAGGAGTGGGTGTAGGATATAATGCATCGGTGGGTAAGGCATCATGGCGATCCTCAAAATGCTCTGAACGTCCAAATCGATAGGGGTGTGCTGCTGACGTCTCCGTATCTCCATGTCATGGCGTGCGTGAATCGCCTGAATCTCTCTCTGATGTGGACGGGCTCTCGGGAATGGGGTCTCGGTCGTCGACGCTGTTGTCTAAGCTCCTCTGCTCTGTGTAATGTGACACCCCGCATCGAGCTGGGTCCTCGAGTGGCTGTGAGTCTGAAAAAATCTGTAATATAAGTCTGAGGGGGGGGGGGGGGGCCAGGTGTATCTCCATGTGCTGCTGGAGGAGTGATGCACGGCGGTGCTGGAGCTCTACTAGGAAACGACCTAGAGGGCACTGGTCTTCTGTCCCCAATAAAGCCCTGATCTCTCTGGGCCCCCTCAAGAGCTGTGGGTAGCGGTCTCTGATGTCCTCATATGCCTGGCATCTACATGTGTAGTGCTCCTCGTCCTCCACCTCCTCTCTACATATCCTGCATGATCTCTCATCCTGCAAGTGCCGCATAGCCTCGCGTCAATCTATCTGTCGCGGCCTGTGCCATGGAGAATACCCCTGTGCTTCCCGAAAAGGTGACACCTAGGTAGACGTAGGAGTCCACTATCTCTATCTGTCCTCCAGCTTCCGTGAAAGAGGCACGATGGCGTACTGTCCTGGAGGTATGGAAGATCATGACCTTGGTCTTGCCAAGGTTCACTGTGAGTCCTCTCTCCATGCAAAAGGTGTCGAGCGCCCGTAAATGTGACTGCAACCCCTCCTGTGACTCTGAAAGAAGGACAATGTCATCAGCATATAATAGGATGCTAGCAAGGTCTCCTCCTCGCCCTCCTGCTCGCTGTATATACTCCGTGATCTCGTCGATATAGAGACCGAAGAGAGTGGGTGAGAGAGGGCAACCTTGTTTCACACCAATGGTGCTAACAAGGCTGTCTGATAGACCGCCGGGGCGGCGTACCCTGCCTGTGACTCGTGCATACAAAGCGTAGATGGCCATAGCATGTCTAATGGTAGCGGTAACTTCTGGAGCCTCCGTAGTAGTCTCTCTCGAGGGATCATGTCGAAGGCTTTGCGGAAATCCACAAAGCAACAGTATAGTCTCTGCTTCCTCGCCTTCGCGCTCTCAATCAAGCAACGAAGCACGAAGATGTGGTCGATGGTGGAGAAAGTGAGACAGAAGCCTACCTGGCCGGGTGCTCGGATCCCAGCTGCCTCAGCGTGTGCAATGAGCTCTGCCTCTAGTACTGCCCCATAGATCTTGGCCAGGATATGGCCTATCATAATAGTCCTGTAGTTACCTGGGTCCATCATATCGCCGGACTTATGGATAGGCGTAATGGTATGCATAGTCCATGAGTCTGGTAACCCCTCAACCAAAGCACATTTGAAGAGATGGGCGATCAAGTGGGAAACTACATCTGCTGCATATATAAAGTGCTCTCCTTGTAGCCCTGTGTGGTCTGCTGAGCGGCCATGCTGTAGCCTATGGATGGCCTGTCGTACCATGCCTTCCGTGAAGAGGGTGGATATCACAGGACGCGGTGTGGAAGGAATCGGCAATGGTGATTGTCCTGGGACGTCATATAACCTCTGGGCGTAGGTGTGCCAAGTCGGAGGATCTACTATGGGTGTAGGTGGGCGTGGCTCACGTAGTTCCCTCCATGCGGTGGCACAATCCCTACTCATGAGAAGGTCGTATCAATTCTCCCTCTTGTCGCTCCTCGAAAGCTCGGCGCTTCCGACGTGTGAGGGCTCGCATCTGTCGTCGTGCCTCCCTCTCTGTGATGGATCCCAAGATACTCTGTGCTCTGAGATGTCGGTATAGTCGCCTACACTCCTCATCGTATCATCTATTCTGGGGTGTATGCCCCAGCCATGTCGAATGTGCAGTGCTGTGGGTTGTGTATGGGAAGCTGAGAGTAGCAGATGTATGGAGGATCGAGGAGAAATGGGTGGTGAGGGTGTCCAAGGAGGCAAAGGGATCAAGAGAGTAGATACGCTCTTGAACATGGGAGCTATAGATATGTGCTAGCCTAGTTTAAAGTGAATGGTGGTATGGGTTCGTTGCTGTATGGTGACGGGGTGGGATATGCATGGTGAGCCGCGAATGGATAGGGCAAGATATGCGTGATCAGCTCCAATCGGTAAGGGTGGGATAGTGAATGAGGTGATGAGATGTGTCGCCTCAGGGGGTCCGATAACATAGTCTACCACATTGCCCCCCTTGGTGTCGTGGGTGGAATGGAGGTGAGACTGCTCGAGGTGGGCCAGGTCCCCATCCCATTATATATAACGAGACGGTGTGCTGCTCGCATCTGGAGTAGGTGTCGGCCGTATGAGGTGGGTGTGGCGGTGTCGGCTGAGGCTCTGAGTGTAGGCATGTCCCTTATGGTAGGAAGCATCTTAGGGTCGTCAAAGTCGTAGATATCACACTGGTGGCTCTGAGTGCGGGCATTGAAGTCTCCTACAAGGAAGACTTCACCCATCCTGGTATACTCCATAATCGTGTCACTGAGGCAGTCATATGGCTATGTGGTGCATGGTCCCTCCCCCCCTGATAGCTTCTGGGGGGAATGTGTGAAGCGCGAACCAATGGGTGCAATATAGCATACGACAAAGTACGCTGCTCTCTCCTCTGATAGTTGGAGGCGTATCCACATGAAACGTGCCTCTGGGTCTCTGGCTACCACCTGTACCCTGTGCTGTAGAGACTGTCTGTAGAGCATGACTACTCCTGATCCTCGTGTGGTGCGCTGTCTCATCTGGCGGCGGTGAGCTGACTCCCGAGTCCCACATATAGCCCTCGATCCTCGGTAGGCTCCTCCCCGGGCTCTCGTGTGTCTCTGTCAAGAAGATAATGTCTCTGCCCTCCATCACCTCCTCGAGGCGCCTTGGATGTGTCCACAAAGATCCATTGCAATTCCAGACTGCAATGTGCACCTCCTTCAATGAGAGAGAGAGAGAGAGAAAGTGTTTTTACGTCTATTAGGAGGCCGAACTCGGCCTATGAGACAAATCGATGTACATGGGTGTATCTTCTGTCAATCAGAAAAGATAAAAGTGCTGAAAAGAAACTGGTTAAGCTGATATAGATCTCCGTAGTATGCATGTGGGGATACCCATGAAAGTGGTGGGGGGTGTATGGAGTGCGATATCTATGATAGTCTATATGCAAAAGGGTAGTACAACAACCATGAGAATGCATCTAAAACGACTAACTAGCTCCATCCTGTGCTAGTGGGTGGGATGTAATATGTGATACATAGGTGGAGGTGGAGTCAGGGCCACCCTGATGGCTGCAACGGGATCGGCCATCATCTGGGATCGTCTCTCCTCCATGGTGCGATGGTCACAAGCCTGGATCTCCGCAATCTGGTGTCGGTGAAGTCTCTGGGCCCGATATCCTATAGCACGGGGTCGTCTCCTAGCTCGAGATACCTGAGCCTGCTGAAGAGTCACCCCGCTCGGTATGTGGGCTGAGGGGGGGAGGGCTGCAGCACGTCGTGGAATAAAGAAGTCAGTGAGCTGACTCTGTCTCCCTCCTGTATGGAGTGCTACAGTAGGCTGGAGTAGGGAATCTCTGTGACTCTGTATCTCTAGTAAGAATCGCCCGAACTGTCGCTGGTCTCTAGAGTCCATGATCTCTCGGAGGGTGGGCTGCCCTGCAAACAGAGTCTCGTATCTGCCTCTGATGCCATCATATGCGCTACATCTGCATACAAAGTGCTCCTCATCCTCCATCTCTACTCTGCATACTCTGCATATCCGCTCCTCTCTGGGAATGTCTGCGGCTCTGCCCGTCTCAATCTCGAGTCGGTGTGATGAGACTCTCAGCTGGCCAATCGCTACCCTCAAGCTATGAGGCATGTGAGTATCCATGTAGCGTGGTCGCTGGATGAAACCGTCAGCTAGTATGTCTATGAACTGGTCTCGATAGTGCGATAGTCTCGATCCCATGTGTGCTGTGTGCCATGTCTGACTAATGTAGAGCTGCCAGAGATCCTGTCTGAGCACAACATTCCTCTCACGATGAGAGAGGTGGATGTGAGGTGAGTCTGTGTCATACTGAAAAGGCGGCAATCTGTCCATATCAAGTCCATGACTATCAAGCCAGACTCTAACCTGAGTGTACCAAGCTCTCTCATATCCTAACTCTGATATCTGTATAGATGCCTCAAGAGCTCTGTGTGTGAGTCTATCTGTAGGGAGGTCCCTAATCCTCTGAATAAAGCAGATAGTCTGGAATAGTGCCTCTACTGCCATGGGTGGTGCAGCTAGCTCTGCCCTGATGATGTCATGTGGCACCGACTGTTTCCCACGAAATAATCGCGAGATCATACGTACCTGTGGCCTCTCGATCGCACTCCACTGGGTGACTGTGAGACCTGGGGCCCAAACCGTCGCAGCATACATCATAGCTGGTCTGACCAGTGTGTCAAATAGCCAGCCCTTCGTGCGGGGCTCCTGGAAGTGTGCTTGGTGACATCTCCGTTCTAACATGGCTAAAGCTGCATATCCACGTGTGAGTCTATCGGTGGCTGCCTGTCTCATGCTGAAGGGGCCAGGCAAGCTCGTGAATGTGACTCCGAGATAGACATAGGAAGTGACCACCTCAATCTGTCCACCACCAGCTCTGAATCCTGCTCCATTCCTCACCATGGGGGAGGTGTGGAAGATCATGACCTTGGTCTTGCCAAGGTTTACTGTCAAGCCCCTCTGTGAGAGAGAGAGAGAGAGAGAGAGAGAGAGAGAGAGAGAGAGAGAGAGAGAGAGAGAGAGAGAGAGAGAGAGAGAGAGAGAGAGAGAGAGAGAGAGAGAGAGAGAGAGAGAGAGAGAGAGAGAGAGAGAGAGAGAGAGAGAGAGAGAGAGAGAGAGAGAGAGAGAGAGAAAGAAGAAAGAAAGTGTTTTTACGTCTATTAGGAGGCCGAACTCTGCCTATGAGACAAATCTATGTACATGGGTGTATCTTCTGTCAATCGGAAAAGATAAACGTGCTGAAAAAAAAAAGCTGGTAAGGCTGATATAGATCTCTGTAGTATGCATGTAGAGATACCCATGAAAGTGGGAGGGGGGAATGGTGAATGGAGTGCTATATCTGTAGCCTATATGCAAAAGGGTAGTACAAGCATGATAATGCATCTGAAGGACTAACTAGCTCCATCCTGTACTAGTGGGTGGGTGTAAGATGTGGTACATAGGTGGAGGTGGAGTCAAGGCTGCCCTGATGGCTGCAGCGGGATCTGCCATCATCCGGGATCGTCTCTCCTCCATGGAGCGATGATCACGAGCCTGGATCGCTGCAATCTGGTGCCTGTGAAGTCTCGGGGCCCGATATCCTATAGCACGGGGCCTTCTCCTAGCTCGAGAGGTCTGAGCGTGCTGAAGAGTCACCCCTCTCGATGTGTGAGCTAAGGTGGGGAGGGCTACTGCACGTCGTGGAATGAAGAAGGCAGTGAGCTTACTCTGTCTCCCTCGTGTCTGGGCAGCCATAGTAGGCTGGAGGAGAGAATCTCTGTGACTCTGAATCTCTAGTAAGAATCGCCCAAGCTGTCGCTGATCTCTAGAGCCCATGATCTCTCGGAGGGTGGGCTGCCCTGTAAATAGAGTCTCGTATCTGTCTCTAATGTCATCATATGCGCTACATCTGCAAACAAAGTGCTCCTCATCCTCGATCTTTACTCTGCATATCCTGCATAGCCTCTCCTCTCTGGGAATGTCTGTGGCTCTGCCTATCTCAATCTCTAGACCCTCAACTGGCCAATGGCCACCCTCGAGCTATGAGGCATGTAGGTATCCATGTAGCGTGGTCGCTGGATGAAACCATCCGCTAGTATGTCCAAGAACTGGTCTCGATAGTGCGATAGTCTCGATCCCATGTGTGGTGTGTGCCATGTCTGACTAATGTAGAGCTTCCAAAGGTCTTGTCTCAGCACAAGATTCGTCTCATGACGCGAGCGGTGGATGTGAGGTGAGTCTGGGTCATACTGAAAAGGCGGCAATCTATCCATATCAAGTCCATGACTCTCAAACCACGCTCTAACCTGAGTGTACCAAGCTCTCTCATATCCAGACTCTGATATCTGTATAGATGCCTCAAAAGCTCTGTGTGTGAGTCTTTCGGTAGGGAGCTCCCTCACCCTCTGAATAAAGGAGATAGTCTGGAATAGTGCATCTACCACCATGGGTGGTGCAGCTAGCTCTGCCCTGATGATGTCATGTGGCACTGACTGTTTCCCGCGAAATAGTCGTGAGATCATACGTACTTGTGGCCGCTCGATCGCACTCCACTGGGTGCCTGTGAGGCCTGGTGCCCAAACTGTCGCAGCATACATCATAGCTGGTCTGACTAGTGTGTCAAATAGCCACCCCTTTGTGCGGGGCTCCTGGAAGTGTGCCTGGTGACATCTCCGCTCTAAGATGGCTAAGGCTGCATATCCTCGTGTGAGTCTATCGGTGGCTGCCTGTCTCATGCTGAAGGGTCCAGGCAAGCTCGTGAATGTGACTCCTAGGTAGACATAAGAAGTGACCACCTCAATTCTGCTCCATTCCTCACCATGGGGGAGGTGTGGAAGATCATGACCTTGGTCTTTCCAAGGTTTACTGTCAAGCCTCTCTGTGTACAAAACTCATGGGGAGGGAGAGAGAGAGAGAGAGAGAGAGAGAGAGAGAGAGAGAGAGAGAGAGAGAGAGAGAGAGAGAGAGAGAGAGAGAGAGAGAGAGAGAGAGAGAGAGAGAGAGAGAGAGAGAGAGAGAGAGAGAGAGAGAGAGAGAGAGAGAGAGAGAGAGAGAGAGAGAGAGAGAGAGAGAGAGAGAGAGAGAGAGAGAGAGAAAGAAAGATATATTAACGTCCACGGGAGGCCGAAATCGACCTATGGGACCGATCAGGTACATCAAAACATTACATTCCACTTGGGGGGAAGCCCTCAAGGGGCTATAATAAAAGGGAAAAATCAAAATAAAAGGGGGGGATGTGGCTTCCAAAGCACTCTTATGACTCATAAGAGTTTCAAAATTACATCAATATATATTACAAATGAGGGAGATAGCTGTTTCTTCCTATGTGGTATGGGTATGGAAATCTCTGATAATAGCTTGACCGCCTCTGTATACTGCCCACTTTCCATTCTTCCTGGCTTCTCTGACTTTAGTTAACTCTGCTGGTCGATTTTTAAGTTGGAGTGGGTAAGTTGGAGTGGGGTGAGTTCATCTGCTATCCATACTTTAGTACCTTGTAGTGACTTTGCTTGCTTCATGACAGCTATCTTATCTGACATGTCAAAATAGCTTACCCTTGCTTGAGTTCCTTTGGGTGTGATGAAGACCGGAGACCCTAGATTGATGAAGGGGACCACCTTGGTTAGTTGTGCTTCTAGTACTTCTGTTTCAAGGATGCAGTCATCTTTTAACTCGGGTGCGATGTCCTCTCTGTCCCATCTTAGGGGGAGGCCTCCAATCCTGATAACTTTCTTGTTGCCGTCCACCAATTCCTGCTCCTTTACCACAGCCATTACTTCTTTTGAAAAATGTGTAGAGCTGGATAGTTTTACCTCGGATAATGGTGTTGTCAAGTCGACTTTATTTGTTGATTCAGCTCCTGTTTGCTGGCTGTTTCCTTGTGTTTCATCAAGTTTTTGTTGCAATCTGGCTATTTGTTCATCTTTCTTACTAATTTCCTGCTTCATTGCTTCCATTTCTCCTTGGAGTTTCTTCAGTTCTTGGAGTAAGTAAGACTCCCATGCTGTTGGTTTGTTGACTGGGGTTGGTATAGAAAGCGGCTGGTGCAACAGGGCAGACAGAGGCAAAGCTTTTCCTGCCTTCCATGTTGTTGCTGTAGACAAGGGAGCGAGGAGAAGGGTGCTGGAAAGCTCAAGGAGAGAGAGAGAGAGGAGGGGGGGGGGGAGGGAGGGAGGGAGGGAGGGGGAGGGGGAGGGAGAGGGGGAAGAGGATTGGGGTTAGGGTTAGGGTTAGGGCTCTTGTTAGGGTTAGGGTTAAGGTTAAGATTTAAGTTTTGGGGGGTTTTGGGTTATGGTTAAGGCTAGCTTGAGAGATTAGATTAAGCATTTGGGTTTGGTTTTAGGTTTTAGAGTTAGGGTTTGTTTGCACTTAGGGTTAGGGTTTCGGTATCTTAGGATTAAGGTTGGTTTTTGCTAGGGTTTCAGGTTAGGGTTAAGTTTTGGGTGTGGGATATAGGTTGATTTCGGGAGCATCTTTACGGAACCCTAACATGAGAACCCTCGGGGGGTGCCGGGCAGCGCAGTTAGGGCAGTAGGGAGGGCGGCGGGCATAGCGGGTGGCGGGGAGCAGAGAGCAAGGCGGGTGGCGGGGCGCAGCGGGTGGCGGGGGGTAGCGGGCAGGGCGGGCGGCGGGGGCAGCTAGCAGGGCGGGGCGCAGCGGGCAGGGTAGAGAGAGAGAGAGAGAGAGAGAGAGAGAGAGAGAGAGAGAGAGAGAGAGAGAGAGAGAGAGAGAGAGAGAGAGAGAGAGAGAGAGAGAGAGAGAGAGAGAGGGAGGGAGGGAGGGAGGGAGGGAGGGAGGGAGGGAGGGAGGGAGGGAGGGAGGGAGGGAGGGAGGGAGGGAGGGAGGGAGGGAGGGAGGGAGGGAGGGAGGGAGGGAGGGAGGGAGGGAGGGAGGGAGGGAGGGAGGGAGGGAGGGAGGGAGAGAGAGAGAGAGAGAGAGAGAGAGAGAGAGAGAGAGAGAGGAAGAAAGACTTTTTAACGTCTATTAGAGGCCAAAATCGGCCTATGAGACAAAACATATACATCAATATGATCCAATCCACTGTGATCCCAAAAGGAAAATAAAGTGTGAGTACCACAAACGGGTATAAAAAGGAATGGATAGTAACTAGCATCAAGGGTGTGGGGTGCTATGGGTATGCACTCTATATGCTCAATGGGTGAGATACAAATATGATATGCATAGGAAGGGGAGGCTCAATGGTATCACAACCCACTAAATGCCTGGAGTGGGTGTAGGATATATTGCATCGGTGGGTAAGGCATCATGGCGATCCTCAAAATGCTCTGAACGTCCAAATCGATAGGGGTGCGCTGCTGACGTCTCCATATCTCCATGTCATGGCGTGCGTGAATCGCCTGAATCTCTCTCTGATGTGGACGGGCTCTCCGGACTGGGGGTCTCGGTCGTCGACGCTGTCGTCTAAGCTCCTCTGCTCTGTGTAATGTGACACCCCGCATCGAGCTGGGTCCTCGAGTGGCTGAGGGTCTGAAAAAATCTATAATATAAGTCTGAGGGGGGGGTGCAAGGTGTATCTCCATCTGCTGCTGGAGGAGTGATGCACGGCGGTGCTGGAGCTCTACTAGGAAACGACCTAGAGGGCGCTGGTCCTCTGTCCCCAATAAAGCCCTGATCTCTCTGGCCCCCCTGAAGAGCTGTGGGTATCGGTCTCTGATGTCCTCATATGCCTGGCATCTACATGTGTAGTGCTCCTCGTCCTCCACCTCCTCTCTACATATCCTGCATAATCTCTCATCCCTCGGGGTATGTGTGGCTCGCCCAACCTCAATCTCGAGCTGGTGTGATGATACTCTGAGCTGCCCAATGGCCACTCTCTCAGCTGGTGCCATATATGTATCCATGTATCGTGGTCTCTGAATGAAACCATCCGCTGTCACAGTCAGGAAGTGCTCTCTGTAGTGTTACCTCGTTGTGGGAAGAGGCTCCCGTGGTGCAATCCATGTCTCCCTGACGTGTATCTGTAGTAGGTCCTGACGGATGATCCTATTCCTCTCCGAACGAGAGAGGGTAATGTGGGGGGAAGAGAGGTCATACTGAAAAGGGGGGAGATCCGTAATACTCATGCCATGGTCTGCTAACCATCGGTAAGTCTGTGCATACCATACTCTCTCATGCCCTGTCTCTGCCAAATGTCTAGAGCTCTCAAATGCAAGCCTGGTGAGTCTGCTGGTGGGGAGCTCTCTAACTCTCAGAATAAAGGTCACCAACTGGAAGAGGGCCTCCACTAGCATCGGTGGTGTGCCAAGCTCAGCTAGTATAATGTCATGTGGAACGGAGGGCTTGCTGCGCAGCAAGCGTGAGATTATGGTGACCTGGGGCCTCTCAATCCGCGTCCACATCGCCTCTATGATCCTTGGTGCCCATACTGCTGCAGCGTACATCAATGCGGGTGTCACCAGAGTGTCAAAGAGCCACCCCTTAGTTCGGGGCTCCTGAAAATGTGCCTGAAAGCATCGTCTCTCCAATCCTGCAAGTGCCGCATAGCCTCGCGTCAATCTATCTCTCGCGGCCTGTGCCATGGAGAGAAAGTGTTTTTACGTCTATTAGGAGGCCGAACTCGGCCTATGAGACAAATCGATGTACATGGGTGTATCTTCTGTCTATCAGAGAAGATAAAAGTGCTGAAAAAAAAGTGCTGAAGAAGAAACTGGTAAAGCTGATACATATCTCCATGATAAGCGTGTGGAGATACCCATGAAAGTGGGGGGGGGGGGGGGGGGGGGGGAGGGGAGGGTGTATGGAGTGCGATATCTATGATAGTCTATATGCGAAGGGGTAGAACAACAAGCATGGGAATGCATCTGAAGCGACTAACTAGCTCCATCCTGTGCTAGTGGGCGGGTGTAAGATGTGATACATAGGTGGAGGTGGAGTCAGGGCCATCGTGATAGCTGCAGCAGGATCAGCCATCATCTGGAATCGTCTCTCCATGGCGCGATGGTGACGAGCCCGGATCTCTGCAATCTGATGTCGGTGATGTCTCGGGGCCCGATATCCTCTAGCACGGGGTCGTCTCCTAGCTCGAGCAGTCTGAGCCTGCTGAAGAGTCACCCCTCTCTGTGTGTGTGCTGAGGGGGGGAGGGCTGCAGCACGTCGTGGAATAAAGAACTCAATGAGCTGACTCTGTCTCCCTCCTGTATGGGCTGCTACAGTAGGCTGGAGTAGGGAATCTTTGTGGCTCTGTATCTCTAGTAGGAATCGCCCGAGCTGTCGCTGGTCTCTAGAGTCCATGATCTCTCGGAGGGTGGGCTGCCCTGTAAATAGAGCCCCGTATCTACCTCTGATGCCATCATATGCGCTACATCTGCATACAAAGTGCTCCTCATCCTCCATCTCTACTCTGCAAACCCTGCATATCCGCTCCTCTCTAGGAATGTCTGTGGCTCTGCCCGTCTCAATCTCTAGTCTATGTGATGAGACTCTCAACTGCCCAATCGCTACCCTCGAGCTATGAGGCATGTAAGTATCCATGTAACATGGTCGCCGGATGAAACCGTCAGCTAGGATGTCTAAGAATTGGTCTCGATAGTGTAATAGTCTCGATCCCATGTGTGGTGTGTGCCATGTCTGACTAATGTAGAGCTGCCAAAGATCCTGTCTCATCAAAACATTCTTCTCATGACGAGAGAGGTGGATGTGAGGTGAGTCTGGGTCGTACTGAAAAGGCGGCAATCTGTCCATATCAAGCCCATGACTATCGAACCATACTCTAACCTGAGTGTACCAAGCTCTCTCATATCCTGACTGTGATATCTATATAGATGCCTCAAAAGCTCTGCGTGTGAGTCTGTCTGTAGGGAGCTCCCTCATCCTCTAAATAAAGCAGATAGTCTAGAATAGTGCATCTACTACCATGGGTGGTGCAGCTAGCTCTGCCCTGATGATGTCATGTGGTACCGACTGTTTCTCGCGAAATAGTCGCGAGATCATACGTACGTGGGGCCTCTCGATCGCACTCCACTGGGTGACTGTGAGGCATGGGGGCCCAAACTGTCGCAGCATACATCATAGCTGGTCGGACTAGTGTGTCAAATAGTCACCCCTTCGTGCGGGGCTCCTGGAAGTGTGCCTGGTGTCATCTCCGCTCTAACATGGCTAAAGCTGCATATCCTCGTGTGAGTCTATCGGTGGCTGCCTGTCTCATGCTGAAGGGGCCAGATAAGCTCGTGAATGTGACTCCGAGGTAGACATAGGAAGTGACCACCTCAATTTGTCCACCGTCGGCTGTGAATCCTGCTCCATTCCTCACCAAGGGGGAGGTGTGGAAGATCATGAGCTTGGTCTTGCCAAGGTTTACTGTCAAGCCCTTCTGTGTACAAAACTCATCGAGGGCATCCAAGTGGCGTTGTAATCCATCAGGTGACTCTGAAATCAAGACAATGTCATCGGCATATAATAAAATGTGGACAGGTGTACCTGCGAGGTCTGCACCCTCTCCTCCAGCTTGGAGGATGTAGTCCTCAATCTCATCGATGTAGAGACCAAATAGAGTGGGAGAGAGCGGGCAACCTTGCTTAACACCGATGGTGCTAGCATGGCCTCAGACATATAACGAGATTATGTCGAGAGCCTAGTCTGAGTAAGTGAATGCCATAATGAGTGTGTGTAGAGTCGGCTGAAGCTCGAGCTGTAGACTCATCCTCTATGGTACGTAGTATCTGTGGCTCTTCTAGGTCAAATATCTCACACTGATCATTGCTTGTCCTTGCATTGAAGTCTCCCATAAGGAAGACTTCCCCTAATGCAGAGTACTCTGTAATCTCTTCTGACAAGCAAGTGTATGGTGAGTCCTCCTCTCGATCTATGATAGCGAATCCCGAGCTAGAAGGAGCAAAGTAGCATAAAGCTATGAAGATGATCCGCTCCTGTGAGAGCTGGAGTCGAATCCAAAGATATCTGGCCTGTGAGTCACGTGTGATTATCTGTATCCTCCTTTGAAGTCCATCTCTGAAGAGTATGGCTACTCCTCCTGATCCTCTCGTGGTGTGCTGACGTGTACACTCTCTGTATGTGGACTCCCACTGGAAACCGTGGACTTGAGGTAGGCCCCGGTCCGGGCTCTCATGTGTCTCTGTGAGCATAATGATGTCTTTGCCTTTGCGCACCTCTTCCAACCTCTCTGGGTATGTCCATAAATCTCCATTGCAGTTCCAAACTGCAAGGTGTATCTCCTCGAGTGTCTCACAAGCCGCGAATCCCTGTGGGATGGCCTTGCCATCAATGATGACACGACCATCTCTGTATGAAGCCTTCTTTCCTTCTTTGCGAGCTTGGTGTACTCTCGGCATGCATGCGCAACGGTGTGCTACTTGCATGGGTGTGAGATCATCATCAAGGTAGATGGGGGGGGCATCAAGTGCTCTTAGAATCACCCTCTTGCGTAGGAAAGTAGATCTTACATCTTCTGAAGGCAAGTGTAGAATGAGAGCTCTCTTCTTCGTGGGATCTCGTCCCGTTCTCCAAGACTTGATAAATGGAGGGGAGTCCTCTTTGTAGCCGAGCATCCTCCATAGTGTCTTCCCGTCGGACTCGGGTGTAGAGCCTTCTTTTTCTACAATGCCCGTGATACGTACATTGAGACGACGGGCATGTCTCATCTTTTCTTCTTCAATGGTGGTGTGCACGATGAGTGCTTCCTCTTTGGCTTCTTTTTTGATGTTCTTTTTCACTATGTCGATCCATCCTTCTTTGGTAGCTTCTAATTTGTTTTCCATGCTCGTGGTCAAAGCTTTGGTGAGTTCTTCTTTTAGAGTTTTTGTCTTGTTCATATTAATCTCTCCCTCTTCGGGTGTGAGAGAGACCATTGAAGCTTTGAGGAGCTCCAATTCCTCTTTCATGTTTGCCCTTTCCTTAGCTGGTAAAGCTTCACTCTTGACCATACACCTCGCCATCTCCATGAGTGACCAACAACTCCATTCTGTTAAGGTGTATATGGCACTGTACACTGGTGTTTTATCCCACGTTCACCCAGAAATGCATTAAAATCAGAAGACATATATTCCCCCCCTCGATCAGAACGGAGGGTGCCCATTTTACATGCTGACAGATTTTCAGCCAAAACCAAAAACTGTTTGAAGCACAAAAACACTTCGGACTTTGCCTTCAATGGATATACCCATGCATGCCTGGAAAAATCATCAATGAAAGTCACGAAGTAAAGATAGTTTCCAAAAGAAGATGTCTGCATAGGACCACATACATCACTATGTACAAGTTGCAATTTTTGCGTAGCCCGAACTGAACCATCTTTTGGAAAGGAGGAACGCTGCATTTTTCCCAAAATACAACCTTCACATACATGTTTTCCAGGTGCCTAAAGCTTGGACAAAGAAGACACCATATCAGATTTCTGCAGGCGTAGCAAACTAGCAAAATTCAGATAACCAAAGCGTGCATGCCAAAGCTTTGCATCTGACATAGCCTGAGAATCATGAACTACACATGCCGAATCATTCACAGATCTTTCATAGTCTATGAGCTTATACAGCCCACGACATAAAATGCCAGAAGCAATAATAATATCGCCATTTGACAGATCATGAACTGTATATCTGTCATCAACAAATTTCACAACCAAGCCAATCTTGGCTAATGCAGAAACTGATAACAGATTCTTCTTGATCCCTGGCACAAATAAAGCATCTGACAAGGTGAAAGAACTACCATCAGCAGTAGTCAGAATGATCTTACCAACTCCCATAATAGGATAAGAGGATTTGTTGGCGCATGTGACAGTATTCCCTGTAGGGGCAGGCTCGAGTGAAGAGAAGAAACTGCGCTGCGAGGTAATATGTTTGGTCGCCCCACTATCAAAGTACCAAACATCTGAGTCCACTGCAGACATGCACTGCTCATGAGAAGATGGGTCAAAACTACAAACAGTAGTAAACGCCCATTCTTCTTCCTGCACAAGATTAGCAGACTCTGTTTTTGGTGTAGAGGATTCTGCAACAACCATTCCAGCCTCCTTTTTCTTTGCCTCTTTTGCAGCCAGTTTTGGACAGTTCTTTATGATATGATCATTCCCTTTACAGTACTTGCAAAACAATTTCTTCTTTTTTGATTTCTTCTCATCTTTATCCTGGTTCTTCGAATGTGTAGCATTTGCAGATTTCTGCTTACTAATAGAAGAGCTCCATTTTCTTTTGCCCTTCTGACTAGCCAGGAAAGCTTGATCTGCAACACGCATAATGGATCTATTCTGCCTGGACTGATCTTCCTGCAACAGAACAGAGACTAACTCCTCAAATGATAAGGCATTCGGATTGCCTTTCATCATCAACCGAAGAGTAGAAGCAAAACTCTGATATGAATCAGGAAGACCATTCAGAACGGTCTGCACAAGTGAGCTATCTGGTATAACCTCATCAACAAAAATCAACTGTTCCTTCAAATCTTTGATCTTCGTTAGGAAACTGTCCGTAGAATCACCTTCATTCATGTGCTCACTCTCCAACTATTTTCGGAGGTAAGCAACATGAGCCTCATTTCTAACTTTGTACAATGTGGTAAGTCTATCCCAAGCATCCCTAGTTGTTCTGCAAGAGCGAATATGAGGAATAATGGCACGTTTGACAGACAAAGCTATCAATGCATGTGCCTGGGCATCTCTGCCATCCCAACGAATCTGCACTGGAGTAGGTGCAGCAGAAACAAAAGCACGAACAGGAATCTGCACAATATCATCTTCGACACCATCTTCATCAGCTTCATCACCTGTATTCGTAGTACCTGTTGTTACAGGTGTAACATGACGTTTTTCAACACCCTGCACAATGTTCCATAATCCTTTTGCAACCAATACATGTCGCATCATATAAGCCCACAATGCGTAGTTGGTACCATCCAACTTATCCTCAACAGCCAACATACGGAATACATCACTGCTTTCAGCCATGGCCGGTGACTAAAATACCTTGATGCAGAAAATTGACTGTATCTCAAAAAGTTGAACAGAACTGCCCCGCCAAGTTCTGCTAGACCTGTAGCAGACTTCGAGACGCTTAAACTGGCGAACAAAAATTGGTATATACCTTTGACACAAAAGGAAGAAATAGCCTGCACAAGTACTGCGATAGTGCGTTCGGAGGCCGAAACGAGCTCAGATCGCGATTTCGGCACCACAAAGCAAAGCAGTTTTGATCTCTGAAAGACCCTGAGTATGCTCACCAAATTTCATGCGAATCTGAGATTGCAAACGGAGGAGTGTCGACGGTGCCCTAGATGAAGCGACGACCTGCTCTCATACCAATTGTTGGAGTTAGATGTCTGCGGAAGCACACGAACAGCACAAGGAAGAAGAAGAAGCTTGGAGCACAACACACAAGATTGAATGTATTACTAGAGAATGTACAAAGATAAGTAGCCCATTAGGGCAATAGGCGTATATACAAGCCGAGGGAAAATAACCTCTTAAAGAGGGAAAAAAGTGCCCCGGCGGTCCTAGTGTGTTCACACACATCACTACCTAAATATATCAACAATGAAGTCTTGCTTGATAGTTCACTTGCCTTAACATTTGAGGAGTTAATCTCTGTTAGTTGCAGGAAGATTAGTCTAGCAGAACAGGTTCATTATGCATGTTGCAGATCAAGCTTTGCTCGCCAGTTAGAAGGGTAAAGGTAAATGGAGCTATTCAACTAGTAAGCAAAAATCTGCTAACTTTGCACAATCAAAGAAGGAAAGAGAAGAGAAGAAAATAGAAAAGCAGAAATTGTTTTGCAAGTACTATAAAGAAAATGATCATATCATAAAGAACTGTGCAAAACTAACTGCAAAAGAGGCTGAAATGGTTGTTGTAGAGGCCTCTACACTGAAAACAGTGTCTGTTGATCTTGTGCAAATTGAAGAATGGGCATTTGCTACTATTTGCAGTTTTGACCCATCTTCTCATGAGCAGTGTATGTCTGCAATAGACTGAGATGTTTGATACTTTGATAGTGGGGCAAGCAAACATATTACCTCATAGCATAGTTTCTTTACTTCTCTTGGGCAGCCCTACAGGGAATACTGTCATATGAGCCAACTCCTCTTATTGTATCATGGGAGTTGGTAAGATCATTCTAACTACTATTGATGATAGTTCTTTTACATTGTCAGGTGCTTTATTTGTGCCAAGGATCAAGAAAAATTTGTTATCAGTTTCTGAAATTTGTTGTGAAATTTGTTGGCGACAGATGTATAGTTCATGATCTGTCAAATGGTGATGTGATTATTGCTTCTAGAAATTTATGTCATGGGCTGTATAAGCTTATAAACTATGAAAAATTTGTGGATGATTTGGCATGTGCAATACATGATTCTCAAGCTATGTCATATGCAAAGCTTTAGCATGCATGCTTTGGTCATTTGAATTTTGCTAGTTTGCTACACCTGTAGAAATCTAAAATGGTGTACTTTCTGCTGAAACTTGAGACACCCGTAAACATGTATGCGAAGGTTGTATTTTGGGCAAAATATAGCATTCCTCCTTCCCAAAATATTCGATGTACTAAAAAATTACAACTTGTTTATAGTGATGTATGTGGTGAGTTGTTGAATGGAAGAATAGGTCACTCATAGAGATGGCAAGGTGTATGGTCAAGAGTCAAGCTTTACCACATAGTTTTTGGCTTGAGGCTGTTATGTGTGTAGCATATGTACTTAACATGTGTCGCACTAAAGCATTGCATTCTATCACTGCATATGAGGCGTGGCATGATCGTAAGCCATATGTTGCTCACCTGTGTGTTTTTGGTTGTCTAGCATATGCATTAGTGCCTAAACGACATCGTACGAAATTGGATGATAAAGCAGTAAAATGTATTTTTGTTGGGTATAGTTCTGAAAGCAAAGGCTATTGTCTATATCATCCACAGACTAAACACATTTTGGTTAGCCATGATGTTGTTTTTGTGGAAGATGCTATTCAGCCTTTACTTTCATGTTCAAAGGAGACATATGTTAGCTCCAAGGACATGTATGATACTTTCTTGCCTCTTCTTACACGTGGATAGTCTATTGCTAGTCCTAATGAAGCAACTTCACAACCTTTGCAAGTTTCATGTGATGATGTAGATTTAAATGATGCACTTTTTGATGAGAGAGCTGATATTAAGGAGGCAAAAACCTGCCAAAATGGTTGGCGCAGACTTTGCGTGACAACAAACCAGATGCACCTCTATCATATGGTACTCGTTGAGGCTCTCATAGGGCCTCTTTTGCATCAGATTGCTATGCTATGGCTACATCTAGTCTTGGTGATGAGAATGAGCCTATTTTGCTTGATGAAGCACAAAATTCTAAAAATTGGATGGTTGCTATGCAATCAGAGTATGATGCTATCATGAAAAATGGTACCTGGTCTTTATGTGACTTGCCTCTTGGCAAGAAGGCCATTGGCACTAAGTGGGTATACAAGCTTAATGAGAGCTTTGTTGCTACTTGCCAAAGGACTACTGTTTGTAGCATTTGTGCACTTGTAGTTCATCATGGTTGGAAAGTACATCATGGTTGGAAAGTACATCACTTGGACATTAAAATTACATTTCTAAATGGTAATTTGCATGAAGAATTGTATGTTTTTGAGCCCCATGGCTTTGTGCAAAAAGGGCATGAAAACCAAGTGTGTAGGTTAAAGAAGGCATTATATGGTTTAAAGCAAGCACCACGTGCTTGGTATGAAAAGATATATGCCTATCTGATTGCACATGGTTTTGAGAACATCCCAACTGAAAGTACCTCATATGTTAAGTGTGCTAATGATGTGCTTTTGATCAAAGTTGTCTATGTTGATGACATGCTACTCACTGGTCCTCTTGAGAAGCATATTTTTGATTTTAAGGTTGATTTGCATGCCTCATTTGAGATGTCTGATCTGGGGCATTTGCATCATTATTTGGGCATTCAATTTATGCAACTTGATGGTGGAATGGCTTTGTGTCAAATGAAATATATTGACACATTATTGCAACATTTTGGCCTTGAAGGCTGTATACCTATAGACACTCCTATGGAGATAGGTTTATGATTGAGTCTTCATGATACTGGAGATGCATTTGATGTTGTTCTCTATCAGGAGGCTCTTGGATGCTTGATTTACTTATGCATTACTCAATTGGATATTCAGTTTGCTATCTCACAGATGAGCAGATTTATTTATTCCCTAGGTGTCAAGCATTGGCAAGTGGTTAAGTGCATCTTTTGGTACTTGAGTGGTATCCGACTACTTGGATTGTTTTATCCCAAGGGAGGATCACTACCGCCAAATTTACATTCTTTTTCTGACTCTAACTAGGCTACCCGAGAACTTTTTTCCCTCTTTAGGAGGTTTTTCCCCCCCGACTTGTATATATGTCTATTGCCCTGATGGGTCACTTAGCTTTGTACATTCTAGTGGTAATACATTCAATATTGTGTGTTGTGCTCCAAGCTTCTTCTTCTTCTTCCTTGTGCTATTCACGTGCTTCTACAGGCCTAAAACTCCAATAAGAATTCAATATAGGAAGTTTGATAGGCTCATAGTGCCAAAGGAAGATACTGATCCCAAGGGTTAGGATAAATTGAACAAATGTTTTCAACATTGTGAGTAAAAAATTATTTGTGCGTTTTACTAAACATTCGCATTTAAATGATCTTTTATGCAAAACATGCAAAAACCCACAGGGGCATGATGTGATTGGATCATTATAAAGTGAATGCCATGATCAAAAGTTATTTTAAGGGGCAATCAAAACGATGGAAGAAATTTGCATCAGAGGCAATGAGCCACTAACTTAGCAATAGCTTCCATAAGAACCCAAGCCTCAACCCACCAAGTTGCATAGTCAATACAGTTGGGCCAATAAAATCCAACCCGCACTTCTAAAAAGATTCAAGAGGTGGGAGTAGTTGCAAAGGAAACTAGTTCTTGGTGGAAGGAACACCAACCCATTGATGTGCATCACGGATTTTGTTCTAGACAATGGCAAGTACTACATCAAGAAGCACTGCAAAAGAGATAGGGTGATATGAAGATCATTAACGAGAGATATGGACGAAGATGAAGGGGAGAAGCACACTAGTGCACACTATCACTCTAGTACAATGGTGAGTAACAACGTGAGGAGTTCCACCTTGTGATTGTCAATCTGCGAAGAGAATAGGTTGATATGAAGATCAAGAGTAAGTGAAGTGCATGAAGGTGATGGTGAGAAATAAAAATGCAAACACACACATGCACACACATACATGAGGATAGTGGCAATGGAGATCAATGGAAGGAAAGAAAAGAACTCATACTCATATTCATCACCAATTACAATAGCTCTACTGGCTCAAATAGTTACTAGTTCTAAAAGTTCAACCACAAAACGAGCTCCCTAGCTCTAGTTATAGTTTTTTCCTAGTTTTGACTGGTTTCACATCTAGTGACCGACATAGTTAAAAAATAGGTTCTACATCTAATTTGAGGTATCTTACTGCTTCTAGAAATTATGAAAATTGGTGTGAGCTACCTACTTAGAATCCCTAAGCTCGAGGACTCCTCAACTTGCACAAAATGGAGTCGTATGTGCGGTAATTGGGTGTATGTACATATATTACATTGTTTTAGTGATAAAAATCAGTGTTTGGGTTATGAGATGGCCTATGTGCTTCCTCTGCGTCTGTGAAGAGATCCTCTGCTTGATCCTTTGCCTTGAACACTCCCCTCCACCTCGTTTCCATCGTCCCTGATAGAACCTGATCGTGCATGGGTAATGTAATTATTGAGAAGGTCTATCGCAAGGGTGTGTTCCATGATCCGAATGCCCCCGATAAGGTCTCTGTCTAGCTTCTCTTAAGTGATGGGATGGGGATCGTCTAGAGGTGGCATCTGATAATTTTTAGAGTACATCACTCATTCACATGCAAACAAATGGAGCAAATGAGTGGGTCGGCTAATAAATACTTCTGAGTGGTACTCTCAGAAGCCAGTAGTGAACATATCTCCAAACATGTGTTTGTAACAGGTGGGCATATACTTCAATCGGGAGTGCCATGCATAACAGACTTTGAGCAAGGGTGTCATGCTCATGTCATACACTAAATCCAAGTTTCCATGTTCGAAGTCGGGGGTGTTCATCGTGGGAGCCTTGATACGCCTGAATGTCTTGAAGACCATTTTCATCATATCAAAAATTTTATCCGTCATTTGTGTAGCAACATCTTTCATACGATGCAGGGGGGGTAACCAATGACGAATAGTAGCCATCATGTATCCTACGATAGGTGTGTTGTTCTAGGGAGGTGCGAGGTACGGGTAGTTTAGCTAGTCTTTACATTGGCGGTTGTTCTAAACTTTGATTGCGAAGGCCTTGCAGGTACATCTTCTAGGGACCGGTCCATAGCACGGGTTGTATGTTAAGTGGGTGGGCACACGCATCCATGCATGCATCATCTCTAGGTGTTGTTGAAGTAATTCCACCCTCCATGTAGGTTGATAGATATGACCCTTTTCAGCTTCCAAGGGAACATCTTCTGGCTCGAACTGAGTGGCGTGCGTTGGGCGCTTCTTAGTGATGCTCTCAATCTGGAAATTGTATTCCTGGAGCAAGAGGATGTAAGGTTTATACTGTAGCTCACTATTCATTATGTGTCGATGTGGTGCTATAGTGGCACTTCAAAATAACCTCTTCAATATTGGCCATCGCATGTAACTGAGCTTCAATTTGGGCCAAATGCATTTTGCCAAGTTCTTCAACTATCTTCAACCATGCTGGGGAGGTAACTTGTATGTATCATGGCCTTCTACTGAGGATCTGCCTCCAACCACGTGCAATGGTATGTATTCATCTTCAAATGTGTCCTTCGTTGGAATCTGTGTTGTCTCGTTTGGTTCCAGCAAGTCCCGTTGAGATTTTGGTATAGGAGGCTCCGTCATGCTAGATACTTGGGTATACAATTCCTGTACTTTAATGCGTAGCACACTCAATTGTTCAAGGAGGGCTGGTGGGGTGACCTCTTTCACAATCGTAGGTCCTAATGAGTCCTTTAACATCAATTTCTTGTTTGTTTCCTTGAGCATCTAGCACTCTTCTTGTAATGGGTCATAATCTTCTAGCACGTGCGTGTGATCTTCCAAGAGAATTTGCATGGAGTCAGGAGGAACAACTTGAAGGCCAGAGGGACTGATACGTGTCTCTGGATTATCCAATGTGGCCTCAAAGTTTTCACGGTTTGCTGTTGGAGTCATTGATTTTCTTCTTTAGCTGCATTGAGGTGCCATCGAAGGAGTGCCATGTTGTGCGATAATTGAGCATTGCGCATTAACTATACGTCTAATTGAGACTCAACTTCTTTCACATGTTCCTATACTTGTGCCTTGAGGGTTTTTTGTTACTGTACTTGTGCCTTGATGGTACTCTCCTTCCAAGGCTTGATATTTCACATTGAGTTCTTGATTTCGTAGTGTCAGCGCATCTAGTTGTTTTTGCAAATCCTGGGTGATCTATTGAAGGGACGAATGTTTTCGCCCTAACGAAGGGTACTCTATGTTAATTTGTTGAAGGCATTGTATCATCTGCTGAATGGCAGCAAGAGGATGACGATGCAAGTGTGGGAAATGATACATGCATGGTGGGTTGTAATGCAATGTGTATGGGAGTTGGGGTAGGGATAGTGGATGCTGTGGTGAGGGGGGAAAGATGTGTGCAGATGGTTGTCATGTGGAGTGTGCTACGTGATGTGGGTGATATGTGCACATGTGCCTCCGGTGAAGTAGTGGATGATAATGGAGGTGCTTTAGGTGACAACAATGTGAAAGAGTGAAGTGGATGTGAGTGTACAAGGTGGGGGGTGCAATTGTGTTGTGAGAGGTGAGTGGGGTGGTGTGATTGGTGGCCATAAGAAAGGAGCCTGTGTACTGAATATGTAGAATGATTGTGCTTGTGTAGATGTTGTAGAGGTAGACAATGGGTTGGTAATGTAGGAGTGGAAATGTACAGTGTAGAAATGACGGGTGGTGTAGGAATTGGTGGAGTGAAGGTAGATGGAAAGGGAGGCTTAGTCATAGTCCGGCTTGAGATTGGGGGTCAAATGGAAATAGGGTATGGAATATGAACATCAGGGCTTTCTACAATGTTAGGTGAAGGTGGATTTTGGGTTGGAGAAGAAGGGATGGTTTCACTAATGGTATATACAGGGGTAGTGTCTTTGCTCAGCATTAGGTCACCACAAGGGGTGTGGATGTCATAGGATCTGTCGGTACATGTATGTGCCTGGTCGTTTGAGGATTCTAACTCGCAGAGGGTCAAACTTGGGAAGAGGTTTTCGTAGTAAGTAACGCAAGGCTTCTAGTACACCGATTGATTGGACCAATTCATTCATAGCTGAGATGAAAGTCTCCTCAGATCCACTACTGATCAATTCTTGTTGCAAAATGGCTTGACACTGTTCCTCAGTTATCCACGACCTCGCCCAAACCTTATTCATTGTGTTATGTAGCCGTCGGACGGCTATTGTATATGCGCCTGCTTCTGATGTCTCCTCTTCATATGTGTTGGTTTCCCCTTGAGCTTTGGCTTGTGTCTCTAATGGATGTGCATTCCCTCACTCTCTTCAATGTCGTCTGCACCCTCATTGGTCACAATGCGGTCATCATCTTCGTCTTCAAAGTCAGCGTTCTCTCCTTCCGAAGGTGTGGTTGGATAAGAGGGACGTTCATATTCCTGAGAAACAAAATGTGTGTCCGAAAACAGGAAGTGGGTTGACAACACTTTTGGTATCTCAAAGTCAAATGTGGTGTTTGTTGGAGTTAGACGTCTGCGGAAGCACGCAAACAACACAAGGAAGAAGAAGAAGCTTGGAGCACAAACACACAATACTGAATGTATTACTAGAGAATGTACAAAGATAAGTAGCCCATTAGGGCAATAGGCGTATATACAAGCCGGGGCAAAAAAACCTCCTAAAGAGGGAAAAAAGTGCCCCGACAGTCCTAGTGTGTTCACACACATCACTACGTAAATATATCAACAAATCCCCCCCTGGGAGTGATGCGGTGAACAAGGAGCTGGCACTCATGTATAAGGAAGTGCCAAGCAAAATCGCGATTTTGTGCTCAACATCGCGATTTTTTGACTTCACAGCATCGAGATTCTCTGAAAGTTCACAAAATCGCGATTATCTGAAAGTTCACAAAATCGCGATTTTCTCCAAAGGTCTTGTTTGCCTGTTTTGACCCCCAGGAGCCTGATTTGACATAACTTTTTCATCCAAAGTCCATTTTTTGAGCTCTATAGCTTGTTGGAAGATGAAGGGGAGAAGCACACTAGTGCACACTATCACTCTAGTACAATGGTGAGTAACAACGTGAGGAGTTCCACCTTGTGATTGTCAATCTGCGAAGAGAATAGGTTGATATGAAGATCAAGAGTAAGTGAAGTGCATGAAGGTGATGGTGAGAAATGAAAATGCAAACACACACATGCACACACATACATGAGGATAGTGGCAATGGAGATCAATGGAAGGAAAGAAAAGAACTCATACTCATATTCATCACCAATTACAATAGCTCTACTGGCTCAAATAGTTACTAGTTCTAAAAGTTCAACCACAAAACGAGCTCCCTAGCTCTAGTTATAGTTTTTTCCTAGTTTTGACTGGTTTCACATCTAGTGACCGACATAGTTAAAAAATAGGTTCTACATCTAATTTGAGGTATCTTACTACTTCTAGAAATTATGAAAATTGGTGTGAGCTACCTACTTAGAATCCCTAAGCTCGAGGACTCCTCAACTTGCACAAAATGGAGTCGTATGTGCGGTAATTGGGTGTATGTACATATATTACATTGTTTTAGTGATAAAAATTAGTGTTTGGGTTATGAGATAGCCTATGTGCTTCCTCTGCGTCTGTGAAGAGATCCTCTGCTTGATCCTTTGCCTTGAACACTCCCCTCCACCTCGTTTCCATCGTCCCTGATAGAACTTGATCGTGCATGGGTAATGTAATTATTGAGAAGGTCTATCGCAAGGGTGTGTTCCATGATCCGAATGCCCCCGATAAGGTCTCTGTCTAGCTTCTCTCAAGTGATGGGCTGGGGATCGTCTAGAGGTGGCATCTGATAATTTTTAGAGTACATCACTCATTCACATGCAAACAAATGGAGCAAATGAGTGGGTCGGCTAATAAATACTTCTGAGTGGTACTCCCAGAAGCCAGTAGTGAACATATCTCCAAACATGTGTTTGTAACAGGTGGGCATATACTTCAATCGGGAGTGCCATGCATAACAGAATTTGAGCAAGGGTGTCATGCTCATGTCATACACTAAATCCAAGTTTCCATGTTCGAAGTCGGGGGTGTTCATCGTGGGAGCCTTGATACGCCTGAATGTCTTGAAGACCATTTTCATCATATCAAAAATTTTATCCATCATTTGTGTAGCAACATGTTTCATACGATGCAGGGGGGTTAACCAATGACGAATAGTAGCCATCATGTATCCTACAATAGGTGTGTTGTTCTAGGGAGGTGCGAGGTACGGGTAGTTTAGCTAGTCTTTACATTGGCGGTTGTTCTAAACTTTGATTGCGAAGGCCTTGTAGGTACATCTTCTAGGGACCGGTCCATAGCACGGGTTGTATGTTAAGTGGGTGGGCACACGCATCCACGCATGCATCATCTCTAGGTGTTGTTGAAGTAATTCCACCCTCCATGTAGGTTGATAGATATGACCCTTTTCAGCTTCCAAGGGAACATCTTCTGGCTCGAACTGAGTGGCGTGCGTTGGGCGCTTCTTAGTGATGCTCTCAATCTAGAAATTGTATTCCTAGAGCAAGAGGATGTAAGGTTTATACTGTAGCTCACTATTCATTATGTGTCGATGTGGTGCTATAGTGGCACTTCAAAATAACCTCTTCAATATTGGCCATCGCATGTAACTGAGCTTCAATTTGGGCCAAATGCATTTTGCCAAGTTCTTCAACTATCTTCAACCATGCTGGGGAGGTAACTTGTATGTATCATGGCCTTCTACTGAGGATCTGCCTCCAACCACGTGCAATGGTATGTATTCATCTTCAAATGTGTCCTCCGTTGGAATCTGTGTTGTCTCGTTTGGTTCCAGCAAGTCCCGTTGAGATTTTGGTATAGGAGGCTCCGTCATGCTAGATACTTGGGTATACAATTCCTGTACTTTAATGCGTAGCACACTCAATTGTTCAAGGAGGGCTGGTGGGGTGACCTCTTTCACAATCGTAGGTCCTAATGAGTCCTTTAACATCAATTTCTTGTTTGTTTCCTTGAGCATCTAGCACTCTTCTTGTAATGGGTCATAATCTTCTAGCACGTGCGTGTGATCTTCCAAGAGAATTTGCATGGAGTTAGGAGGAACAACTTGAAGGCCAGAGGGACTGATACGTGTCTCTGGATTATCCAATGTGGCCTCAAAGTTTTCACGGTTTGCTGTTGGAGTCATTGATTTTCTTCTTTAGCTGCATTGAGGTGCCATCGAAGGAGTGCCATGTTGTGCGATAATTGAGCATTGCGCATTAACTATACGTCTAATTGAGACTCAACTTCTTTCACATGTTCCTATACTTGTGCCTTGAGGATTTTTTGTTACTGTACTTGTGCCTTGATGGTACTCTCCTTCCAAGGCTTGATATTTCACATTGAGTTCTTGATTTCGTAGTGTCAGCGCATCTAGTTGTTTTTGCAATCCTGGGTCATCTATTGAAGGGCCGAATGTTTTCGCCCTAACGAAGGGTACTCTATGTTAATTTGTTGAAGGCATTGTATCATCTGCTGAATGGAAGCAAGAGGATGACGATGCAAGTGTGGGAAATGATACATGCATGGTGGGTTGTAATGCAATGGGTATGGGAGTTGGGGTAGGGATAGTGGATGCTGTGGTGAGGGGGGAAAGATGTGTGCAGATGGTTGTCATGTGGAGTGTGCTACGTGATGTGGGTGATATGTGCACATGTGCCTCCGGTGAAGTAGTGGATGATAATGGAGGTGCTTTAGGTGACAACAATGTGAAAGAGTGAAGTGGATGTGATTGTACAAGGTGGGGGGTGCAATTGTGTTGTGAGAGGTGAGTGGGGTGGTGTGATTGGTGGCCATAAGAAAGGAGCCTGTGTACTGAATATGTAGAATGATTGTGCTTGTGTAGATGTTTTAGAGGTAGACAATGGGTTGGTAATGTAGGAGTGGAAATGTACAGTGTAGAAATGACGGGTGGTGTAGGAATTGGTGGAGTGAAGGTAGATGGAAAGGGAGGCTTAGTCATAGTCCGGCTTGAGATTGGGGGTCAAATGGAAATAGGGTATGGAATATGAACATCAGGGCTTTCTACAATGTTAGGTGAAGGTGGATTTTGGGTTGGAGAAGAAGGGATGGTTTCACTAATGGTATATACAGGGGTAGTGTCTTTGCTCAGCATTAGGTCACCACAAGGGGTGTGGATGTCATAGGATCTGTCGGTACATGTATGTGCCTGGTCGTTTGAGGATTCTAACTCGTAGAGGGTCAAACTTGGGAAGGGGTTTTCGTAGTAAGTAACGCAAGGCTTCTAGTACACCGATTGATTGGACCAATTCATTCATAGCTGAGATGAAAGTCTCCTCAGATCCACTACTGATCAATTCTTGTTGCAAAATGGCTTGACACTGTTCCTCAGTTATCCACGACCTCGCCCAAACCTTATTCATTGTGTTATGTAGCCGTCGGACGGCTATTGTATATGCGCCTGCTTCTGATGTCTCTTCATATGTGTTGGTTTCCCCTTGAGTTTTGGCTTGTGTCTCTAATGGATGTGCTTCTCCCTCACTCTCTTCAATGTCGTCTGCACCCTCATTGGTCACAATGCGGTCATCATCTTCGTCTTCAAAGTCAGCATTCTCTCCTTCCGAAGGTGTGGTTGGATAAGAGGGACGTTCATATTCCTGAGAAACAAATTGTGTGTCCGAAAACAGGAAGTGGGTTGACAACACTTTTGGTATCTCAAAGTCAAATGTGGTGTTTGTTGGAGTTAGATGTCTGCGGAAGCACGCAAACAACACAAGGAAGAAGAAGAAGCTTGGAGCACAAACACACAATACTGAATGTATTACTAGAGAATGTACAAAGATAAGTAGCCCATTAGGGCAATAGGCGTATATACAAGCCGGGGCAAAAAAACCTCCTAAAGAGGGAAAAAAGTGCCCCGACAGTCCTAGTGTGTTCACACACATCACTACCTAAATATATCAACAAATCCCTCCCTGGGAGTGATGCGGTGAACAAGGAGCTGGCACTCATGTATAAGGAAGTGCCAAGCTATGTGGAAATCACTCCACAAAAGGAAGTAAGCCCAAAGCTTTGCGGAAAGCTTTAAACTTCTCCCTAGGCAGAGTCTTCGTGAAAAGGTCTGCAATGTTCTCCTGCGTGGGCACATATGCCAAACTGATCTCCCCAGCAGAGAACCTCTCCCTAACATAGTGATAATGCATCTCAATGTGCTTAGTGCAAGCATGGAACACAGGGTTCCTCGCAACTGCCAATGCGCTCTGACTGTCAATGAAGATGGTGGTGGCAGAAGATTGGCCAACACCCAAATCAGCCATAAGGCGTGTGAGCCACACACACTCAACAGTCGCTGTGAAAGCTGCCCTATACTTAGCCTCACAACTGGAAGTGGCCACAATAGGTTGCTTCTTGCTCAACCAAGATATACATGAGCTACCAAGCATGAAGCAGAAACCACTCGTGGACACACGAGTGTCATAGCAACCAGCCCAATCTGAGTCAGAAAAAGCATGCAAATCTAGCGGTAGTGATCCCCCCTTGGGATAAAACAACCCAAGTAGCCGAGTACCACTCAAGTAGCGAAAGATGCGCTTAACCGCCTTCCAATGCGTGACTCCTGGGCAATGCATAAACCTGTTAATCTATGAGACAACAAATTGAATATCTGGCCGAGTAATGCATAAGTAAATCAAGCATCCAACAGCCTGCTGATAGAGAACAACATCAAATGCATCTCCAGCATCATGAAGACTCAATCGTAAACCTGTCTCCATAGGAGTGGCAATAGGCTTACAGTCTTCAATGCCAAAACGCTGCAATAATGTGTCAATATATTTCATTTGACACAAATCCATTCCACCATCAACTTGCATAAACTGAATGCCCAAATAGTGATGCAAATGACCCAAATCAGACATCTCAAATGAGGCGTGCAAATTAGCTTTGAAATCAGCAATATGCTTCTCAATAGGACCAGTGAGCAGCATGTCATCAACATAGACAACAATGATCAGAAGCACATCATTAGCACGCTTAACATATAAGGTGCTTTCAGTTGGACTGTTCACAAAACCATGTGCAACCAGATAGGCATGTATCTTCTCATACCAAGCACGTAGTGCTTGCTTTAAACCATATAATGCCTTCTTTAACCTGCACACCTGATTTTCATGCCCTTTTTGCACAAAGCCACGGGGCTAAAAAACATACACTTCTTCATGCAAGTCACCATTCATAAATGCTGTTTTAATGTCCAATTGATGTGCATTCCAACCATGATGGGCTGCAAGTGCACAAATGCTCCGAACAGTAGTCATACGGCATGTAGGTGCAAAGGTCTCATCAAAATCAATGCCTCTTTCCTGCTGTTGAAGCTCAAAGTCAAGGACAAAGCATGGAAGCACATCAAAAGGTGGACACACAAGGAAAGGGAGCAAGTAGGGAGCTCCATGAAGTGTATGTCAAATTTTCAGATGAATCCCCTACAAAAATAGTGATTTTCATCACTAAAAACCATTATAAATACTATTTTTATAACTCCATTTTGTTCAAGCAGAGGAGTCCTCGAGCTTGAGGAGTATTAGAAGTACCATCGTACCAATTTTCATAATTTTTAGACTTCGTTTGAGCCCTCTAATAAGCCCTGAAACCTAATTTTTAACTAGGACGGACACTAGATCTGGACAGGGTCAAAATTAGTCAGAAAACTATAAAAAGAGCTAGAGAGCTCATTTTTGAGGTTGGCTTGTTTAGAGAATAGAGCTTTTGTAAGAGATCTCTTTTGCAATCGAAGCTTTCCATTGTTCCTCTCTTTGATCTTACTTTGTGCGCGTGTGTGTATGTGTGTGCATGTTTGTGTGCTTTCACTCACGCACTTGTGCCTTCACTTGCTCGTGGTCTTCATACCGGTCCTCACGTCTCCACGGATTGACAAGTAAAGGAGGTGGTGCTTACGCTTGAGCTACACCAAATTTTGGCGCCGTTGCCGTGGAGAGAGCTTCGAGGACGAGCGTTGTGATGGTAAGATCGTAGATTTGCGACGTTGGAAGGTAAAAAAACTATCATTTCAGTTCATTTTCTGTTTTTTCCTCTTTATCTTCATCATCATCATCATCTCCACCTTCTTCCATCTTCTTCTTCATAGAAATTTCTTGTTTTTTAGTGCATTTTCACCATTTTCATACCATTTTTGATTCATTATTGTGTGGGAAGGAGTTAAGAGGTGCAAGGGAGAGCAAGCGCTGTGTTTTTTTTCATGATTTTCTGCTCATACGGAGCTCGTCATTGCCGGCGCTCAAAAATTTGAATTTCCCGCCAAAAAACGCGATTCTGTGAAGATTCAAAATTTTTTGAAAAATCACGATTTTCTGTTTTCCCGCCTAAAAGTTGGCTGGAAGAATCACGATTCTGTGGTCATTCTTAGAATCGCGATTCTGTGATTGTGCTCAAAATCGCGATTCTCACATATCACGATTTTCAGAAAAAAAAAATATGCGATTCTGAGAATCACGATGTTGTGAAAACACGATTCTATGAAAACACGATTCTCTGTTGACAATCGCAATTTTATGTCAAAAAACACGATTCTGAGAACCACGATTTTGTGAAAAACACGATTCTGTGAATCACGATTCTCTGAGACAAAATCGCGATTTTCAAAAACACAATTTTGTGCTCAACATCGCGATTTTCGCGTCAAAAACACGATTCTGAGAAAATACGATTTTCAGCGGGCTCAAAATCGAGTTTCTCACAAATCACGATCTTCAGCCAAAAACACGATTTTGTGAAAAAGGCGATTCTGTGAAAACACGAACTAGATCCATAGAAGAGTGCGTGCGGACATGCATTGACATAGAAGATAACTTGGGTGAGGAGTTAGGATTATCCAAACTCTATAAGGATTCGGATAGTTCTACTAGTCATACTTCAGAAATCTCCACGAAAATAGAGGAGATAGCTGAGCAAGTTGCCAAGAAGCTGGGAGTCCAAAATAAACAAACACAGAGAGTCGCTCCAGTGAATCGGTGTTATACTTGCGGAGGCGACCACTTGGCTAATGTATGCCCATTGCACAACCAGAACATGAGAGAAAGGAATGCTCCATATTGCACTATTGAGAGAAAATATACGAACCACACGGCTCAAGATTGTCCCTATAATAGGCAGGCTGTTAGACAGAATTATCAACAACCTTACCAACCAGATAGGTATCAAAACCAATACCAACAACCATATTATAGACCACAACAGCAATATCAGGCACAATATAAGCCACACCCAGTCTTGGGAAACCAACCACCAGCTCTTGCCAACGTGATTCCAGTCAAATATGTTGTGGGAGAGGAAAATCCAAATAGAGCATTGGTGCCACTAACCCCATTGATACCAGATAATGACTCTCATGCTCATAGTTCAGAATACTCCCATGAAGGTAGTCCACATGCTTATTACACAGAGTCACCTGAACATAGTGAGATTTACTCTTATCAATATGAGGCACCACCTATGGAGCAAAATTGGGAGCCAGAATACTCCAATGTTAGGTACACAAATCCTAACCCTAGGCCCCAATTGAGACAAATGAGACCATAAGCCCCTAGAGGATCTCGTTTCAGATGTCAAGGTGACCATTTCATTCGTGATTGTCCCCACCCACCATCTCCGAGTCAAGGACAAGCTATCACAATACAAGCTTTTTGTCCTGATTGCGGCAAAGACCATCTCTCGAGAGATTGTCCAAGAAACCCCTCCAGTGCACCCAAGATTACACCCATTAATGTGGTAGGCTTAGTGGCAGATTCAAGTTCAAGTAGTAGCAATGTGGCTCCTATACAAGCTGTCACTAGAGCACAAGCCTTAAAACAGGATAAACCAGCAGAACAATCAGAGTCGAGTGAATCAGGAGAGCCTAGTAAGAGGAAAACAAGAACATGGAAGGATACCAGAGAGAAGGCCAATCGCAAGTGGACTAAAAAGTTATCGAAACTAGAAGAAAGCTTAAAAGAAGCGAAAACAAAAATAGAAGACATTGCATCTCAAAGCCCCTCGCATGCCGAAACTCCATCCACTCCACCTCATCCCACCCCACCACCCATTGTAAATAGACCGCAACCAGGGTCTGTTCTTGCAGATCCAACCCCAGAAGGCTTGGACATGATGTTCAAGGCTTACCAGGCTCGACTTCAAGAAGGGCCTACAACTGCAAACCTAGACAAGAGTTACCCTAGAGCAGATTTAGAGATTGAACGGATGAAAATGTGCATGAAAATGGTAGAACAAGCTCAAGCTATACTTGAGACTAGTCAAAAGTTCAATCAGACAAACTCTGTCAAACCGGATTTGCATTTCCAAGGCTTACTAGAAAGATTAGAGCAATTGGTAAACAAACCATAAGTTTCTTTACCTCCACAGGCTCAACCAGTTATTGAAAGAGGAAGCTCACCACCAATGGGAGCTTATGTTCCTAATTCCACAGATGCTGGAATACCTCCTTCAATTCAACAGTACTCTCAAGAGTTCTTGCGGGAAATACAAGAAGAGAAATGGGCCAAGGAGAAGGGTAATTCCCCTCCTATTCCTGAGATTGATGATCTTCATGATCAATTTCCCCAAGACATTCCATCTATTTACGGAGATGAAGCAGAACAACAAGAAGATGAAAGATTAAATTTTGAATCTAATGCCCTAGAAGAATTGCCTCAATTTCCAAGCCCGTGGGAATCTGAATCTCTCTAGATTAGAGCTCCCACAATACTAGTAAGAAATGAAGACTCAGTGGTTCCAAGGAACACGGATGTCGTGAAGAACACTAAGGTTCAGTGTCATCTCACTGTAGAAGAGCTGCTCAAAGCAAAACCTGAGCTATGGAATCATGTGAAGGATCAGGTTCCAGAACTTGATTCCAACATGCCAAAAGCAGGCTCTAAGCAAAGGGTACCAGAGATACCTCTAGACAAAATAGGAGACATGTGTGAGGGTGAAGAAGGTAATACTTATCTTCCAATCACCTACCAAGGTTACACAACCAAAGCAATCATAGATTCAGGTGCTGGTGTTGCTATTGCAACCACCTCCTTGTGGAAGCAATGGGGCAAACCCACATTAAGATCAACTAGAATGAAGCTTCAAATGGCTGACGGTCATTTTGAAAGACCTCTAGGATTGCTTGAAGGGATAACTCTAACCACTTGTGGTGTGGAGTTTGAACATACATTTGCTATATGTGACTTTGAGAAAAATAACGTCTATGAGATGATCCTAGGAAGACCTTTCTTACGACAATTGCAAATAGTATAGGATTGGGGAACCAACTCCTTGTACTTGCAGCACTTAGGGGTCACCACCAAGGTCAATTTGAAGGATTACACCTTCAGAGATGTACCACCCCTACAGTGGAATTCTATCCACAAAGCAAAAGAAGATTCAATCTCTGTGCATTCTGAAAGTTCACCAGATCCATCATGGTTGCATGAAGATACTCATTTGTGGATGTGCAAGGTCGCAGAGGAAGAGGAAAAACGCTTGAAGGCAAGAGAAGAAGGAACTTCGCCAGGAGATAGACCAGTTAGAGACCCAGCCTACACACAGATGATCTTTCCAGATGAGGAGTTTGAGCCTCATGGCTGGCCAGAAATCTTAGCCACCATAGACATTGCTGTCAATGAAGAAGAATGGACACCTCATTGTGATGAGGAGGGTTATGATATCTTAGTGTTCATGTGTCAGCCCTTACTAGAAGAATGTGACCGTAGTGATGTCATAGAAGAAGAAGAGAATGACGATGATATAGAGTCCATTGTGATGGATAGTTGCTTTAACTCAGAGCAGCACTATCTGGAAGATATAGGAGTGTTCACCCAGAAAGAAGAAGAACCTCTCACAAGTATTAAAACGGTAAATTCGAAGGATGGAAGTGAGAGCAGTCAAAAGAAAAAGAAAAGAAAAGCAGTGAAACAAGAAGAGGAGGAATCATTGTTTGAAGTACCAGAAAACTTCAAGAAATATGAGGTTGACGACCGTAAAATTTTGGTACGAATGCCTAAGAGAGAGGCCATCATAGGAGAATCATATGATAATAAAGAAAAGACCAAGAAAGTTGTAGTGACCATTGAAGAGAATGAAGAGAGATGCACATATATAGGAGATGACCTAAGTGCAAGAGAAGAAATGAAGCTTGTAGCTCTATTAAGGGAATATAGGGATGTGTTTGCGTGGCACTATAGAGACTTGAAAGGGGTAGATCCAAGAATTTGCTCTCATACTATCCCCATGACTGCTGATGCCAAGCCCACCAAACAGAAGCCCTACACATATAATGATACCTATGCAGCCAAAATAAAAGAAGAAATTGATAGGCTGATTGAAGCTGGATTCATCTATGAGATTGAGCATACTGAGTGGGTGTCCCCCATTGTAGTGGTACCCAAGAAGAACGGGAAGTTGCGAGTGTGTATTAACCTTAAAAAAGTTAATGCTGCTACGATCAGAGATAGTTATCCGCTTCCAATCACGGAACACCTATTGGAGCGTGTTGCAGGCAAGGAAGTTTATAGCTTCCTTGATGGATTTTCAGGTTACAATCAAGTAGCCATTGCCCCAGAAGATCAACACAAAACAGCTTTTGCCACAGAATGGGGAATCTTTGCATTTCGTGTTATGCCATTCGGGCTCACAAATGCACCTGCAACATTCCAACGGCTCATGTGTCATGTCTTCAAAGAGTTCTTGCGAAAGATCTTAGAAGTATATGTGGATGATTTATGTGCTCATTCCCAAGAAAGAAGATTTCAGATCCCTGAACTCAGACAAATCTTTAACAAGTGTAGAGAATATCGAGTGTGTCTGAACCCAGAAAAGTGTGTGTTAATGGTGTGTCAAGGTAAAATCTTAGGTCATATTGTTTCTAAGAATGGAATCTCAACAGATGAAGATAAGGTACGAGCCATAGCAGAGCTGCCACGGCCAAGGAATGTTAAAGAGGTACAAGCCTTTATGGGCCATTGCGGATATTACCGTAGGTTTATCCACATGTACGCGATCATAGCTAGACCCCTTTATGCCTTGTTGTCTAATTTTGAGTGGACCGACGAATGCAAGAATTCTTTCAATGAACTGAAGAAACGTTTGTGCACAGCACCAATATTGACAACCCTAGATTGGAGTAAGCCATTCCATGTCCATGTGGATGCCTCCAATCATGCCATCGGATGTGTGCTCGCACAACCCACAGGTGAAGGGAATTTAGACTTGCCCATAGCATACACTAGTAGATAGCTCACTGCAGCTGAACGGAACTATACCACAACTGAGTGAGATGGCTTAGGCATGGTATATGCTGTGAAGAAGTTTAGACACTATTTATTGGCCAACAAATTCAAGTTTTTCACTGATCATCAAGCTTTGTTATATTTGGTCAATAAACCTTGCAATACTGGACGCTTAGTAAGATGGTTCCTCTTACTAATGGAATATGACTTTGAAGTTGTTGTCAGGAAAGGTAGAACCCATCTTAGGGCAGATCACCTTTCTCACATCACTTCAGGAGAGTCACCGCAAGGAGTGTCTGATGACCTACCGGATGCTTATCTGTTCAATTTAGAAGTTGTTCCTAAATGGGCAAATAAGTTGGTACCAGTCCTAACCTTCGGCCCTACAAATAAGAATGTGAAAACATCACAAGAAGAAATTGTTAAATCACAAAAATATCACATATTGGCAGGAAGCATGTACAAACAAGATACTGAGGGTGTATTAGCTTGTTGTGTCGAGGATGATGAACATAATAGTTGGTTGCAGCAAGCTCATGAAGGATTGCTAGGAAATCACTATTCTAAACAACGAACATTGCAGAATCTGAAGCGTCTAGGAGTGTATTGGCCTAGCATGGACAAAGAAATCCATGAGTGGATTAAGAATTGTCCAATGTGCAGAGAGAGACCCCCAGTGGAGCATGCGACCCTTTATCAAGTGTCATTAATTCCAGATTGGAGTGGTCCATTGGTAGAGTTTATGAGGTCGGGAAGATTACCCAAAGAGGCTAGTCTAGCAAGAAGACGAAACATGGAGCAAGAGGCTCAAGGCTATGCCTTAGTAGGAGAGAACCTATACCGAAGAGGCAAAGATGGTTACTTAAGACTGTGCGTTCATGAATCAGACTATTTAAAGGTCTTAGAAACTGCACACAGTGGTGTTGCAGGTGGACATTTTGGTCCTGACCGAGTGATCAAGACCATTCTATTCTCAGGACTTTGGTGGCCCACTCTTCATATGGATGCACATACCTATGTGAAGAAATGTGACACATGCCAACGTGCACAATATCCAATTAGGAAAGACGAGATGCCCTTGAGGCCAATGATGGGAGGGCGTGCATTTTCCAAGTGGGGCATAGACTTCATAGGTCCTATTAACCCCCCAGCTAGAAACTCCCATGCAGAGTATATTATTGTAGCCACAGATTACCTTACAAAGTGGGTAGAAGTGAAAGCCACAACAAAGAATGATGCTCAGACTACGGCTAAGTTCTTATTTGAGAATGTGTTCACGAGATATGGGCTACCAATAGAGTTGGTGAGCGATAGAGGCACACACTTCTTGAATGAAGTCATTGAAAATCTTCTCCAAGAATTCTTGGTGATACATAAGAAGTCTGCCCCCTATCACCCACAAGCTAATGGACAAGCCGAGAGCACCAATAAGATCCTCTGTAACGTATTGACAAAACTGGTAAATAATAAACGCTCTGATTGGGACAAACAACTTCATCATGCTGTTTGGGCTTATCGAGTTGCCTACAAAACGGTACTCAACGCCACCCCATTTCAGATGGTCTTCGGACAAAACACTGTGCTACCATTAGATTTCTTAATCCCTGCCTTAAAAGTAGCACAAGAGTATGAGTGGAATAGGCATGAATTGTCCTCTAGGATCTTTGATCTCGAACGCTTGGGTGAGACGAGGCTACGAGCGGCGGCAGGCATCTATGCTGCAAAGAAGAGGCAAAAGGCATACTTTGATGCACATTAAGGATAAGGGACTGAAAGAGGGAGATCTAGTGTTGGTTTACACACTAAAACAACATGCCCGTAAGTTGGAAAAACGAGGATATGGACCCATGATCATTAACAGAATTTCCACTAGCGGCGCGGTTCAGTTGGCCACTCTAGAAGGAGATATCTTGCCAAACTATATTAGTGGATGTAGAGTCAAGTTATACCAAGAACCTCTTACAGAGGATATGCTTACGAGACTCAACACTGCTAAGAAGCGAAAAGAAGAGGAGTTAAGCGTGAGGGAAGAAGCACAAGCAGAGGCTAGAGGGCGCATAAGGCGAAATAAGTTAAGGCGACTAGGCCTAGATGTCAACTCAAAAGCTCCAAAATATCACATGGATATGTGCCAAAAGTCAGGCATAGCGACTTCTCAGGTCATTGACCGAAGACCCTTTGTGACCATAGAGATAGGACAAGGGAACGGTGCAAGGACGGTGAAAGCATTGATTGACTCAGGTGCAGCAAGTAGTGCAGTTAGACTTTCCTACTGCCAAGACTTGCAGTTGAACATCAATCCCATAGAAGCTTATCTCATAGGATTGGGAGGTGTGGAAACCCCTTGTTTGGGCGAGGTGGAACTTCCCATCTACCTTCAAGATGTTCCAATGAAATTCAAAGCGCTAGTATGTCAAGATGAGAACCTTACAGAACCACTTGTCTTGGGTCAAGATTGGATCTATGACCATGCAGTTAACTTAAACCTAAGAAGTCAAATTCTTCAAGTTTGGGTACATGAACAATGCATTACATTAGAATTAGAGAACTGCATGCTCCTAGATCATGGCACCACACACTCTCTTAGTTCTTCCAAGACTAATCATATGAAAGAAGATGTTGTATGTGTCAAAAGCTCTATGATGCAGAAGGAGTCAATCGTGGAAGACCAGGTTCGAAGGCGGGTGGATCTTTCTTCTTCTCCAAAGAATCAAGTAGCCACAGTAGTGAGTCCACCACACAAGCAAACACAACCGTTCATGACAACTGCTACATCAAATAGAAAGACACCATTCGATAAAAAAGAAGTTCCGAGCATGAAGCAGATATGGGTACGCAAAGGAGAGCAACCACGATCCTTGCCCCCACAAATCCCATCCAGGCAAGCCAACCAGGCCAGAAGACGAAGGAAGCAGCTCAGACAAGCTCAATCACAAGGTATCCAACAAGTTTGGGTGCCTAAGAAGTTAGCTGCAGCTCAACAAGGGCAATTACAGATGTGGGTACCTAAGAAGCTCCTACATCCACAACAACCTTTGTTCTCCCACATGCGAAAGGTCTCAACAAAGAAGCCAAAAAGAGAAGAGGGTAAGAACCACGTACAGAGACCGAAAGGAGATCAAATTAGCTCTGCAACAATAGTAGGAAGACGTGCAAAAAGGATATGGGTTTGGAAGCCAAAAGTACAAGTAGCCTCCATCGAACCAAAGCGCCAACCACATTGGATACCACAGTTCAGAAAGCATCCAACGAGGAAGACGCCTGAAGTAATCTCTACAGTGCCAAATGCTGTTCTAAAATGGGTCCCTATCAGGAGGAAGGATCAGTGGTCATCTTGAGATCCAATAGATACCTCCAACAAAGATGACATCAACATTTGCAGGTGACATCAGGCCTTGACGAGCGACAACCATGTGCTCCTTGCACAACCCTGTCTTTTGCACCATTCAGGTCATGCATTTCCAAAGTATGCATTAATATAGGGCCACATTACACGGCCGTGCATAGACACACTTGAGAATCTCAGGCACAAGAGCACATTGACATATGTCAAAGATTTTTATTGATTGATACTAAACTCTGTCTTCTTGTTTTGTGACATTGTTCCAAAAAAAAAAAAAAAAAAAAAAAATTGTCTCTAGGCTTGGCTCTTGGAACCTGAATGAGTCATGCTTAGTTAAAGGTGGAATTGTTGATTACTAGGCATTTATCAATTTGGATAAAACTGTGTCTCGGCTAGCAGATGATATTATTGCTGCCTTATCTCGTAGATGGCAAGCACTTGGCATGAACATGGCATCTACAACTATGATTTTCTCTTACCATGGTAGGAATGAAAAGCTTGAAGGTCCGCAACTTGAGTGATGCTTAACTACTTCATGTATGCGAGCATCCACGGAGATATCTGCAAAGGGTAGTTTTGGAGGAGAAGACTCCTGCGTATGGTGAGCTAAAGAGAATATGTGAAACTCAGCTTGGTGTAGTTACCCAATGTTGTTTGCCAACGAATATAAAGAAATTCAATTCCCAGTATTTGGCAAATGTTGCTTTGAAAAGAGGAGAGAGGATCAACCACTCAAAAGATCTCATCAGTGGACTATCAACATGGACATTCATCAACAATGTTCCATCCCAAAGGCCGAGTGTACAACACGAAGAGATGAACATCGATCAACCTTCTCCATGGTAAGTATCTTTACTCTGGCCACACCATAACCATGATCGATTAGGAAACCTCTTCGTCAGCATACCCTTGGGCACTTAGCTCAAGACCCGCAATTTTTGCACCATACTTCTTCCAATGCATTTTCCAAGTAAGCATTCATAGGGCTACATTATAAGGCCATGCACAAGGCACATATTTTCCTCAACCCATGCACAAACACACTTACCCATCACTCAATATGGGTTAGGAGTACTTGGCATGACTACTATGAACATCAACTGTGGAAGATCTAGAAAACATCAATGGAGACTCACAACGACACTGTCATGCTGGAATCCCAAGAAGAAGCATATACCAAGAGACTACAACTTGCAAAGACTCGCAGTGATAGATGAGGAACCAGACACATCTGGAAGTCAGACGACTTTTGCTCAGACAGACGGGACGCTCCCTCTCAAGGCACTACTTGGAACAACCACTACAACAAGGGTCTGTCAGGGACGACAAACTCGAGAGGGGGGGGGGAGTGTTGAAGCTCAAAGTCAAGGACAAAGCATGGAAGCACATCAAAAGGTGGACACACAAGGAAAGGGAGCAAGTAGGGAGCTCCATGAAGTGTATGTCAAATTTTCAGATGAATCCCCTACAAAAATAGTGATTTTCATCACTAAAAACCATTGTAAATACCATTATCTATTTTTATAACTCCATTTTGTTCAAGCCGAGGAGTCCTCGAGCTTGAGGAGTATTAGAAGTACAATCGTACCAATTTTCATAATTTTTAGACTTCGTTTGAGCCCTCTAATAAGCCTTGGAACCCAATTTCTAACTAGGCCGGACACTAGGTCTGGACAGGGCCAAAACTAGTCAAAAAACTATAAAAAGAGCTAGAGAGCTCATTTTTGAGGTTGGCTTGTTTAGAGAATAGAGCTTTTGTAAGAGATCTCTTTTGCAATCGAAGCTTTCCATTGTTCCTCTCTTTGATCTTACTTTGTGCGCGTGTGTGTGTATGTGTGTGCATGCTTGTGTGCTTTCACTCACGCACTTGTGCCTTCACTTGCTCGTGGTCTTCATACCGGTCCTCACGTCTCCGCGGATTGACAAGTAAAGGAGGTGGTGCTTACGCTTGAGCTACACCTGCGCATAACCCTTTGCAACAAGCCTAGCCTTATACCTGTCAACTGTACCATCAGGTTTACGCTTCAGCTTGTATACCCACTTAGTGCCAATGGCCTTCTTGCCAGGAGGCAAGTCACATAAAGACCATGTACCATTCTTCATTATAGCATCATATTCAGATTGCATGGCAGCCATCCAATTTTCTGAATTATGTGCTTCATCAAAAGAAACAGGCTCATTCTCATCACAGAGACTAGACCCAGCCATAGCATAGCAATCTGATGCAAAGGAGGCACTATGAGAGCCTGAACGAGTACGATATGACAAAGGTGCATCTAATTTGCTGTCACGCAAAGTCTGCACCAGCCATTTTGGCATAGTTTTTGCCTGCTCAATATCAGCTCTCTCATCAACAAGTGCATCATGTAAATCTGCATGAGAAATAGAATGATCTGCAACATCATATGAAACCTGCAAAGGCTGAGAAGTTGCCTCATTAGGACCAGCACTAGACTGTCCACCTGTAAAAAGAGGCATCAACGTATCATACATGTCTTTGGAGCTAACAGATGTCTCCTTAGTACATGAAAGCAATGGCTGAATAGCATCTTCCACAAAGACAACATCACGGCTAACCAGAATGCGTTTATTTTGTGGATGATACAGACGATAGCCTTTACTTTCAGAACTGTACCCAACAAAAATACATTTTACTGCCCTATCATCCAATTTTCTGCGATGTTGTTCAGGCACTAATGCATATGCCAAACAACCAAAAACACGCAGATGAGCAACACATGGATTGCGGTCATGCCAAGCCTCATATGGAGTGATAGACTGCAACGCTTTAGTGGGACACCTGTTCAGTACATATGCTGCACACATGACAGCCTCAAGCGAGAAACTATGTGGTAAAGCCTGACTTTTGACCATGCACCTCGCCATCTCCATGAGTGACCTGTTCTTTCGTTCAGCAACTCCATTCTGTTGAGGTGTATATGGTACTATACACTGGTGTTTTATCCCACGTTCAGCCAAAAATGCATTAAAATCAGAAGACATATATTCCCCCTCTCAATCAGAACGGAGGGTGCCCATTTTACATGCTGACAGATTTTCAGCCAAAACCAAAAACTGTTTAAAGCACATGAACACTTCGGACTTTGCCTTCAATGGATATACCCATGCATGCCTGGAAAAATCATCAATGAAAGTCACGAAGTAAAGGTAATTTCCAAAAGAGGGTATCTGCATAGGACTACAGACATCACTATGTACAAGCTGCAATTTCTGCGTAGCCCGAACTGAACCATCTTTTGGAAAGGAGGAACGCTGCATTTTGCCCAAAATACAGCCTTCACATACATGTTTTCCGGGTGCCTCAAGCTTGGGCAAAGAAGACACCATATCAGATTTCTGCAGGCGTAGCAAACTTGCAAAATTCAGATGACCAAAGCGTGCATGCCAAAGCTTTGCATCTGACATAGCATGAGAATCATGAACTGCACATGCCGAATCATTAACAGATCTTTCATAGTCTATGAGCTTATATAGCCCACGACATAAAATGCCAGAAGCAATAATCACATCGCCATTTGATAGATCATGAACTGTACACCTATCATCAACAAATTTCACAACCAAACCAATCTTGGCTAATGCAAAAACTGATAACAGGTTCTTTTTGATCCCTAGCACAAATAAAGCATCTGACAAGGTGAAAGAACTACCATCAGCAGCAGTCAGAATGATCTTACCAACTCCCATAATAGGATAAGAGGAGTTGTTGGCGCATGTGACAGTATTCCCTTTAGGGGCAGGCTCGAGTGAAGAGAAGAAACTACGCTGCGAGGTTATATGTTTGGTCGCCCCACTATCAAAGTACCAAACATCTGAGTCCACTGCAGACATGCACTGCTCATGAGAAGATGGGTCAAAACTGCAAACAGTAGTAAACGCCCATTCTTCTTCCTGCACAAGATTAGCAGACTCTGTTTTTGGTGTAGAGGCTTCTGCAACAACCATTCCAGCCTCCTTTTTCTTTGCCTCTTTTGCAGCCAGTTTTGGACAGTTCTTTATGATATGATCATTCCCTTTACAGTACTTGCAAAACAATTTCTGCTTTTTTGATTTCTTCTCATCTTTATCCTGGTTCTTCGAATGTGCAGCATTTGCAGATTTCTGCTTACTAGTAGAAGAGCTCCATTTTCCTTTGCCCTTCTGACTAGCCAGGAAAGCTTGATCTGCAACACACATAATGGACCTGTTCTGCCTAGACTGATCTTCCTGCAACAGAACAGAGACTAACTCCTCAAATGATAAGGCGTTTGGATTGCCTTTCATCATCAACCAAAGAGTAGAAGCAAAACTCTGATATGAATCAGGAAGACCATTCAGAATGGTCTGCAAAAGTGAGCTATCTGGTATAACCTCATCAGCAGAAATCAACTGTTCCTTCAAATCTTTGATCTTCATTAGGAAACTGTCCATAGAATCACCTTCATTCATGTGCTCACTCTCCAACTATTTTCGGAGGTAAGCAACACGAGCCTCATTCCTAGCTTGGTACAATGTGGTAAGTGTATCCCAAGCATCCCTAGCTGGTCTACAAGAGCGAATATGAGGAATAATGGCACGTTTGACAAACAAAGCTATCAATGCACGTTCCTGGGCATCTCTGCCATCCCAACGAATTTGCTCTGTAGTAGGTGCAACAGAAACAGCAGCACGAACAGGAATCTGCAGAATATCATCTTCGACACCATCTTCATCAGCTCCAACACCTGTATTTGTAGTACCTATCGTTACAGGTGTAATAAGACGTCTTTCAACACCCTGCACAATGTTCCACAATCCTTTTGCAACCAAAACATGTCGCATCATATACGCCCATAATGGGTAGTTGGTACCATCCAACTTATCCTCAACAACCAACATACGGAATACATCACTGCTTTCAGCCATGGCCGGTGACTAAAATACCTTGATGCAGAAAATTGATTGTATCTCAAAAAGTTGAACAGAACTGCCCAGACGAGTTGTGCTAGACCTGTAGCAGACTTCGAGACACTTAAACTGGCGAACAGAAACTGGTATATACCTTTGGCACAAAAAGAGGAAATAGCCTACGCAAGCACTGTGATAGTGCGTTCGGAGACCCGCTCTGATACCAATTGTTGGAGTTAGACATCTACGGAAGCACACGAACAACACAAGGAAGAAGAAGAAGCTTGGAGCACAAACACACAATACTGAATGTATTACTAGAGAATGTACAAAGATAAGTAGCCCATTAGGGCAATAGGCGTATATACAAGCCGGGGGAAAACAACCTCCTAAAGAGGGAAAAAAGTGTCCCGACAGTCCTAGTGTGTTCACACACATCACTACCTAAATATATCAACAGTGTTGATATCTTCTGTTCCTAAGCTAGTGACCAAAAAAGTAAAAGATTTGGATACAAAAGTGGTGGTCACCATGGGGACCTCAACTATTCTGTTGGCCATGATAGGGATGGTGGTAGTAATAGTGGTTATTTCCTGTGAGGCCTCACGCATTGTAGCGGTATGATTCAAGCGGACTCTTATGTTGGTGCAATTAAGCACAAGCCTACATACTTGATGAATACACATAAGCTTGATGTATTAGCATATCACTTGAGAAGCTTCATATGTACAACCTCTTGTAACTTTGAGTCTAGTTACTCATTGTAAAAGTGATGTAGACCCACGAGGAGTTAGGAAGATTGGAATCTCATATCATTTGGTAGTTAAAGTCAAGAGAGAATCAATCATATAATTTAGGATTACTTTTAGGTGAGGATTTGAATTTGAATTCAAATCCTTGGCTCCAACACAAAGCTATAAAAGTTGAGAAGAAAATCCCGCGTGTATCTAGAGGGTCTGAGATCATTTCCATGTACGGTCATTGAGAAGAGGAGCTCACCTCATAGCTCTCTCATCCTACACTCATTGAGAAATTCCTTATTTCCAATGATTTTGTAATTTTACATGATTTAGTCAATACATGTTCATTACTTCCTACTCTTATATCTCTGTTACACTCTGTCATAACAATGATTTTGTCTGAGCTGGTTCTCACTCTATGCTGCATCATTTTGCAAGCTTTAAAGCATGACATCGTTAACGTACTGTCTACTCTACTCCTACAAACTTTCATCCATAATGGCTCATTTGATCATTAGTTATTAATCAAACATTGCTCATTGGTAAGAAACAAGATGAAGAGGCTAGTACTTCTGAAGCCAATCATGCAGGAAGAAGAAGAGGTGCTAGAGGTAGGGGCAAAGGAGGTAAGCAAGGTAGGGGAGACCCTACAACAACTCACCATGCAACATATGTGGTCTCAACAACCACACTACTGAAGAATGCTACAAAAATACAAGGAACCAAAGGGGAAGAGGCTTCCATAGAGGAGGCAACTACAACCACAACTACAATCAAAGCTACAACAACAACAAAAACTATCAAGGAGGCTTTAGAGGAAGAAGGGACTTCAATAACTACAGTGAAGATCAAGAGGATTCTCTGCTCATTATGAACATGACATCCAAGCAAGGTAAAGATGATGAACATCTCTTTTACATTGACTTAGGTTGTTCAATTCATGTGGCAGGGAATGTAGCACTCCTATCTTATCTTGAAGAACCAAAAGGTAAGCATTAGGTACAAATAGGTGATGAGACCAAGCATTCAGTTAAGGAAATTGGAAATATTAAGACATCAAATGGTAGTATGAAACTTTTGAGCAAAGGTCTGTATGTGCCTACCATAACCAAAACTTTAACTAGTGTTGGGCAGATAGTAGAGAAAGGCCTACAAGTCAGGTTTACAAAGCATGGAGCATATGTGGAAGACCCCCAACAAGGATTCAAAAGGATTGCCAAAGGTGAGAAGTCAGGTAGATTGTTTACTTTTGAAATTGAAGACACAAGGAACATAGCACTCTTTAGTTATAGAGAGAAAACCCTATCTAAGTTGGAAATATGGCACAAGAGGCTAGGAAACATTGGAGAGAGAACTCTGAAGCAAATTTGTAGGGATCAAAGTGTGCTTGGGATTCCTAATGTGACCAAGCAGCATATGACTTAAAAATGTGGAGCTTGCCAATTTGGCAAATCCCATAGGAAACCATTCAACAGGAAAGGATACATCCATGAAGATTATTTGGAGTTTGTACACACTGATGTGTGGGGTCCTAGAAAAGATCCATCCATCTCAAGTTCAAGGTACTATGTCTCTTTTATTGATGATTACAGTAGGTGGACAGTTCTCTATTTCATGAAGCACAAGGATGAGGTGTTTTCATGTTTCAAGAAGTATTTGGCACTAGTTGAAAACTAAACAGGAAGGAGCTTGAAGAGAATCAAGTCTAATGGAGGTGGTGAGTACTTTTCACATGAGTTTGATCTATTTCTACAGGACAGAGGCATAAAGAGGGAAGTAACAACCAGGTATACTCCTGAATTGAATGGAGTGGCAGAGAGAAGGAACAGGTTAATTGTTGAGGCAGTTAGGTCTATGTTAAATGAGAAAAAATTACCTAATTTTTCATGGGCAGAGGCTATTTCTACAGCCACCTATTTGGTTAACAGGCTTCCATCCAAGTCATTGGATGGTATGACACCATATGAAGCTTGGAATGGTAGGAGACCCTCATTGGATCATTGCAAGATATTTGGGTGCATTGCCTATGCACACATCCCATCACAAATCAGAGGGAAACTTGACCCTAAGGCTGAGAAATGCATATTCATTGGGTATGATCAGCATCAAAAGGGATATAGACTTTACAATCCCACTAAAAAGGCATTCATAGTTAGTACGGATATAGTATTTGATGAGAATAATTCTTGGTTTGAACATGATTGCAGGAAAGTCAAATTACCATATGATTTGGAAAGTGATTTTCCAACCCTGATTCAAGAATACCAACACCAAGCAGAGGACATCAGCTCAGAAGATGAGGAGCATGTTAACTTCAAAGCTTGGAAGTCAAGAGACAAGTGCAAACACAAGCAACTAGAGGATCTACCCGAGTCTTCCAATCAAGCTTTAAGGAGATCACAAAGAGAAAGTAAGAAGCCCTTAAGGTATGGATATGATACATCCTTAGTCACAAAGCACTCTGTATACATCACTAAAGATTCAATGGGAGAGGAGCCTTCTTCCTTTAAAGAGGCTAAGAAGAAGAAAGAGTGGATACAAGCCATGCATGAGGAAGTGGAAGCATTGCAGGAAAACCACACTTGGGACCTAGTTCCCAAAAAACCAGATTGAAGGTAATTGGTTCAAGGTGGATATATAAAGTTAAAAAGAACTCTAATGGTTCTATAAACAGATACAAGGCAAGACTAGTGGCAAAGGGAGTTGCCCAAACACATGCAGTAGATTATGAAGAAACATTTTCACCTGTGGCAAAGATGCCAACAATCAGGGTATTGGTAAGTCTTGCTGCATCAAAAAATTGGAATTTATATCAGTTAGATGTCAAGAATGCATTTTTAAATGGTTGGATATCAGAGGAAGTGTATATGGCACAACCACCAGGTTTTGAAGATGAAGAAAAAGTAGGATATGTATGCAAGATTATAAAAGCACTCTATGGTCTGAAGCAAGCTCCTAGAGATTGGAACCATAGACTTGTTACCTATTTGCAGGATCAAGGCTTTGTAGCAAGCAAGGTAGAATCTTATTTATTTGTAAAGAAGAATAAACCAGAGGTCATCTACATGTGTGTTTATGTAGATGATATCATTATTACATGTATTGATTCTGATGGTATCAAGCCGATCAAGGATCAACTGATGAAGGAATTCAAAATCAGTGATCTAGGGTTGTTAACCTATTTCCTTGGCTTAGAACTTGTGTATACAGATTCAGGTATATTCATCACACAAAGAAAGTACATAAATGATATGTTGATAAAGTTTAAGATGGAGAACATTAAAGATGCAGGTATTCCCATGGAAATCAATCATAAGCTAACTTCACATGAAGGTGAACTACATGAAGATATTACAAGGTATCAACAATGTTGGCACACAAAGCAACAGAGGAATCATGCACAATACGGCAACAAGGCCAGATCATTTTTTCCCTTAGATTATGTACAACTCAAGTGATTTTAATCACTACACAAACATTGTAAATCCCGTTTTTGGTAGATTAGACTCCATTTTGTGCAAGCCGAGGAGTCCTCGAGCTTGAGGAGTATTAGAAGTACCATCGTACCAATTTTCATAATTTTTAGACTTCGTTTGAGCCCTCAAATAAGCCCTGGAACCTAATTTTTAACTAGGCCAGACACTAGGTCTGGACAGGGCCAAAAACTAGTCAAAAACTATAAAAAGAGCTAGAGAGCTCATTTTTGGGGGTTAGATTGTAATTGAAACGAACTTGTAAGAGCTTTTGAAAGTAATCTAAAGAACTCCATTGATTCTCTCTCTTTGTCTTGCCGTGTGTGCGCGTGTGTGTGTATGTGTGTGCATGCTTGTGTACTTCTCACTCACGCACTTGTGCCGCCACTTGCTCGAGGTCTTCATACCATCCTCACGTCTTCCCGGATTGACATTAAAGGAGGTGCTACTCATCACTGAGCTACACCAAATTTTGGCGCCGTTGCCGGGGATCGAGCTTTGAGGACGAGCGTGTGATGGTAAGACGTAGAGTTGACGCGTTGGAGTCGTAGGTATTTTCTTCACTCTCATCGGTTTTCTTTTACTTTCTTCTCCATCTTCATCATCATCATCGCCATCTCCCACGTCCATCTCCATCATCGCGAAAATTTCAGTTTTGACTATATCCCCATCTCCACCTCATTTCCCTCATTTCACTTGTGAGAGAGAGCGAGAGAGCGAATTTGCATGCGCTGTTTTTGCATGTTTCTTGAGCTATTTTGCAGGTTTTTTGCTGTACCATCATCCCCAGCAGTGTGCGCAGGTACGACAGGCTCTGCACAGGTCCCGGGACGACAGCCTCTGTCTATCGCGACAGACAGAAAATCTTAACATTTTGTGAATGCATGTTTATCATTGTAACCTACACCTTGAGGGCACTCTAGATCACTAGAAGTTTTTCAAAAATTTACATTTTTTCAGTCTATCGCGACAGACCGAATTTCACGACAGACAGCGTCTATCGCGACAGACACCGTCTATCGCGACAGACAGAAATCCGCGACAGATACCGTCTATCGCGACAGACACCGTCTATCGCGACAGACCGAATTTCACGACAGACAGCGTCTATCGCGACAGACACCGTCTATCGCGACAGACAGAAACCCACGACAGACAGCGTCTATCGCGACAGACACCGTCTATCGCGACAGACAGAAACCCACGACAGACAGCGTCTATCGCGACAGACACCGTCTATCGCGACAGACAGAAATCCGCGACAGATACCGTCTATCGCGACAGACACCGTCTATCACGATAGACCGAATTTCACGACAGACAGCGTCTATCGCGACATACACCGTCTATCGCGACAGACGGAAATCCGCGACAGATACTGTCTATCGCGACAGACACCGTCTATCGCGACAGACAGAAATCCACGATAGACACTGTCTATCGCGACAGACACCGTCTATCGCGACAGACAGCCCCCACGATAGATTGTGTCTATCGCGACAGACACCGTCTATCGCGATAGACAGGCATTTTCGGCAAAAATTAAGGAGTGAATTTTTGGAAATTTAGGCAAAATTTTGGGCATATTTGCACTTTCATGTACTCATCTACTTACAAAGGCCTTAGAAAATGCATTAAAACCCCCGAAAGGTTCTGTTTGTCTAGTTAACCCCCTAAACCCTGAACGGTCATAACTTTTTCATACGAAATCCATTTTCTGAGCTCTAGGGCTTGTCGGAAAGCTCGTGACATATACTACACGCCCTCAACTGTTTTTTATAAGAATAACGCGTTGATTTTCAGATAGGATATTTGGAAGTTGACACACTGAGGGGTAGGAACACCAAGGGAGCTCTAGAGTAAATTTCTAACAATGCAAAAGGGGGAACAAGGGTCATTAAAAAAGTGTCTGAAATAAATTGTCTGTCAATTGAAAGGTCGACTTGGAGCTAATCTTGGGATTTATGCAGGCCTATTGAGCAGTAATTGAGAGCATCCAAGCAAGGGTGTTGCGCACGCTTGAGAATCAACTTCTCGAGCACTAAAGAGCAAGGTTCGGCAAGAAAGGTCGGAATATTCTCAACTCCTCTTCGTCAATTCCTAGCTTAGGCTAAGAACGATTAGAAGTAGGAGTAAGTCAGGGCGACGATAGGCCACTATCAAGTTGAAGACTACCTAAAAACTCAAGTTCAAGCTAAAAACTTAATCTCTGTACTGTCGACAACATAAAGGAAAGGACCTAACGTGGAACGATCAACCTGAAAGTACGAAGAACATTCAAGTATTCCTGACGACGTAATAGCAGACAAGACTTTAAACACGAGAAATAACTAAAAAGAATCAAGTGACTGGTACCAATTGATCGGCAACGAGGTTGTACTCTGGGCAAAGAATTGGGCTAATCAGTTAGGCATATGAACCTTAGATCAGGACGACACCTAGTAAGAGAGAGACAAAGCCTTAGGTCTTCAGAGGCTAGTGTCAATCACACTGCAAGGTCTTGGGCCCAGCAGTTGAGTCGCCACTCTCATTACCCTAGCTCTGAGACCAGTGAGTCAGAGATGTCTCAAGGCATGGACAAACCTACGGGAAGTTCAGGAGTGCCCTACTTGTACAGGGTAGAAGGCCCTTACAAAACACAGTTGGAGTACCTGAGGACCAACCGATTAGGTGCTAGCATCTATGAGGACGGCTTAGGAAGATCTGTGGTCCAGATTAAAAACCCTGATCAATCCATTGGACTAGAACACCCAGCTGTCAAGTTTGAAAATGGTGCATACCTGGACAAAGAAGGAACTATATATGTAGTCACTAGTCATCCTGATAGGACAGATGACTTTGGGAATGTAATCTCAGAAGCGGACTTAGGTGACCTGGAACAAGGGAACATGGGTGCGGAACCTAGAACCCCTCGAGGTAAATCAGTTCTCACTAGGATTATCACGCCTGAGTGGATCCCCCAAGATAACAAGTGCATAGATTTGCTTCTCAATCGAGAAACGGACGAAGCCTTCTGGAGGTATAAACCGGATCACCCAACTGACATAGGAACAATCATGATCTATGAGTTTAAGGATCCAGATAGCCCAGGTAGAGTGACCTACTTAGACCACACGTCAGAGAGGATTTTTGTGGTGACAGAAAATGATAGGCATGCTTACACTTGGAAGGGCGAATTCATTTTCCCCCAACCAAGATCAAATGTAGCCTATGGTCACCCTGGAGCTGGAACATCCCAGGCTCATGGTATGCAAAGAGACAGAAGTAAAGATAGACCAGAGGTAAGTTTTGCCAATCCAGTGGGCAGAGAAAGAACGAGAACGGAGACGAATAGGGTAGAACCTGAGATGCATAGAGCCCACAGAAACCAAAGAAATGTAGATGGATTCCCTCTGCCGAGGCCTAGAGAGCACACAAGAACTTTGAGACCCACCCAGCTAGTTAAGTCCATGAAGAATTACTTTGACGGCACAGGAGATCCCTATGATCATGTGGCAGAGTTCAAGCAAGTCTTGAGAGCTGAACAAGTGGAGGATCTGTTCACGCAGTACAATGCCTTCGGTCTAACCCTTAGGAACACAGCACTTACGTGGTTTCAGCCATTAGATGAACGCCAGTTCAGGAGCATAGATCAACTCCTAGAGGCATTCATTATAGAGTTCTCTAAGAGCGGCATAAGACACAACACCTCCTCACTGATTCACAGCTTCAAGCAAACCCCTCAAGAGACTGTGAGACTTGCAGGAAGAAGATTTAGACAATATCTTGAAAGGTGCCCTATTTCGGAGCTACCCACATCTGCTAAACAAGTAGCCTTATTTCTTGACGGATTGCTGAGCCCAAAATTGAGATCCTATGTGTATCTGAAAGACCCTAGGACTATAGAAGAATGTGTACGTATGTGCATTGACATTGAAGATAACCTAGGAGAAGAGCTAGAGTTGTCCAAAATTTACAAAGATTCAGATAGTGCATCTAGTCAATCTTCCACACAAGCCACATCAATTGAAGAACTTGCCGAAAAAGTAGCTCAGAAACTAGGTGTAACTAGCAAACAAATCCCAAGGTTTGCCCCTGTGAAAAGGTGCTATACATGCGGTGGTGACCATATGGCGAACGTCTGTCCCATTATGGCTCAACCCCAAGTAAACCCTAGTAGCCAGTACTGCACCATAGAACGGAGATACACCAATCACACCGCACAAGACTGCCCATACAACAAGCAGGCAGTTAGGCAACCCTATCCGCAACCCTACCAACAAGGCAGATACCAGAACCAAAATCCACCACCACAATATGCTAGACCCCAACAAACCTACCAACCACAGTATCAGGCCCAACAAAGGCCTCAGCCTGTGCTAGCACAACAACCCCCTGCCCCAGCTAATGTGATTCCGGTGAAGTATACTGCTGCAGAAGAGAACCTGAATAGAGCTATAGTCCCTGTAACATCCTTGATCTCTGAAAATGACCCAAGTGACCATAGCTTTGATTCTACCCATGTGGATAGCCCCCAGGCTTACTACATGCAGTCCCCAGAACATGGAGAGTCCTACTATGGTGAAGAGTCGAACGAACCTAGTTGGGAGTCAGATTACACGAACATCATGTATACAAACCCCAACCCTAGACCTCAACCTAGGCAAGTACGACCACCATTTCCTAGAGGACCGTGCTACAGATGCCAAGGAGATCACCTCATTCGTGATTGTCCCTTGCCTCCACCTACGCAAACCCAGTCGGTGACGATCCAAGGCTTCTGCCAAGATTGCAGAAAAGAACATCTCTTACGAGATTGCCCAAAGAACCCCAATAGCATGCCAAAAATCACCCCTATCAACGTTGTTGGGTTAGTGGTAGACTCCTCAGGAAGCGTCACTTCCACTGCACCAGTACAGGTAGTCACTAGGGCTCAGGCATTGCAGCAAAACCAAGGGGTAGGCCAGGAAAAGAGCCTAGATGCTAGCGATACTGAGAGCCAAAATAAAAAGAGAACAAGAGCTTGGAAAGATAGCCGCGAACGCATGAAAAGGCAATGGGCAAAGAAGATGAGTGAACTTGAGGAAAGTCTACGAGAAACCAAGGCTAAAATCATAGAGATCACGTCTCAACCGCATTCTCACACATTCCCACCGCTACCATCCCCATCACCCTCCATCCCTTCACCCTCTAAGACAGCCCACGCAACCCACCCACCACCCCAAACAGGATCAGTATAAGCTGATCCCACTCCCGAAGACATAGACATGATGCTTAAGGCATATCAGGCCAGAATCCAAGAAGGGCCAAACGTCACGGATCATGACAAGTGCTATCCTAGAGCTGACCTAGAGATAGAAAGAACCAAACTATGCGCGAAAATGGTCGCATTGGCTCAGACTATGTTTGAAGCCAGTCGCCTTTTCAATTACTCAGGCTCAGCCAAAACGCAATTACACTTGGATGGATTCCTAGAGAAGTTAGAGAGGATAATTGCAAGATCTGACAAGGAAGAAAAAAATCAAGACCAAGAAAAAGCAAGCAAAAACAGGAATCATTCCCAATCAGAAGTGTATGTGGCCAATGCCCCTAAACCGGACAACTTCCCCTCCTTAGAAAGAATAGAGAGGCCAATAGCACAGCCAGAAAAGGAACCTACCCCTCAAAGAAAGGAAAGGGCAAGAGAACGGGTAAGCCAGCCTCTTCAGGAAGCCCGTGGGCCTCCTCAAGAAGCTTATCTTCCCCCCCAAAGGGCAGATGAGCCTCCCTCGAAAGCTCAAGTACCTCCACAGGTTGCCTACATTCCTTCTCAGGGAATGTGTGAGCCTGTTCGGAAAAGTAATAGAATAAGTAATCCTCCCCAAGAAGCTTGTGCTCCAGCCATTTGCGAGAACGAGGAGAGAGTCAACAATAGAATCAGCCCTCCTTCACAGGTTGCTTATGCGCCCAATTCTACGGAGCCAGACACTTCTTCTTCTATGAATCGGTTTGCACCAGACTTCCTACGAGAGATTCAAGAAGACAAATGGGATAACGAAAGCGAGGTCGCCCCTCCTTTTGAACTTGTGGACGATGCACACGACCAATTCCCACAAGACATCCCATCTATTTACGGGGAGCATGAGAGTGTTCAGTCTCACGAGAGATTAGACTTTGAGTCGAATTCCATACAAGAGCTACCCCACTTCACAGGCCCATGGGAAGCAAAGTCCACATGTATGAGAGCACCCACAGTCATGGTAAGGAACGACGACTCAGTCATTCCTAGGAACACAGAGGTAGTGAAGAACACTAATGTGCAGTGTAATCTCAAGTTAGAAGAGCTACTCAAGGTTAGACTTGAATTATGGAAACATGTAGCCAAACAAGTACCAGAGATAGCAAAACCTCGTTCCCAGGTAGGATCCCATAGGACAGTGCCAGAAATTCCCTTGGATAAGATAGGGGATATGTGTGAAGGCGAAGAAGGGAACACCTATCTTCCCATCACCTACCAAGAGTACACCACCAAGGCAATTTTAGACTCAGGTGCAGGAGTTGCAATTGCCACTACTTCCCTTTGGAAGCGTTGGGGCAAGCCAGCACTCAGGCCAACAAGAATGAAATTGCAGATGGCCGATGGTCATATTGAGAGACCCTTAGGATTGCTGGAAGGGATAACTCTCACCACTTGTGGTGTTGAGTTTGAGCATAGCTTTGCTATATGTGACTTCAGCAAAAATCATGCTTATGAGATGATTTTAGGAAGACCATTTATGCGACAGTTGCAAGTGGTACAGGATTGGGGAACCAACTCCTTGTATTTGCAACACTTGGGCGTTACAACCAAAGTCAATCTCAAGGACTATTCTCATAGAGATGTCCCTCCTATCCAGTGGAATCCCATCCATAGAGCCAAAGATGATACGGAATCTGTGCATTCCCTAGAATCTGGATCCTCATGGATGCATGAAGACACTCACTTATGGATGTGCAAGGTAGCAGTAGAAGAAGAGAAGAGAGAGAAAGCCAGAGAGGTAGGTGCGAAAGAAACCCATAGATCAATCCAAGACCCAGCCTATGCACCTGTAGTTTTTCCAGACGAAGAATTTGAACCTCACGGTTGGGCAGAAATCTTAGCAACAATGGACGTAGCCATCAACGAAGAACAATGGACACCTCACTGTGATGAGGATGGTTATGACATTTCAGTCTTCTCCATAGAGCCAATCATGGGAGAGGCAGTTTTAGAAGAATGCGAACCTAGCCCTGATGCATTTGAGGATGCAAGCGACTCCGATCTAGAGTCAATCATTATGGACCCACCATTTGCATCAGATGAAGAATATTTCCATGAAGTAGAATTTCAACCCCAGAGGTATGGAGAGGTTACAAATGATGTAAGATTAGCAACGCATATGACCCCAAGGGAAGAAGGAAAGAAACGAAAGAAGAAAGAAGTCTCACCAGAGGAGGAAGAATCTCTGTTTGAGGTCCCAGAAAATTTTAAGAAGTATGAGATAGATGACAGGAGAGTCATGATAAGAATGCCTAAACGGGAGGCACAATCAGGAGAGGCCTATGATAACAAAGAAACCACCAAGAAAATAGTAGTGGCCATAGAAGAAGGAGAGGAGAGATGCACGTACATAGGCCATGACCTGACAGAAGAAGAAGAGCACGAATTGATTGCCTTGCTAAGAGAATACAGAGATGTATTCGCTTGGAGTTACAAGGATTTGAAAGGGGTTGACCCGGACATATGCTCGCACACCATCCCCATGACTTCAGACGCCAAACCCTCTAAGCAAAAGCCTTATACATATAATGATAATTACGCTGCTAAGATCAAGGAAGAGATAGATAGATTGGTCGAAGCTGGATTTATTTATGAAATTGAGCACACTGAATGGGTATCCCCCATCGTAGTGGTGCCCAAAAAGAATGGCAAACTGCGTGTGTGCATTAACTTGAAAAAGGTTAATGCCGCCACGATTCGAGATAACTATCCGCTTCCCATCACAGAACATCTCTTAGAAAGAGTGGCAGGCAAGGAAGTGTACAGCTTCCTTGATGGATTTTCTGGCTACAATCAAGTAGCCATAGCTCCAGAGGATCAGCATAAGACAGCCTTTGCCACAGAATGGGGCATTTTTGCTTTTAGAGTAATGCCATTTGGGCTTACCAATGCACCAGCTACTTTCCAGAGACTGATGTGCCATGTGTTTAAGGAGTTCCTGAGGAAGAGTTTAGAAGTCTATGTTGACGATCTTTGTGCTCATTCCAATGTTAGACAAACCCATATTCCTGAACTCAGACAAATCTTTGACAAATGTAGAGAATATCAAGTCTGCCTGAACCCAGAAAAGTGTGTTTTTATGGTCAGGCAAGGCAAGATTCTAGGACACATAGTGTCAAAGAATGGCATATCCACCGACGAAGAAAAAGTGAGAGCCATAGCAGAGCTACCTAGGCCAAAGAATGTCAAGGAAGTACAAGCTTTCATGGGGCATTGTGGTTATTATCGACGATTTATACACATGTATGCTGTCATTGCAAAGCCCATGTACGGACTTCTGACAAACTTTGAGTGGACGGATGAATGTGAGAACTCATTCCAAGAGCTTAAACGAAGATTATGTTCAGCACCAATCTTGACCACACCAGATTGGAATAAGCCATTCCATGTTCATGTGGACGCATCCAATTATGCTATTGGATGTGTGCTTGCACAACCTACTGGTGAAGGTAATATGGATCTTCCAATTGCCTATGCCAGTAGACAATTGAATGCGGTTGAACGGAATTACACCACTACAGAGCGCGAAGGATTAGGCATGGTATATGCAGTCAAGAAATTTAGACACTATTTGCTTGCAAATAAGTTTAAATTTTTTACTGATCATCAGGCATTATTATATCTTGTAAACAAGCCATGCAACACAGGAAGATTAGTGAGATGGTTTCTCTTGCTAATGGAATATGACTTTGAGGTTGTGGTAAGAAAAGGTAGGACTCACTTGAGAGCAGATCATCTCTCTAGGCTCACATCGGGAGAAGCCCCACAAGGAGTATCAGATGACCTTCCTGATGCTTACTTGTTTAATCTGGAAGTTGTACCGCAGTGGGCTAAGCCATTGGTACCAGTATTGACATACGGGCCTAACCATCCTGTGGTAAACACACGGAACAGAGAGGTTGTAAAAGCCCAAAAATACCACATCATGGCAGGAAGCATGTACAAGCACACAGATCAAGGGATCTTGGCTTGTTGCGTAGAAGAGGATGAGTACGCTAAATGGTTGCAATTAGCACATGTAGGTGCACTAGAGCAACACCATTCAAAACAACGAACTTTACAGACTCTAAAGAGATTCGGAGTGCACTGGCCAACCATGGAAGCGGATGTCCAAAAGTTGTGCAAGGAATGCCCAATCTGTTGCACTAAACCACCTGTGGAACATGCCACTCTCTATCAAGTATCCATTGTGCCAGATTGGAGTGAACCTCTAGTATCATTCTTGCGGACAAACACATTCCCCCCAGACATGACTCTAGCTAGGAAAAGGAGTTTAGAACAAGAAGCCCTGGATTATTCACTCATAGGTGATAATCTATATAAGCGCGGTAAAGATGGTTACCTGAGACTGTGTGTCCATGAAAGTGAGTATCTTAAGATCTTAGAAACTGCTCACCAAGGTGTAGCAGGAGGACACTTTGGACCAGATCGGGTAATCAAGGCAATATTATTTGCGGGCTTTTGGTGGCCTACACTTCACATGGATGCACATACCTATGTGAAACGGTGTGATGTCTGTCAGAGGACTCAGTATCCTATACGCAAAGATGAGATGCCACTGAAACCTATGATGGGTGGACGTGCATTCTCTAAGTGGGGAATAGACTTCGTAGGTCCTATTAATCCCCCAGCTAAGGGTTCTCATGCGGAATACATCATTGTGGCAACAGATTATCTCACCAAGTGGGTAGAGGTAAAAGCTACAACCAAGAACGATGCTCAAACAACTGCCAAATTCTTGTTTGAGAATGTATTCACGAGATATGGGCTACCTATAGAGCTTGTAAGCGATAGAGGCACTCATTTCTTGAACGAAGTGATTGAAAATCTGCTCCAAGAATTCTTGGTAATACACAAGAAGTCTGCCCCTTATCACCCTCAAGCTAATGGACAAGCTGAGAGCACTAATAAGATTTTATGCAATGTATTGACGAAACTAGTGAACACTAAACGCTCTGATTGGGACAAACAGCTACACCATGCTGTTTGGGCATACCGAGTTGCCTATAAAACGGTACTCCAAGCCACCCCCTTCCAGATGGTTTTCGGCCAAAACGCTGTGCTACCCTTGGACTTCCTGATCCCCACATTGAGAGTAGCACAAGAGCACGAATGGACAGGTCATGAGCTCTCCTCTAGGATCTTTGACCTTGAACGATTAGGAGAAACAAGACTGAGAGCCGCTGCAGGGATATATGCAGCCAAGAAGAGACAGAAGGCATACTTTGATGCCCACGTGAAGGATAAAGGCTTGAAAGCAGGAGATCTAGTCTTAGTCTATACACTAAAACAACACGCGAGGAAGCTAGAAAAGAGAGGCTACGGACCTATGATCATCAATAGGATCTCCACGAGCGGAGCAGTACAATTGGCCACATTAGAGGGTGATGTTCTCCCAAATTATATTAGCGGTTGCAGAGTCAAGTTGTATCAGGAACCCCTCACGGAGGAAATGCTCAGTCGACTCAACACTGCTAAGAAACGCAAAGAGGAAGAAAAGCGAGTTCGAGAAGAAGCTCAAGCTGAAGCTTTAGAACGCATCAGAAGGATGAAATTACGAAGGCAAGGTAGAGATCAGCCTGGAGCGAATGACTATGCAGACCAAGGATTTCCTATGGCCATGTGTGAAGTCGCAGGAACAAGCTCGCATAGGATAATTGATAGACGTCCTTTCGTAACCTTAGATATAGGACAAGGAAAGAGTGCAAGGACCGTAAGAGCCTTGATTGACTCAGGTGCAGCCACTAGTGCTGTTAAATTGTCTTACTGCCAAGAATTACAATTGACTGTCAATCCTGTGGAAGCATATCTTATAGGATTGGGAGGAGTGGAAACCCCTTGCATGGGCGAGGCGGAACTTCCCCTTTACATTCATGATGAGGCAATGACAGTTAAAGTACTGGTGTGTCAAGATGAGGATCTCACTGAACCTCTAGTCTTGGGTCAAGATTGGATCTATGACCAAGCAATTAACTTAAACCTAAGAAGTGGACTTCTCCAGGTTTGGGTCAATCATAGTCGAGTTACAATAGAATTAGACAATGGAGCACTCAAGGAACTAGGAAAGGCACAGACTCCTGGTCCTTCCAGGGGTACACATGAAGATGACCATGCTGTTCTTGTTCAAAACCCTGTGTTGCAGAGGAATGATATTTGCAAAAAAGGAGTCAGGGATGCAACGGAACTCCCTTCTTTTCCAAAGGCCAGAAGGAGGCAGCAACCAAAGGCGGATCACAAGCAGAAGAAGCCGAGTACTACCTATGTCCGAGATCAAAAGTACCTGCGCAGCAGAATGTCCCAGAAAATAAACCAGGTGTGGGTGCGGAAAGGCGAACGACCGGGTGCACCACCGTCAACTACACGGGCAAAGCCTCTTATTAGTAACCAACAACACGACGCTAATAAGAAGTCTTTCAAAAATTCTTCTGTTAAAGTAAAATCTATTTGGGTGCCCAAGAAGTCGATGAAGGCAAGCCCACAATCTAGACAAATTTGGGTGCCGAAGGCTTGCTTGAGGGCACAAGTAGTTAAGCCAAGGCCGCAACCTATGCAGCATAACCCATCTACGAGTACCACCAGAATTCCCTCGTGCTCAACACTCAGGAACACACAAAGACCCATGAGTATGCATGTAATCACTTATAAGTGGGTCCCTAAAAGGCCCCATTCCCAAACAGCGACACCAACACAACTCTTTGGAGTCTCTACGAAACCGAAAGCAAAGCCCATCCACTGCATTTGGCAGTCTAAGATCTGTAATAAACCCCCGACCCCGATTTGTAAATCCACCCCACTTACTAACGACATTAGTCTCCTAGGAATACACAAACGTTAACTACACTCACTGTCTTCGTGCACTTACTAACCACTAACTCACCATCTACCTCATGTTGATGTTGTAACGGGGACAACAATGGATTTATTCTGTCCATTACGATGTTAACACATGCTTCTATATTCTCACAGAATCAGAAGGCAAGCAGTAAAATGGCAGAAGCGACAGGTTCGGGCTCACAAGTAGGGATACTTACTGCAGGAATTGATGTGGATAGCCTACCTGTGGACGTGCCCCCGACTGAACGACCAGTGGAGATGCAACACCTGCAGCAACTCCCGGTGCCAGACCCACCTACAGGAATCACGGAAAGAGTCCATGCCAACTCTCATTGGTTCAATGGCATGCCCGGTCCATTAGGAGAGGCTAAGTATATCTGGGAGTCTAAATGCGAGTATGACAGATCATGGGTGCGTTTCCAATTTTTCTCCAAGGAGTTCGAGACTTTACAGAACACCGAAGACCTCCAGATCATATGGCAACGAGCAGGGTTGGCGGAATATTTTGAAGCCCCACTACCTAAACCCGACCTCCTCCGATGTTACTATCTGGTCTCTACATTACAAGCTCATGAAGATAAGGACCAACCCGGATCATTTGTTCTCCCCTCATTGCTGGGCAACAACGAGTTGAAGAGGTTTGAACTTACTGTGGAGCTGGTAAGTGATGCTTTAAAGATGCATGGCACGCATGTACCCTCAGAAAAGGATGCTCTCGTTCCCAACAACATGAAGGACAGGAAAGTAGTGAAGCTGAAAGACATGGCAGCCCTCACCCCAAATGTGTCCATCCCTCTCCGCATGTGCATGCAACATTTCGCCTTCCCCGGTCAAGACCGATTCACGCAACCACACAAGAAGATCTGGTTTGCTCTCTACTTGGCGGAAGCAGGTGCGCTACCTATTAAGCTACCAGTGTGGATTATAGATCAGTTGTATGAAGCGAACAAACGGGCTTCTAGGAAATTAGTGGTGAACGGATGCTGTGCACTCACACGCATCATTTACCGATGCTTGGCATATGATGTCCCCATTGAGCGTGCCTTAACTTGGGCACAATTACAAATGTTTAAAAGGCTCAAGACATCCACACATCAGTCCAAGCGCATGAGGGGCGCGATTCCGTGTGTCCAGACAAGGGAAGTCCTGACTACTCCTGAGGCATCACCATTAAGAGAGGGCACTGTACCTCCTTTTACCATTAGGATACCCAGGTCGGAATCTGACACTACGACACAACCCACCCCATCGGCTCCTCCGGTTACACCTGAATTCGAGTTTGCTGCCACTGGAGAGGCTGAAGGACTGGACCCCCAGGATTTCGAAGCATTCCTACAAAGCACACAATTCTCTGATGTGGAGTTTTATTCAGAGGCAGAGGAGCAGGGCACATCCTCACGGAGAAGAAGAAAGTCTACAGACGGTAGACATGTCCATTGGAGTGACGCTCAGCAAAGCCAACAACACGGACACCAGGAAGAAGAAGAAGCATATGAAGAAGAGACCACTGAAGCCCCAGCATATACAACAGAACTCCGAAGGCTGTATCAGATTATGGAAAGAGTGCGATCGTAGCAGTTACTCACTGAACAGAGCAGCAGAGTACTTATGACTCAGTTGTTGGAAGAAGCGGGAGTTGACTCAGAGTACAGGGAAGGTCTCTTATTGATGGCAGAAACATATGGAGTTGTAGAAGCTGTACGCACTGCCATTCAGAGGCCTTCAGTTCAATATGACCCACGAAGGTTCCAGACACGACCTCGCTCAGGTAAAAATATCCAAATTCCCGTTACAGTTGCAGAAGAGCCCACTACTACACCAACCTCCCAAACAGCTAGTCAACAGCACCCCGCCACCCATGAGGAGTCCACCGAACCACTACCATCCACTCCCCCACCATCACCTCCTAGAAGAGAAACAGTAGAAACCACATCGACTACTCAACCCACCGACCCCACCTTCATCTTCCGCACTCCGATCTCCAGTGCCACCCTATTCTCTACCACTGATAATCCTATCTTCGAAGACAACCCCAACACTACACAATCCGCCGAACCCCTCCGAGACCCTGCCCTAGGGCAACCATCCCCAACGCCCTCAGCCACGGGTCATCCTGACCCTAGATCCACATTCATGGGCTTCCCTGCTACCACGCAACCCTTTCAGCCCTCCTCAAATGTACGACCCCAACCCCCGATATCCCTCTCTCCATTTCTACAATCCCTCCAGGACATCTTTGCTAGGGCTTTTCAACCAGGCCCTCAACCATTCCCTGTCTTTTCAGCTCCCCACCCCACTTCACATCTGTTCACCACTTCCACACACACACCACCTACCATACCAGTGTATATGGCAGGCCCCACACTAACACCCACTCCTGAAAGGATGGACATTTCACCACCCACGGCACCTCCACCCACGGTTTCACCTCCTCCCATTCCCCCTCCACCAATTTCACCCACACACACAACTTTCGTAGACACATCATTCACTGTCTCCCTTCCCCAATTCCCTTCCCATGCATCTTCCACAGTAAACACCCCCCACTCATCTATAGGTAATGCATTGGACACCATGTTGGCTTGTATATCAAATTTAAGAACAGATTACATTCAGCTCCAGCAACAAAACGCACGCCTGCAAGAGCACTCAGCGACACTACAGCTCCGCCTTGCGGTACTAGAAGAGGAGAACACTCGCCTCCACACACAGTTCCACACCCTCCAAGAAGCCCACAATATATTGGAGGTACAGCTACAGAACGTAGATCAGGAAGCAGTACAGGTGGTAGAAGGTCACCTACGGACACAGCTGGAACGCAACTCAAAACTTCAGCGAAATATGGCACTACTTAAACGCCATCTTGCGGCTGCTCAGGAAGAGAACAGACGTCTGCAAATACAAAATCAAGAGAACCTGGAGGCAGCTATTGAGAGCACACCGGGGGCACCCATCAGCCCATCCAAGTTTCAAGCAGTGACCCCCGATAATATCAAGATTATATTGGAAGATTATGCCATGCTGCTCGAAGCACATGATAAGCTATCGGAGGAGCTAGGACAACTGAAGCAGGAACACCAACAAGGCCCAACAGCTGCCCCTCCAACCACCCCCTCTGCGGCTTCGCTTCCCTCCGACGCAGAGGCCATAAAAGATCTCCAGCAACAGGTAACTGAATTGCAAACACGCCTACTACAATATGAGAGGCCATCTTCCCCTCCGGAGGCTCCCACGGACGAAGAAGTTGTGCAAATTCCTGTGGAACAAACGTTTGATGAAGAATATGATCCTCAACCATTCCCAGGAGGCCAACAAACAGAAGAAGCGCAGGACACGTTCGAGGCACCACGGCTGCCATGGTTACGACAAGTGGAGGAAATAGGGACCTCGCATGAAGAGCGCACCGTAGTGCAAAATCAGGCTATGAGGGTCATAGAGGAGACTGTTTTACAATCAGATTACTTCAAGAACTTGTCATCGAGACGCCTGATCCTCTCATCGGAACTCCAGTACAGGCCATATTATATTATCTTGGCTGATTATAATGCAGAAATACAAAGAGTCACGGGTCAGATTCCTACTTTTGCGACCCAATTTCAACCTGAAGACCTTCCTCCAGAGGTGCGAAAAGGCAAGATTCGTCAACCAACATGGCGGCAGAAACTTTTAGAGACTTATCCAGAAATGCTACGCACATGGAACAACGCGCCGTTGCACCTCCTGTACAACCCATGCTACGGTCGAGTCCCCCGCCGCAGGTCGTGGAAGGCATTTAATATCAAGGTACAGAACAATGCGCAATGCAAGGAATGGCTGAACTACCCGTACATAGCGCCACCACAAGGACCACCATCGGTAGCATATATGATGGGGACCATTCGCCACTGGATGCCGCGCTTGAAGCCCATGCAAGATGTAGCAGCGCAAATGATGCTTAAAATCTTAGATATGATGCAAGTAGTGCTGAAGACCTTTAGAAATGCAGCCGCACCACAGGTACGTCTTCCGGGGTTTAGCAATGGAAATTACGACTTGGTGTATGACATGAGCACCACCCCCAGTATCCGTGTGGCTTACGCTTGGCATGCACGCATCAAGTACCTCCCCGCCTGCTACAAACAGACCTTCGAAGAAATGTTTAGATCAGGTTTCTGGGAGTACCACTCGGAGATTTTCGCACCAAAGCCGACACATCTGCTTCAACTGTTTGCTTGTGAACAAGCAATGTATTCAGAGTACTACACCACCCCGCAACTAGAAACCCCCGGTGCAATAAATTGGGAGGCATTGGAAGCCGATCTAGCAAGAGGCTTAAGGATAGGAGAACATGAACTGGCCACCAATGTCATCCAATATTACATCGACCACCCGCGCGAACAAAGGTCTGTCAGGGGCGACAGACGCTAGGAAGGGGGGAGTGTTGGCACACAAAGCAACAGAGGAATCATGCACAATACGGCAACAAGGCCAGATCATTTTTTCCCTTAGATTATGTACAACTCAAGTGATTTTAATCACTACACAAACATTGTAAATCCCGTTTTTGGTAGATTAGACTCCATTTTGTGCAAGCCGAGGAGTCCTCGAGCTTGAGGAGTATTAGAAGTACGATCGTACCAATTTTCATAATTTTTAGACTTCGTTTGAGCCCTCAAATAAGCCCTGGAACCTAATTTTTAACTAGGCCAGACACTAGGTCTGGACAGGGCCAAAAACTAGTCAAAAACTATAAAAAGAGCTAGAGAGCTCATTTTTGGGGGTTAGATTGTAATTGAAACGAACTTGTAAGAGCTTTTGAAAGTAATCTAAAGAACTCCATTGATTCTCTCTCTTTGTCTTGCCGTGTGTGCGCGTGTGTGTGTATGTGTGTGCATGCTTGTGTACTTCTCACTCACGCACTTGTGCCGCCACTTGCTCGAGGTCTTCATACCATCCTCACGTCTTCCCGGATTGACATTAAAGGAGGTGCTACTCATCACTGAGCTACAAACAACTTGTGGGTAGTCTTAATTATGCTACTTTGACAAGAGTGGATATTGTATATGTTTTGAGTACATTGAGTCAATTCATGCATGTACCAAGGAAGCCACACATGGAAGCTGCAAAGAGGGTACTTAAGTATCTAAGGGGTAAAATGAATGAGGGATTATTCTATCCCTTCACTTCTGACATAGATATAAAGTTATATTCTAATGCAAACTAAGCTGACTCCAAGGATAATAGGAGGAGCACTTTAGGGTACCTATCTTTTGCAGGTTCAAAACTCATATCATGGTCATCCAAGAAGCAACCAACTGTGGCCTTATCTTCCACAGAAGCAGAGTATAGAGGTTTGGCTAATGGAACTCAGGAAGCTATGTGGCTTAAGCAATTGTATGCAGATTTGGAGATACATTTGTACACTCCAATTATCTTTGGAAATAATACCAACTCACTTCATTTAGCTGCTAAGCCTATGTACGATGCCAGGACTAAGCACATTGAAGTGCATTATCATTATGTTAGAGAGAAATTGCTAAGCAAGGATATTCAATTAGCATATGTATCAACTCATTTGCAATGTTCAGATTTACTCACCAAAGCATTGGATGGAACAAAGATCAATATGTTCAAATTGATGATTGGGCTGCAAGAGATCAAGGAGCAATGAAGATCAAGCATGTTAGGCTTGAGGAGGAGTTGTTGGTGCAATTAAGCACCAACCTACATACTTGATGAATACACATAAGCTTGATGTATTAGCATATCACTTGAGAAGCTTCATATAAACAACCTCTTGTAACTTTGAGTCTAATTACTCATTGTAAAAGTGATGTAGACCCATGAGGAGTTAGGAAGCTTGGAATATCATATCATTTGGTAGTTAAAGTCAAGAGAGAATCAATCCTATACTTTAGGATTACTTTTAGGTGAGGATTTGAATTTGAATTCAAATGCTTGGATCCAACACAAAGCTATGAAAGTTGCGAAGAAAATCCCACGTGTATCTCGAGGTTCTGCTTACACTCATTGAGCAATGCCTTATTGCCAATGACTTTGTAATTTTACATGATTTAGTCAATACATGTTCATTACACTAGAGTCCATGTTTGATTTCCCTCAAGTGCGTCGATCTCTTCTTGCATTGCCTCTTTCCATTCGGTGTACCTGCTTGCATCTTCATAGCAATCGGGCTCATGATCTTCTACTACTTTGTTCATATATGCATAATGTGTTGCCATGTATGAATCATAAGTAAACCTTTGAGTTGGATACTTAACTCTAGAAGACTTCCTTTCTTCACCTTTTGGAGGAATAAACCTCCTTTGCCTTGGGAACTTGATCTCTTTCTTTGACGTGGCTTCTTTCTCCATCATGTGTCCTTCATCATCTTCAACTTCATTACCTTCTTCATCCAACTCCACCAATGTTGCTTTGCCTTTGTTGATTGATTGTGCTTCATAGCTTGATGAAGATCTCCCCCTCCATGGTGAGTTCATGCTTGAACTATCTTCATTGATGGAACACCTTGGGCCGCTTAGCTCTAGGTCGATTTGTTCTTCATCATGTCCATGCTTTTCTTCTTCATAGTCCTGCATACAATCATACTTCTTATACCAAGGGAGTAGCTCATCAAATGCTACATCCCTTGATATCCTCAAGTCCGTTGTATTTGGGTTGAAGCACCTGTAACCTTTATGATCATTTGAATATCCTAGAAACACACACTTTTCTGCCTTTGGTTGTAGCTTGTGCCTCAATTCACTTGGCACATGTACATAACAAGTACATCCAAATATCTTCAAGTGGGAAAGATCAGGTTTCTTACCATAATAGGCTTGATATGGTGTCAAGCCATGGATCCCTGAGGTAGGAGCCCTATTCATTAGATACACGGCGGTATTTGCTGCATCACTCCAAAACATGTTAGGTACATTCATCTCATTAAGCATTGCTCTAGCGATCTCGGCAATGTATCTATTCTTTCTCTCTGCTACTCCATTTTGTTGGGGTGTGTACCTGCATGTTACTTGCCTCTTGATGCCTTGATCCATTAAAAAATCAGAAAACTCATTTGAGAAATATTCTCCCCCTCCATCGGACCTTAGCTTCTTGATATATGTACCTGTTTCCTTCTCTACCATTGCCTTGAATGCTTTGAAACATGTAAACACATCTGATTTGTTTTTGATGAAATAAACCCAAACCATCCTTGTGCAATCATCTATAAAAGTGACAAAGTACTTGTTACCTCCAATGGATTGCTCTTTCGTTGGCCCCCACACATCTGTATGTATCAACTCCAATGGATGTTGGCTTATGTAGCCACTCTTCTTGAATGGAAGTCTCGCTTGCTTCCCTAGTTGACAAGATTCACATAAATGCTTCATACCTTGTCCTTGGAAGTTGGGAAGACCTTCAACCAGCCTCTTGAATTGCATTTCCTTCATTCTTTGTATGTTGATGTGACCTATCCTCTTGTGCCACAAGTCCAACTCCGAAATCCTCTTGTTTCCATATGTGAAGTAGACATGTTGAGTAGAATGAGAATTTACCTCCAAAGTGAAGAGTCTCCCTTGCTTCTTTCCTCTTGCTATGACCTTGTAACCTTGCTTAGGGTTCTCCACAAAGCATCCACCTTTGTTGAACCTTACTTGATAGCCTCTTTCAACCATTTGCCCAACGGACACCAAGTTCTTTGTGATGGTAGGTACATGCAAGACATCCTTGAGACATCTTCCTTCCTCCTTGTCATCCAAAGCTACATCTCCAACATGGGAGATCTCATGGGCTGTATCATCACCTGTTTCTACATGTCCTTTACCTTTGGGAACATGTAGATTAGTAAACCAAGAAGCATTGCAACTCATATGGTTGCTACATCCACTATCAATATACCAAGTGTTATCTACTTTGCTTGAATTCCCATTCATGTGCATCATCAAGAGATTGTCATTTTCTGAACTTGTAGAAGCATAATTACCTTGGCCTTTGTATGAAGAACCTTGATTATAGTTCCTTTGGTTTCCTCCTTGGTAGCAATCTCTAGCATAGTGGCCAAACTTGCCACATATGTAACATCCTTCGCCATCTTGATTCCTGTTTTGTTGATGTCGTCCTCCTCTTCCTCTTGATCTTCCTCTCCCTCTTTGTGATGAGGTGCCTTGGTCATGTCCTTGATTTCTTGAGTGGCCTTGCCTTCCTCCAAACCTTCCTTTGCCCCTTCCTTGTCCTTGTCTTCCTTTGCCCCTTTGATTACCTGCATAGAAAACTTGTGCATCTTTGCTTTTAGTTGAACTTCCACCTATGTTCATTTCTTCGGTGACCATGAGAGCAACCAATTGCTCAAAATCGGGAAGATTATCCCTTACATAAACTGAAGTGGTAAAGGGTTTCCACTTCTCATCATCTCTCAAACCATTGAGAGTATAAGCCACAAGATCGTCATCGTCTACGTGGCTTCCAATGGATCCCAATGCATCTGATAACTCCTTGACCTTAAGTATGTAGTCATTTATGCTACTCCCTGAGCTCTTCCTAAGGTTGTTGAGCTCATTCTTGAGTTGGATCTTCCTTGCTTTGGTGCTTGTTGAATAAAGCCTTTCAAGTGTCTCCCATACCTTCATGCTTGAATCCAGGTCTTGGATATGGCCGATCATGCTATTGCTAATGTGTTGGGAAAGAATAAAGATAACCCTCTTGTCTCTTTCATTCCATTCCCTAAAGGCCCTTCTCTGGTCATTGGTTGGATTCTCATCCAACCTAGGTCTTGGTTCACTTCCACTAATCAACCCCCAAAGGCCCTTGCCCATAAGATAGTTGGAGACCCTAAATCTCCATGGTTGATAGTTACCTTTGTCTAGCTTTTCAATTTGAGTGTTGAAGTCTCCCATATCTAGTCTTTGATACTTGACCTAGCCCTTGGCTAATGCTCCAATGTGTGTAAAATGAAAATGAGGCTCTGAGGTTACCTCAATCCAAAGCTTTCCTTAGATGGACACCTTGTGCTCTTGCAAATTTGAGTAGAATAGCTCCCCCTTGATGTGAGCTACCTCCAAGAAGCTTTTGTTGATGCAACTCTTCAACCACCAACTCCAAGAGGTCTTCTTGCTTGTATGTGATACCTCCAAGATGCCCAAATGCTCTGATACCACTGATGGGGGAAGTATCTCAACCCCTAAGCAACGATGAAGCGCGAATGACCTCCACAGGTATCCTTCTTTGACCTCTGCACACCAAAAATGCTCTTACTCAGAGCTTATGCAGAGAACTCCAGTGAGCGTTTGTAGACCTGTAGTAGACACCAAGGGCTTTCCAACAAAACAAATTTCACTTGAAATGGATGCTTACACAAAGAGAAACAATGTCTACAACATGAGCTAGTTGAATGCTCACAACTGCTAGTCAAGCAGAGACCTTACTTCACTCCAGCAAACTTTTCTCAGAGATTATACAGAGAATGAATCTCAAACTTATGTCAACTTTAGAGGACTCTAATAGCTACCCAATGACACCAAAATCATAGCAAATGGATACATAGAGAAGGAGAACCAGCCCTTACAACAGAGAGCAAAATATTTCCAACAGAGCCTACACAAAGAGAGAGATATCAATCACACAACTTCACTAAAATGAATGTTGCTCCCAGCTTACTCAGAGAATGCTCCAGAGAATTGGTAAGCATAAAATAGACTCTTATAGCTATCCAATGAGACAAGAATTACATCAAATGGATACCATATGAGGGAGAACCAATGCTAACAACTCAGGGGTAGAGAGTTGCAACACTGCCTGCGCACACACATAGATATGCCTACTAAAAGAAAACAAACAAGCAAGCAAGGGGGTTGCTTAAGCAAGGGGCTTGCTTATCACAACTCCAGCACTTAGTGCTCACTTCACATGAGCTAAAACTCCAAGAAGATGGCCCAAAAGAAGTCGGGATACATGCTCCTTTTATAGTGAGAGGTGTGCCCCTAAAATCTAGGAACTACCTTTCCAAATCAGCCTCCTAACTTGGAGGAATTAGTTGAGATGACTTGGGGAGTGGTTGAGTGACTTTTCTTGATGGAATCTCGTGGCTTTTGGCTTCCTTTGATTGCTCCACATGTCCATAAAAGATTCCCCACGAATTTTTAGCTTGAAGCTTGACTTTTAACAAACCAACCCTTAGACCTACTAGGATGAAGTTGCAGATGGCTGACTGGCACATAGAAAGACCCTTAGGACTACTAGAAGGAATTATCCTATCCACCTACGGACTAGAATTTGATCACACTTTTGTGATATGTGATTTTGGGAAGAATCAAGCATATGAAATGCTTCTAGGTAGACCTTGCATGTGATAGTTGCAAGTGGTACAAGATTGGGGAACCAACTCTTTGTACTTACAACACCTAGGAAGGACCACCAAAGTGAACCTCACGGATTACTCACACATGGATGTACCACCTTTGTAATGGAATACGATACATAGGAATGAAGATGAGAAGGAATTGGTATACTCCGTAGCATCTCACTAAATGGGTAGAGGCCAAGGCCATAAAGAAGAATGATGTTGGCCTATCGAGTAGCTTATAAATCAGGGTTCAATGCCACACCATTCTAGATGGTATTTGGTTAGAATGCTAAGTTGCCATTGGATTTTTTGATAGCCACCCCTAAGATAGATAAGGAACATGATTGGACAGGTCATTAACTTTGCTCGAGAATACTTGACTTAGAATGACTCGGAGAAACAAGATTGCATGCAGTAGCAAGAATTTATGCCGCTAAGAAGAGATAGAAAGTCTACTTTGATGCTCATATCAAAGATAAGGGATTATGAGTAGGATATTTGGTGTTAGTTTACACCTTGAAACAACATGCTCGTAAGTTAGAAAAATGAGGATATGGACCTATGATTATCAATAGGATATCAACTAGTGGTGTTGTTCAATTAGCAACTCTAGAAGGAGAGGTATTGCCTAATTATATCAGTGGATGCAGAGTTAAGCTATATCAAGAACCCTTGACTGAGAACATGCTTAAATAGCTAACTCTTTTCAAGAAGCAAAAGGAAGAGGAGGAATGAATCGGGGCAGAAGCCCAACTGGAGGTGTTAGAACGCACTAGGCGCATGCGATTACGAAAGAAAGGACTAAGAAGAGAACCTCAATTGGAAGACGTTCCATGATATCCAACAGCCATGTGTCAGATCAGAGGAAAGGATATCCCTAGTATTGTTGACAGGAGACCATTTGTTAACATCACTCTAGTTCATGACCCCATGTGTACACAAATTAGGGCTTTAATGGATTCGGGTGCAACAACGAATGCAATCAGGTTCTCTCATTGTATGGAACAGGAATATGAAGTGAAGCCTATCAAGGCCTATCTCATAGGATTAGGTGGATTAGAAACCCCTTGCATAGGGGAGGTGGAGTTACCAATCTCCATCTAGGACGTGACCATGCCAGTTAAGCTTTTGGCTTGCCATGACAATGACCTAATAGAACCCATGATCCTAGGCCAGGAATGGTTATACCACTACTCGATGAACCTAAATCTTTGCAGAAGTGTGCTCCAGCTGGAACTTGTAGAAGTGTGCCATGAGCTACCACTCAAAATTCAGTGCCCCAAAGTATTGGACTTCAGAGAAGATCTTCCAGCTATGCGTGGCCTCACTCCAACTTTGAGTGTGTTAATTAGCTCTAACGAATAGAAGTGGGAAATACCACCCCTCCAAGAGGTGAGATCAAGTAAGCAGACAGAAACCAGACAAACATGGCAGCATAAGGCTCAACCTCAATCTATGAGTAATCTCTCACAGACTCCAGACAAGCCGGATAGACCCCCACGAGCCCCCCAATCAGGCAGTTACACATGGGAGGATTCAAGAACCTCCATTGGACCACCCTCGCTAACACGGTGTCCACCTACATCTGTGGTATAGAATGCCTCATTCCCTTAAGGGTTGGACACGTTAGCATTGGATCTCCCTTCTTCTCCAAAGTAGAGTGTTGACATGACATCTCACCCTTGATGGCTAGTACGGCCACATCACCCACAAAGGCGCAGCACTTCGGGGTGGCCCCTTGGACATTCTACTAAGGCATTTTCACACCCAAGGTGGGTACAAAAAACCACATCATCAAACAAGTCAACCCCACAAGATCTTTAGCAACCTTGTCAATTTCACTCACAACCACGACAGTGTATTCCATAAATGGGTGCCAAAGCCCTTAGTGAAAGCCTAATCCAAGTCTCGCAAGATTTGGATACCTAAGAACTATATGACTTATATATCAACTTCAATGAACCCAAGGAAAACGTTTTCTGCTAGTAACCCGACAACCTACAAACCCTCTTTTGTATATTCCACCTCATCTGTTGTACCTTATCATGTTGCAAAGAAATGGATTCCCAAGAGATCAATAATGATGACTACACCTAACCAAGCCAGTCCTTATTGACAACTTCATAATGATCGACAATCACTAACCACTCCATCCATACCCAGTTTTGTCAAATCATTTCACTACTATCCTTGTAACTACACTAACTTACTAGATACTGCTCACAAGTTTTTTAATTGTAAGGCCACACACCTCACACACAATCACTCACAATCAAATCACACACTACTCACTTTCACTCCACAACCTCACATCATTCAAACCACACACATTTCACGGGAAGCATGTTGGTGGTGGAAAGGAATGGAGGTCTCATCTCCTTGGGATCTGTTGGAGTTAGACATGTGCGGAAGCACGCGAACAACACAAGCAAGAAGAAGAAGCTTGGAGCACAACACACAATATTGACTGTATTACTAGAGAATGTACAAAGATAAGTAGCCCATTAGGGCAATAGGCATATATACAAGCTGGGGGAAAAAACCTCCTAAAGAGGGACTAAAATGCCCCGGTGGTCCTAGTGTGTTCACACACATCACTACCTAAATATATCAACAAATCCCCCTTGGGAGTGATGAGGTGAACAAGGAGCTGGCACTCATGTATAAGGAAGTGCCAAGCTATGTGGAAATCACTCCACAAAAGGAAGTAAGCCCAAAGCTTTGCAGAAAGCTTCAAACTTCTCCCTAGGAAAAGCCTTTGTGAAAAGGCTTGCAATCTTATCCTGCGTGGGCACATATGCCAAGCTGACCTCCCCAGCAGCGAACCTCTCCCTGACATGGTGATAATGCACCTCAATATGCTTAGGGCGAGCATGGAACACAGGGTTCCTCGCAACTGCCAATGCGCTCTAACTGTCAGTGAAGATGGTGGTGGCAGAAGTCTGACCAACACCCAAATCAGCCATAAGGTGTCTGGGCCACACACACTCAACAGTAGCTGTGAAAGCTGCCCTATACTCAATCTCACAACTGAAAGTACCTGTCAATTGTACCATCCGGTTTATGCTTCAGCTTGTATACCCACTTAGTGCCAATGGCCTTCTTTCCAGGAGGCAAGTCACATAAAGACCAAGTACCATTCTTCATTATAACATCATATTCAGATGGCAGAGCAGCCATCCAATTTTCTGAATTTTGTGCTTCATCAAACGAAACATGCTCATTCTCATCACATACACTAGATGCAGCCATAGCATATCAATCTGATGCAAAAGAGGCACTATGAGAGCCTGAACGAGTACGATATGACAGAGGTGCATCTAATTTGCTGTCATGCAAAGTCTGCACCAGCCATTTTGGCATAGTTTTTGCCTGCTCAATATCAGCTCTCTCATCAACTAGTGCATCATGTAAATTTGCATCAGAAATGGAATGATCTGCATCATCACATGAAACCTGCAAAGGCTGAGAAGTTGCCTCATTGGGACTAGCACTAGACTGTCCACCTGTAAAAAGAGGCAGCAAAGTATCATACATGTCTTTGGAGCTAACATATGTCTCCTTAGTACATGAAAGCAATGGCTGAATAGCATCTTCCACAAAAACAACATCACAGCTAACCAGAATGTGTTTAGTTTGTGGATGATACAGACGATGGCCTTTACTTTCAGAATTGTACCCAACAAAAATACATTTTACTGCTTTATCATCCAATTTTCTGCGATGTTGTTCAGGCACTAATGCATATGCCAAACAACCAAAAACACGTAGATGAGCAACAGATGGCTTGCGATCATGCCAAGCCTCATATGGAGTGATAGACTGTAGAGCTTTAGTGGGACACCTGTTCAGTACATATGCGGCACACATGACAACCTCAAGCCAGAAACTATGTGGTAAAGCCTGACTCTTCACCATACATCTCGCCATCTCCATGAGTGATCTATTCTTTCGTTCAGCAAATCCATTCTATTGACGTGTATACGGCACTGTACACTGGTGTTTTATCCCATGTATTTAAGTTGGAAGAAATTTTTACAAAGATCTCCGAGTCCATTTCAAAAAACCCTGTAAAGAATGCTTCTTCGAATGTTTTCATGTATGGACTTGACATAAACATAAGTCTCGAGTATATTGCCATGAGCGTTAAGCAACTAGGAGTAGTAGATAGATAAAAAATTAGGGCATCTGCTCCCTGGTTAATTTCGATGAAGTTCAAAAAGGTATACTGTACATGTTGAAATACTTTTAATACTGTTAGTAGCATACTCAAAATTTTGTTTGTCATTTTGATGGCTAAATCTGGTGCTCTAGCATGTCAAGTTAGCCAAAATTCTATCATCCACACCATATATTCCTCTATCAGTATATAGTTGCGAGGCGGACTAGGTAAAAGTGGATAGTTTAGCGATTGGTTGTTTAAGCTACCTTGACATTGTGCTCCCAAAATTGCATCCAGGAGTGTCTTTTTGGTACTGGGAAAAAAGATGGATTCACTTGAAGCATGTATGGTGCTAACTTCTAGTGTACCCTTGGCGTAGGATTCTTCTCCAAAAACTTGCATCTCCAGACAGGATCTCCTTTATCAAATTCCTTTATCAAATTCTTCTTGCGTATATGTGAACGTCTCTAGGTTGAATTGTAGATTGTTATCAGATTCTTTATTTGTGGTCTTCTTAATGTACTGTCATGTCTCTTCTTTGAGTAGTCCATAAGTTACATTGAATGGCTTCAATATCTGTTCTAGGATCTTACTTTCAATCTTTGCCTCTTTCATTACCTTGACCACTTGTTCTTCAAATTGTTCTGTAAGCTGGGACACCAATAGTGCCATCTCAGGTCGGCTTAAATCTGCAATAGCCCGATCGTGTCTTTCAGTGTTTAACTCTTCTTCCTCCCTTATAGGTGAATGACGCATGGGGGGAGAAAGAGGACGTACCTTAGTCTCCTCAGTAGCCGCTTGGGAGCTTGGAACTACTGGTGTCCCCATTGTTATCTGTTGTTTTATTTGAGCTTCTAATTGGACAATGAGTTCATCTTTTTCTTTGATTGTCTTGGTTGCTTGTGTGATTGTTGCTTTATTCTTCAATAGTTCTTCTCCTATGGCAGCCATTTCATGACCATCCTCATTGCATTGTTCAATGAGTTTATTCTCTGCCATCTTCCATTTTTTCCTAAGTTCAGTAGTGTCATGCATATATCTCTTCTCCCATTCCTCTGTGATATCTTGCTCTTTTTTAAGCTGATCTTCATACTTTGCAATTTCCAATGCCTTTGTGTTAGTTGCTGTCACTGCTTGTGCTTCTATGGGTTGGTTGCATAGGATGGAAGTCATAAGTTTTTTATTTCTATTTCTTAAATTGTCTGCTTCCTCCATATATACTTTGATTTGAGTTTCAAGCAGCTTACTTCTGGCATTCATTCTTGCTTTCTCTGCTTCACCAGCTTCATATTTGCTTTGTAGCCCTTTAAGTTGATCTCAGAGCTTCTAGTTCTCCGTTATTAAAGTGGTGCATTTGTCCTTGGATTCTTGAGCTTCTACTTCCTTGGCTATGAGTGCCTGTTGAGCTTGAATTAATTGTGCAGCCAAGTTTTCACGTTTTGCCTAGAATTGGCTTCTCCCTCTCATAGCCTTATCATAGTCTTCATCTGCTTTGAGCATTTGTTGTTGAGAGTCCATAGTTGTTGGTATGATTTGCTTTACTACACACTTTAATTGAGCCACATCCACATTTAGCCATGTTTTGGGGATACTTGGTTCTTCCCCTGTTCGTACATCTTTGCCTTGTTCCACGTGTATAGTTTCATTATGTGGTTGTCTTATTTGAAGGTGCATTTCTCTCTCTTTTTCCTCTTCCTCATTTGTGATCGACTTTGTAGTGCTTCCTTGAAAGGTAACATCCAAAGGAGAAGGCTCCGCTACCACCATGATTGGCGTGAATGTCTCGGGCTCCTCCACTTCTTCCTATTCTTTCTCTTCCTTCAGTCACTTTACTGGGGCTTTGCCATCTAATTGAGTCTCTGTGATTTTAATGTGTGTCTCTTCATTCATTTTGAATACATGAATCCCCTCTTTAGGTGACTCTTGCCTTGTTGTGTCCATGATGGTGTCATCAGGAGTTTGGTCTACCTTTGTACCTTCCACTCCAAAGTCATTTGTGACTTGATTCAGTTCCTCCCAATTACCATCATCTTTTGAGTCGCTTTTAATGTCCACATTCATCATGCAGGTTTCCTGCTCTCCTTGTGTATCTGAAGATGAACTAGAGTTGGTCAATCCCAACTCTCTATATCAGTGAGCTTTAATCAACCTCTTTCTTTGCTTAGTGTCTTCATGAGACTAGTGCTAATGATGCCCTTGTACTGTCAGGGTGACTTGACCTTCCATGTATTGGTGGGCAACCACCATTGCTTTGTTTAGCACCTCTTCAGTAATTGGTTTGGTGTCCTCAATCTTAGTCCTTGGAAGTATATGTATCCTCTTTGAAGCTGGAACTGCTTCTTCTGTCTTCATCATTTCTCGTAATCTTTTGGTGCCTCTCATCCTTGGTTGCGAGCTGGTCTCAGCTTCTTCCACCACTTTTACCCCCTTCTTCTTTCTTGGGATCGTGGCTAACTTAGCATAGTTATCCATTTCTACAGCTGAAGGCATTTCTTTCAGATGTTCCCGGATACCCAATACATGGTAGATGAGTATGGTCAATGCGACACTTCCGTTCAAGAACATTTTATGGTTCCATTGCTCTTAGCTTCAAAAAGACGCTCTTGGATGTATGGCATCATGTTCACTTGATTACCGATTTGTTTGATAACATGAGATAGCATCTGCACAATGATTTTCTGTGGTGGTGTGTAGCGATGCATATTTGGAAAGCAAAAATGTTGATGAATCAGCCGAACTTCTTCTTCTATATCTATACAATTGATATCCATGAATGTCCAGGTCTTGGTCCGTCGGGTTTCATCTTTCAAAATGGTGTTGCCATCCTTTTCCCATTCAAATGCTTCTTAGATCAAATCGTGAGAGAATTGGATGATTATCCATTATCCTGTCACATCTAGGACTCTTGCTTCTGGCACTAATGGGTCATGTAAAGCTGGTTGGAGGGTATTCATCACCTGCGTGCATCATTGGAAGTCCATCTTGTAAATTGGTAGCTCAAAGTATTTTCGAATACATGCCTTTGTTAATACGTCCACTGTTGATGGGATGTCATGAAAAACTTTAAAATCCTTAGACATGACTGGGAACTAATGGTCGGTGTCCATAATTTTTATTATCACTAAGAAAAGATAATCCCCAGCAAGTTGATCCTTGCAAAACCAATGACCTTGGGCTTTGGTCACACTCTACAATGGAAACTATTTGTTTGACAGAAGGTAGTGTCTAAATTTTTTCACTGCGTACACCATTCCTAAACCTTCTCATTCCGTAGTTGTATAGTTTCTTTTTGCTTGATTCAGTTGTCTACTCGCATAAGCAATAGGATGGTCTAATTTTCCTTCATCTGCAGGTTGAGCTAGAATGCATCCTATAGCGTAGTTGGGGCATCTATATGGATGTGGAATGGCTTGTTCCAGTTGGGTATCTTCAAAATTGGTGTTATGCTGAGTCGTTTTTTTTGTTCATTAAATGCTTTCTCGCATTCATCCGTCCACGTGAATTGGGTTAATAATCCATAGAGTGGCTTCGCAACTATGGCGTACATGTGAATAAATCTACGATAGTACCCACAATGACCCATAAACGCTTGCACTTCCTTCTCATTTTTTGGTCTTAGAAGCTCTAGGATTACTTTAATTTTATCCTCGTCAGTAGAGATTCCATTCCTAGATATGATGTGTCCTATGATTTTTCCTTGTCTCACCATAAAGACACATTTCTCTGATGGGGAAGATTCTAACACCCCAATGCAAAAATGGAAGATGGTTGCCCTCCACTAGGTCCACAAGCAATGATATATGCTCATTGTTCTGAACTTTTCTCTACACCAGTACATAAACTTAAAATGCAATTTTCCAGACTTGTAGTAGACTATAAGAGCTACCTAGCAAGCTTTAAATCATCCCAAATGGGTAGTCCAACTGGGAGAACCACCCTCTCCAAAATAGGCGACCTGTTTGCAACACTCTCTGCCTATCTGCAGAGATATACCTTCACAAAGTTGGCAATTTCTCACAACTCACTCAATCAAATAACTTGAAACTTTGGCAAACTTCAGGGCACTATATGAGAGACCAAATGAAGCTTGAAATCAATGAAAATGAGTAGAATGAGAGAGCAAACAATGCTATGAAATCTGGTACAATCAGATTTGGAAAAGCCTCACTACACGTCTAGATAGAGAGGAGCAAAATCATGAGAAAATGAGGTAAGCAAGCAAGGGGGATGCTTGTTGGAGTTTATGAATTCACTAAATAAGTGGGAAACTCGTGGAATTCATACAACTCAAGAAACAAAGGTGGGATGATGCTTATATAGAGTTTTACTTTTCCTACAATCTAGCTAACCACCCACCAATTAGTGTAGGTGCACTTTTTGGTGGCTGATTTGATGAGATTTGAATTTGATTGAGTTTGGTGGAGCTTCTAACTTTATTCCACGACTTTGGGTCCTCTTTTTTGATTGGTCCACTTGCAAAACTCATGGTTGAGCCTTTTTGCATGATCGAGACTTCATTTTTAACACTCCCCCTCACGTCTCAATGCCTAGGTCCTTCATTCCAATGCATGCCTTGAAGTGTTGTAGCTTTACTCCATCCAATGCTTTGGTAAACATATCTGCATATTGGTCCTTTGTATTGACATGCTCCACCTTGACATCCTTTGACATGATCTTCTCTCGAATAAAGTGGTAATGCACTTCTATATGCGTCGACCTTGCATGGAACACTGGATTTTGAGCCAAGCATATGCTACTTATGTTGTCACAAAAAATAGGTACTTGCTTTACCTACAAATCAAGATAAAAAAAAAACTTCTTGAGCCACATAAGCTCACATGAGATTTGTGCTAAGTCTCTATACTCAGCTTCGATCGATGAAAGAGCCATGGTTGGTTGTTTCTTTGACATACATGAGATGGTCTTCTTCCCTAGCATGATAACATATCCACTAGTGCTCCTCCTGTCATCTTTGGAACCTACCCAATCAGCATCACAATAATCTTGTACATTTAATCCATCATCAAATGGATAAAAATAGAACTTCATTCACCGATCCTTTGAGGTACCTAAGTACCCTTTTGGCCGCAACAAGATGAGGTACTCTCGGTGCTTGCAAAATTTGAGATAACACTCCAACTACATGTGCAATATCAGGTCTTGTCATAGTAGCATACAAGAGGGAACCAATTATTGACCTATACATGGTCACATCCTTCACTTCTTCACTTTCATGAGCACTTAGTTTAACATTTACTTCTAATGGATTTTAAATGGGTTTGCAATCACACAAGCCAAACTTCTTTAAAAATATCAAGAATGTATTTCCTTTGCATCAAGTATATACCTTCCTCTTTATATAGTACTTCAATCCCAAGGAAGTACCTCAAAATTCCTAAATTTGAGATTTTAAACTCACATCTAAGCTTCCTCTTTATGTCCTTGATGTTGGCTTCATCATCCCATGTAATGATCAAATCATCAACATATATACAAATTAAACAATTTTTCTACCTTCCTTCTTCACCAAGAGTGATGGGTCTGCATGACTCTAATTGTATCCACATTTTACCAAGTGGTCCACAAGTCTTTGGTTCCAAGCTCTTGGGCCTTGCTTGAGTCAATAAAGATCCTTCTTTAGCCTGCATACATGATGTGAAAACCTCTCATCTTCAAAGCCTTGGGTCTGGTCCATGAAGACTACCTCTTCAAGCTCTCCATTTAGGAAAGCATTCTTCACATCCAACTGGTACATCTTCCAGCCTTTTGAGGCTAAAATTGCAATCAAACTTTTGATGGTGGACATCTTAGCTACTGGATTGAATGTTTCCTCAAAGTTTATGCCATAGGTTTGAGCAAAACCTTTGGCAACCAGCCTTGCTTTATACCTAGAGATGCTCCCATCTGCATGCCTCTTTACCTTGTACACCCATTTGTTGCCAATGACTTTCATGTCCTTTGTTCTTGGCACCAATGACCAAGTATCATTTTCTTCAAGTGCTTTGAATTCCTGCTCCATGGCTTCAATCCATTCCCTATGATTATTTGCTTCTTCAAAAAAGTTAGGTTCTTCACAAGCTATAACTTGACTCATGTAGGCATGGTGTCTTGCAATGAATGAATCATAAGTTAACCTTTGAACAGGGTATTTAAACCTATTGGATGACCTTAACTCACCATTAGGTGGTAGGAATCTCCTCCTCCTTGGTTTAGATGCTTTAAATCCTGGAGTTCTAATTTTTCCATATCGTCGTCACTTTTAGATTCCATGTATACCCATCGATGGTCTTTGTCATTTGCCTTTTCCTTTCCTTTGCTACTTCCTTCACTTGAATCAGCTTCATTCCTTGTCCTTCCATGCCAAGCTGATGTAGTACTCTCCTCTGATGGTGTGCTTGAAGTGGTTGGACCACTTATCTCCATGCTTTGTTGTTGCTCTTTGAACTTCTTCTCAGCTTCATATGCATCATCAACCTATAGGACATCTTTGCTACCATACCAAAGCAGCAATTCATCAAATATTACATCCCTAGATACCTTAATCTCTTTGGTACAAGGGTTATAGCATATAAAAGCCTTTTGCTCTAAAGAATATCCAAGAAATATACACCTATCTATCTTCAGGTCTAACTTGTGTCTCAATTCTTGAGGTATGTGAACATAACACACACAACCAAATACTTTGAGATGTGAAAGGTTGGGTTTCTTACCACACCAAGCTTAATAAGGTGTAACTCCATCTACTCCTGAGGTTGGACACCTATTCATAATGTATATGTCTGTATTTGTTGCATCAGCCCAATAAGAGTTAGGAACATTCATTTCATTTAACAAAGATCTAGCCACCTCTGCTATGTATCTATTCTTCCTTTCTGCCACCCCATTTTGTTGAGGTGTATACCTGCAAGTGAATTTCCTTTTGATGCCATGTTCATGTAGAAAATCTGATATTCATTTGAAAAATACTCTCCCCCTCCATCCGATCTGAGAGTCTTTATATACTTCCTTGTTTCCTTCTCCACTAGGTTTTTGAACCTCTTGAAGTGGTAAAACACATCTGACTTTGACTTCATGCAATACATCCATAAAAACCTTGAATGATCATCTATAAATATGACATAATATCTATTACCTCCAATGGATGGCTCCCTTGTAGGTGTTGGAATTTGGGGCCCCAGGATCGTTCCAATACTAAAATCTTTTGAGCATACACAACTTAATTGACAAGATGATAAGTGAGATAGAGAAAGAAAGAGATCTTGAGACAAGGATAGGGAACGTAAGCTGAATGCTTACTTCACTAAAAATAATAGATGTCCAAATTACAACATGGGAGTACTACTCAACCATATAAAGTGGTGCACTCACTAATGGAAGAATAAGAAGATGATGATACAAAATTTAGATTATGTCGAAATAATCTAAGTGTGTGTGAAGAGAATGAAGCAACAAAGCTAACAAAATAGTGTAACGAAATTGTAAATCAACCACAAGGTTAACTCACAAAAGATAGTTACCACCACCTCGTAGAAGACTTCCTGCTGCAATGAGAGTAGCCTCTCCTTCACCAAAACTTCACCTCCTTCAAGAGTGTGAGAACACTCTGTCTTCAAGAAGATCTCCAAGCTCTAGATCTTTGAGTGAGTGATTTACACAATGATCCAAGGGCCTTATTATATAGTATTTGAGTATCCATGAAAATCTAAAAGAAAGCTTAAAGCTACGATCGTAGAACGATAACAAAAAAAAACACCTCTATCGCGAACGGCTTTTTCTGTGAAGAGTTTTTCGAATTGCTTTATTAAAAAGCACGATCTTGCTGCCGCAGCGCGTGGGGATTGAACCCTAGTCAATGAGGATGCTTTCGGAAACCTTGGGCTAGACCACATGAGCGCCCGCTGTGACTTGTTGAAGAATATATAGAAGAGAATCTATATGCGGAGACTGCGCCTGCCTGGAAGGATATGGAGAAAGCTTCTTATGAAGCTATTTGTTGGACCAATGAGGACATTGACTTCCAACAATCCCTCCTTCAATGTCATATTGGTACAAGCTTCAGTAACCTGCAAATCTTCTCATGACTATCTCTAGTCAATGCTTTGGTAAAAATATCTGCAACATTCTCACTAGAAGGAATATAAACTAGCTCAATGTGCTTCTTAGCTATCTGCTCTCGAATATAGTGGTAGTGTACCTCTATATGCTTTGTCCTTGCATGATGCACTGGATTCTTAGCTATAGCTATAGCACTCTGGCTATCTGAAATTATCTGAATGGGTTGATGTACTCTTACATCAAGATAACTGAAAATCTTCTGCAACCATACTGACTCTAGAGTAGCTGTAAATGCTACACGATATTCAGCTTCACACGATGAAGTGGCAATAGTGGGTTGTCTTTTTGAAAACCATGAGATAAGACAATCTCCAAGATAAAAACAAAATCCACTAGTACTTCTTCTTGTGTCTCTATCACCTGCCCAATTAGAATCTGAAAATCCTTTTAGTAACAAATGTGTAGATTTTGAAAATACCATAGCATAATTTGAAGTTCCCTTCAAATAACGAAAGATCCGTTTTACTGCTTTCCAATGTAACACTGTTGGATTCTGCATGAACCTTGATACTTGAGAAACTGCAAACTGTATATCAGGACGTGTATTACAAAGATATATCAAGCAACCAACTGCTTGACTATATAGAGTAGCATCAAATGGCTCTGCATCTGCTACCATTTGTAAAGATATGTTCTGATCCATAGGTGTTTGCATAGGTTTAGAATCACCCATCTGAAACCTTTTCAAAAGTTTCTCAATGTACTTCTGTTGTGTCATGTAGATACACTCATCTCGAAACAGAAACTGAATCCCAAGATAATAATGTAGAATGCCTAAACCATTCACATCAAATGTTTGCTTCAATTCTTCTTTGAACATTTGCAAATCTTCATCTCTGGGACCTGTGACTATAATATCATCCACATAAATGATTGCTATAATCATCATACCTGTTTCAGCTTTGACATAAAGAGTTGGAGCCGCATCTAAGTTATGGAAACCAATGGATAAAAGATATGTATGTATCTTTTCATACCATGCTCTAGGTGCCTGTTTTAAACCATACAAAGCTTTTATAAGCTTACACACTAAGTGTTCTTTACCTGTCTCTTCAAAACCTTCTGGCTGCTGAATATACACATCCTCGTGTAAATCACCATTTAGAAAAGCAGTCTTAATGTCAAGTTGATATATATGCCAACCAAAATGTGCTGCTAGAGCAAGTACTGACCTAATAATAGTCATCCTAGACGTAGGAGCAAATGTCTCATCATAATCAATACCTTTTTGTTGTGCATATCCTTTGACAACCAACCTGGCCTTGTATCTATCAATAGTACCATCTGCTTTCCTTTTGATTTTGAAGATCCATTTTACACCTATAGCCTTCTTTCCTTCTGGTAACTCACATAGCTGCCAAGTTTGATTCTTATGAATAGAATCAATCTCTTCTTGCATAGCTTTTCTCCAAATAGGAATGTTAAGTGCATCTTTAACACACGCAGGTTCATCTTCAACAGTTGTAAGTGCCAAAATATCATGAATCTCGAAGTCTTCAGCTAAACTTACATTATCTTTTTGCTGTCTAGTTTGACTTCTTGTTCTTACATGATCTTGTTGTTGTTGTCTAGTCTGACTCCTTGTTCTTCTAGTAAAAGTTTTTATACCACTATCTTTCCAAGTTTGATATAACCACGTAGGTGTATCCTTGAATAGTGGTGAAACTCTTTCTGAACTTTCAGTTTCCACAGGTTCTGGAACTTGTCCTGCCAAGGTACTAGGACTTTCTAGAACTTTAACTTCTTCCATTTCTGGAATCAAAGTTTCTTGTGGAATTGACTCTTTAGAAGGTTGTGAAATTCCTCTTTCTTCAACTTTTTCTTGAATACTAGGAATTTGAGTTTTAACTCCCTCGTGATATGGCTGAACATGTACATCCAGAATCTTTCTAAAAATTCCTTAGTCATTTTCACTAATGAACTCCGGAATTTCTGCTTCTTTATCATAAACCTTATCTTCAGCAATATAAGCATTACGTGAAAGAATAACTTCACCTGTCTCTAGAACATAAAACTTGTATCCTTTACTTTCAACAGGATATCCAATAAAAACAGCTTTCTTTGCCTTTACATCTAGTTTACCTCGGTCCTTTTTCTCAACATGTACATAAGAAAGTGATCCAAACACTTTGAAGTAACTCACATTAGGTTTTCTACCATAATACGCTTCATACGGTGTGATTACCTTTAAAGATTTTGTAGATGACCTGTTCAAAATGTGATTAGCTGTATGTACTGCATCAAACCAGAATTTCGGTGAAAGCTTCTTAGACGCCATCATGCTCCGCATCATTTCAACAAGTACTCTATTCTTTCTTTCTGCAACACCATTTTGCTGAGGAGTATAAGCAATAGTAAGGTGTCGAGTAATACCTTTCTCATCAAGAAATTTCTGGAACTCATTTGACAAATATTCTCCACCTCTATCACTTCTTAGAATCTGGACAGTTTCCTGACTTTCATTTTCAACCATAGCTAGAAACTTCTTGAACATAGGAAAGACTTCTGACTTCGACTTAAGACCATAGATCCATGAGTATCTTGTAAAATCATCCACAAATAGGACAAAATACCTGAAACCCTGAATAGAGTCTGCTCTCATAGGTCCATTCACATCTGAATGAATGATCTGCAATTTCCTGGTAGCTGTAATATGACCATGTTTCTTGAAAGGTAGTTTATGCATCTTACCTTCAAGACAACCTTCACATATATCTGAATCATCAGGTAGCTTGAATGAGGGTAAACTCTCAACCATACCTCTGTCTTTGATATTCTTGAGAGCTCCAAAACTGATATGTCCATATCGTTCATGCCATAGCTTCATATCTTCCACCGGTGATGAAGATTTGATTGCATATGCCTGACTGATTTTTGACAAAACAAAGATCCCTCCTTTATGCATACCTTGCAAAAGACACTCAATGTCTTCTTTATGTGATAAGATCTTACAAAGATCTTTCTCAAATACAACTTTAAGACCATCACTTAAAAATGCAGATATAGATAACAGATTCTTCTTCATTTCAGGTACATAAAGGACATCTGAAATTTGAAAAACACCACCTTCTCTTGACTTTAGGGTTACTGTACCTATTCCCACAACATCCAAATCATTGCCATCTGCAATAGTAACTCTTCTACCTGAAGAATAGGAAAGAGAAGAAAATACTTCTCTACAACCTGCCATATGCTTTGTAGCACCTGAGTCGAATATCCAAGGACTTGCTGAAAGAACTTGTAAAGCTGCTTGATCAAAAGCTACTTCCTCAATGGTGATACAAGCATAAGAATCACCTTGAGATTTCCCTTTTTTTCATCTTCTACAACATTACCTGATGCCTTTTTCTTTTTTGCTGCAATCCTTCTATAACATTCTGACTGAATATGTGCACGTTTCTTGCAGAAAGAACATATTTTTACCTTCTTCTTAGAAGAATTCACTTTAGATGTCGTAGATATAGAATCTGAAGTAGAAGGTGAGAGGGACCTACTTTCCTTCTTGGATTGTTGTTCCTTCTTTTTATCCTTCTTCTTCTTTTGACCCTTTGATGAAGATGAAAGTGCTTCTTCATTCTCTTCCATTCCCTTCAACTGATCTTCATCTTGAAGCAACAAGAACTCTAACTCTTCAAATGTAACCTCTCTATCTCTTGTGGTAAGGGTAAGAGTGGTTATGAAAGATCGATATGAAATAGGAAGTGAATTAATCAATGTATTTACCATTTCTTCATCTGATATCTCAATTCCTACATTTAGAAGTTGATCTCTCAAGTCAACGAGTCTTGTAATGTGGGTTTGAATTGACTCACCAGCTTTCATCCTTGTATTTGCTAGTTGTCTCCTCAAGTGAGCTTTTCTAGCAGGATTTCTGCTCTGAAAAAGATTCTCGAACTTTAACCAAGCTTGATTAGAACTTCTGCAAGATCTGATCTATGGTAGAATATGCTTTTTGAAACTCATTGCTATGAATGAAAGTGCTAAAGCATCTCTAGCATCCCATCTTGCCTGATCTTCAGTAGGAGGAACTCTAGGTAAAGACCTAGCAGTGACTCTGGATGTTGAAGTGGTTACCTCTTCTTCTGTTGGTTCTGTAATTGTAATTCCAGTACCTGTTGAAGCTGTTGTAGACCCTTCTTTGCCTTCTCGTCTTGGTCTTGTCAAGGATCCATTGACGATACTCCATAAATCCTTTGTCACTAACAAGTTCATCATCATGAAACTCCACATGGGATAATTAGAAGATCCATCTAACTTGTCTTCAATCTCAATTCTAATCTCACTCATATTATCTTAAGTGTGTATGTCAATTATGTAGCTCTGATACCAAGTGTTGGAATTTGGGGCCCCAGGATCGTTCCAATACTAAAACCTTTTGAGCATACACAACTTAATTGACAAGATGATAAGTGAGATAGAGAAAGAAAGAGATCTTGAGACAAGGATAGGGAACGTAAGCTGAATGCTTACTTCACTAAAAATAATAGATGTCCAAATTACAACATGGGAGTACTACTCAACCATATAAAGTGGTGCACTCACTAATGGAAGAATAAGAAGATGATGATACAAAATTTAGATTATGTCGAAATAATCTAAGTGTGTGTGAAGAGAATGAAGCAACAAAGCTAACAAAATAGTGTAACGAAATTGTAAATCAACCACAAGGTTAACTCACAAAAGATAGTTACCACCACCTCGTAGAAGACTTCCTTCTGCAATGAGAGTAGCTTCTCCACCAAAACTTCACCTCCTTCAAGAGTGTGAGAACACTCTGTCTTCAAGAAGATCTCCAAGCTCTATATCTTTGAGTGAGTGATTTACACAATGATCCAAGGGCCTTATTATATAGTATTTGAGTATCCATGAAAAGCTAAAAGAAAGCTTAAAGCTACGATCGTAGAACGATAACAAAAAAAAAACACCTCTATCGTGAACGACTTTTTCCGTGAAGAGTTTTTTGAATTGCTTTATTAAAAAGCATGATCTTGCTGCCGCAGTGCATGGGGATTGAACCCTGGTCAATGAGGATGCTTTCGGAAGCCTTGGGCTAGACCACATGAGCGCCCGCTGTGACTTGTTGAAGAATATATAGAAGAGAATCTATATGCGGAGACTACGCCGCCTGGAAGGATATGGAGAAAGCTTCTTATGAAGTTATTTGTTGGACCAATGAGGACATTGACTTCCAACAGTAGGTCCCCATACATCTGTGTGTATGATATTCAACACTTCATTGCTCACATGTGCTCCCTTATTGAATGGCAATCTGCTTGTTTTCCTAATTGACAATCATGGAACAAATGTTGCATATTCTGAGATGTAAGATCAGGTAGACCACTCACCAAACCCTTCCTTTGCATGTACTTCATCTTTTGTAAGTTTATGTGCCCAATTCTTTAATGCCATAAGTCAATTTCTACAATCTCTTTATTTCCAATTGACAAAGTAGACAATGTGAGGGGTTGATGGCTTTACCTCCATGGTGAAGAGTCTTCCTTGCTTCTTTCCTTTTGCTATGAGCTTGTAGTCTTGCATGGGGTCTTCATCGAAACATGCTTGCTCATTGGACCTCACCTCATAACCTCTTTCAACCATTTGACCTACTGAAACCAAATTCTTTGTGATGGTTGGCACATGCAACACATCCTTCAACACCTTGGAGCTTTGAGATCCATTCAATGCAACATCTCCCACATGTGTAACCTTGTACTCAGTGTCATCCCTTGTCTCTACATGTCCTTGAGTGTCGGGTGAATGTAAACTAAAGAAAACATCTTGATTGCAACTCATATGGTTGCTACAACCACTATCAATGTACCATGTAAAATCTGAATTGATTTTCACTTGAACCATACATCATAAACAAGTTCTCATTTTCTGAATTCGCTGAACTACTAGCATAATTACCTTGGTTCATGCTGTATCCTTGATTGCCTCCTCCTTTGGACCAACAATCTCTTGCAAAATGGCTCAGTTTTCCACAATTGTAGCATTCTCCATTGGATGCTTCTCTTCCATGTGATCTTCTTCTTCTTCCTCTACTCCTTCCTCTTCCTCTTGATCCATAGCTTTGGTTGGAGCCTTCTTGGTTGCTTGAGCTTGACCTTGACCTTTATCTCCCTCTGCCTTGGGAGTTTTGTCCACCTCTTTTGACTTTGCCTCTACCTACATAGAACACTTTGGCTTTGCTGCCCTTTGATTGTGAACCTCCTTGGTTCATCTCCTCGGTCACCATCAATGTGACTTATTGATCAAATTCTCGTACGGAATCCCTCACATAAACTAATGTGGTGAATACTTTCCACCTTTCATCCTCTCTCAAGCCATTGAGAGTGGGCGCAACAAGATCATCGTCTTCGATTGGGCTCCCAATTGAGGCCTAAGATTATTCAGCTCATTCTTGAGCTGAATCTTCATTGCCTTGGTTGATGAAGAATACAATCTCTCTAAGGTCTCCCAAACCTTCTTGGATGTGTCCAAGTCTTGTATATGCCCTATCATGCTATTGCTTATATATTGGGATACAATGAATATGACTCTCCTAGCCCTTTCTATCCATTCATTAAGTGCCTTGACCTGACCTTGAATGGTGGATCATGTACATGAGGCATTGGCTCCATGCCACTCACTAATCCCAACAATCGTTTGCCCATAAGATAGTTGCTAACTCTAAATTTCCATGGCTGATAATTGCCTTTCTCTAACTTCTCTATTTGTGCATTATACTCACCCATAATGAGCTCTAAGATGCTCCTCTAGCTTCTTCTCAAGTTTTTGTATGCTTTAGAAGGTGTGGATATTACCTTTTGCTAGCTTTTCCCTTGCCAACCTTTGAGTAGTTGTGATCTCGATCAACGTAGCCCCCTTTCGATGTCTTCTTGCTTTGATAAGTCCTCCTTGTGCTTCCACGAGTTGTCTTGATCCCTTCAAGTCTTCAACATGATGCCATTGATGTCTCCAAGCCTCCAAAATGGCTCTTATACCACTGATGGGGGATGATTCTAACACCCGAATGCAAAAATGGAAGATGGCTGCCCTCCACTAGGTCCACAAGCAGTGCTATATGCTCACTGTTATGAACTTTTCTCTGTACCAGTACAGAGACTGAAAGTGAAATTTTGCAGACTTGTAGTAGAGTATAATAGCTACCCAAAAAGCTTTAAATCATCCCAAATGAATCTTCCAGCTGGGAGAACCACCCTCTACAAAGCAAGCTACCTGTTTGCAACACTCTCTCCCTATGTGCAGAGATATACCTTCACAAAGTTGGAAATTTCTCACAACTCAATCAATCAAATAACTTGACACTTTTGCAAAGTTCAGGGCACTATATGAGAGACCAAATGAAGCTTGAAATCAATGAAAATGAGTACAATGAGAGAGCAAACAATGCTCTGCAATCTGGTACAATTAGATTTAGAAAACTCTAACTAGACTTCTAGATAGAGAGGAGCAAAAGCATGAGAAAATGAGGTAAGCAAGCAAGGGGGCTGCTTACTGGAGTTTATGACTTCACTAAACTAAGTGGGAAACTCGTGGAATGCATACAACTCAAGAAATAAAGGCGGGATGATTCTTATATAGAGTTTTACTTTTCCTACAATCTAGCTAACCACCCACCAATCAGTGTAGGTGCACTTTTTGTTGGCTGATTTGATGAGATTTGAATTTGATTGAGTTTGGTGGAGCTTCTAACTTTATTCCATGACTTTGGGTCCTCTTTTTTGATTGGTCCACTTGCAAAACTCGTGGTTGAGCCTTTTTGCATGATTGACACTTGATTTTCAACATTCTCAAGATTGAGGCACACTCTATATTGTCAACACTTATCAAATATCCTTAGCAACTCCAGAATGTGCTCTTGTCTCTGACCCGAGTATGTGCATAAGTCATCTACATATACTTCCATACTCTTCCTTAGAAATTCTTTAAAGATGTGACACATCAGCCTTTCGAAAGTAGCAGGGGCATTCATGAGTCCAAAAGGCATCACCCTGAAAGTATAGACTCCCCATTCATTTGCGAATGCGGTCTTATGTTGGTCCTCTATAGCGATAGCCACTTGGTTGAATCCAGAGAATCCATCAAGGAAGCTATAGACTTCCTTACCTGCGACTCTTTCCAAGAGGTGATCAGTGATAGGTAATGGATAGCTATCACGGATCGTTGTTGCATTTACCTTCTTTAGGTTAATACACACTCTTAATTTCCCATTCTTTTTGGGCATGACCACTAATGGTGACACCCATTCCATGTGCTCTATCTCGTAAATAAATCCAGCTTCTAATAGCTTGTCTATCTCCTCCTTAATTTTTGCTAAATAGACATCATTATAAGTGTAAGGGCATTGCTTCGATGCTTTTGCATCAGGTGTCATCGGTATTTGATAAGAACAAACGGATGGATCTACCCCTTTGAGGTCCTTGTAGGTCCATGCAAACACGTCCCGATACTCTCGAATCAATCTTCTCAATTCTTCTTCCTCTTCATGTGATACATCTTTTCCTGTGTACATACATCTTCCTTCCCCATCTTCCATGGTCACTATTGCTTTCTTCGTTTGCTCCTTGTTGTCATATGCTTCTCCTTCTCTTGCCTCTCTCTTAGGCATTTGAATGGCTATCTTACTCTCCTCTAATTCATACCTTTTGAAGTGCTCTGGGACTTCAAAAAGGTCTAGGTTTTGTTCTACTTTATCTAATGTCTCCTCATGGTTTGGTCTCATCTGAGTTGCTTCTATTGCTAATACCTTGAGTGTTCCTTCTTTGTCATCGGCTTGATTAGCTTCTAAATACCGTTCCTCCCAATCAAATTCTGGTTCCATCTCTATGCTTTCATACTCTTCCTTCGATTCTTTTTCTAATAGTTCTCCTGCTTCTACTTCCTGAAGGACTACCATGTAAAAACTTACATCATAATCTTCTTCATCTACACATCCATTCATGGTTAATACCTCTTCATTTATGCGTACATCCAAGGTGGCTAGAATCTCCATCCAACCGTGTGGTTCGAATGCTTCATCAGGGAAAACTTGAGGCATATACATAGGATCCTCTACAGGTCAATAATTTTGATGTCTGATAGGCCATATTTGAGCTTTTCTCTCTTCTCTCTTTGCTTCCTTACACATCCATAATTGAGCATCTTCGTGCATCCATGATTGGTCGCTTGAACCGGAACTATGAATTGACAAGTCATGGTCTTCCTTGTGTACGGGATTCCATTGTAGTGGTGGTATGTCCCTATATGAGAATGTCCGCAAATTTATCTTGGTAGTAGTTCCTTGATGTTGTAGGTATAAAGAATCTCTTCCCCAGTCTTGTACTATCCTCACTTGTCTCATGAATGGTCATCCTAATATCATTTCATAGTTATTCGCTTTTCCAAATTGACATCCAGCTAGTGTGTGCTCAAACTCCACTCTACAGGTAGTTAACTTAATTTTTTCCAGTATTCCGAGGGGTCTCTCTACATGGCCATCTGCTAATTGAAGCTTCATACATGTTGGTCACAGGGATGGCTTTCCCCATTTCTCCCAAATCTCTTTGGTGGCTATTCCTACACTTACTCCTATGTCGAGAAGGGCTTTAATCATGTATCCATTATATGTGATGGGTAAACATGTGTTACCCTTGTCTCCTTCACTAAATTCTTCAACCTTATCCATAGGGATTTGTATAGTAGAAGGGGCTTCAGTTTCTTTATTTTCTTTTTTATTCTCCTCATTCTCTATTTTCAACTGTCCTACTAACTGTTTCCATATTTGTTGTTTGGCTCATAGTCATTCTTCCACGGTCAACTGACATTGTACCTTGGTCTTCTTGAGTTTTGTTAGATTGTGAGAGGTTTTACATGAAAACTCATTTTCCTTGCTTTGCACTGTGGGAGCATGGAAGATTATTGATCCTTTCTCATATTCCTCCATGTAGTTCGGTACGGTAGAAATGCTATGTACTTCTTCCGTGTTTCGGTCTAACATGGAAACCTCTTCATATACTTCATCCAAATTTGGAGTTGGCTGGTTTTACTCAATGTCCAATTCCTCAAAGGGTGGTCTTGAACTCCCATTCTTTTTCCAACGGTCTTCTTGAATCCTAGCCCACAACTCTCTTGGCCAATCAGCTTCTAGTTCACGGATTATAGAAGTTGAATTGCCTTGAGGGATCCATTGCTCCTCTTTACTATCTTTCTCTTTTGGTTTCTAATCATTCTTCTTAAAACACTCATAGTATTGGTTCTCGGATATTCTTGTCTCTGGAGGACCAGGATAGCCTTTTTTAGAGTGGCTTGAGCTACCTCTATGAGCTTCCTGCATATCGTCAATCTCTCCTTCTCTAATTCCCCTTGTGGGTAGAGTTTCTCATGCTGCTATATGTTTGGTCCAATCGTGATTCTAGCTTTGTAAGCTTTCAGCCACATGTCTAGGTCATCTAATCTTGGGTCTGCTAATATTGATTCTGGTTTGTTTAGTTCCTGTGTATGAGACATAAGTGGTGTATTCTCTTGTATTTTCAGTTTGTCTGGTTTCTTACTGTCTTTGAAGTTTTCTTGTCCTCCTTAGTTTTGTTTTTCATCCATTTGTTTCTACATTTTTCCCTTCTGTCCTTCCAGCTTTGGGTCTTCTTTGTTTGGGTACTCTCATCTGGGTCTTGAGAGTCTTCCACCACCTGTATTTTGGGTTCTAGGGCTTTATCCTTTTCTTGTTCAGAGTCTACTTTCTTTCTCCCTTGTCCTTTGGCTTGCGCTCGTGTGATATCTTTTAATGGTACTATATACTCCTTATCACTCCTTGAGGATTCAATTACCTCGATCACATTAATTTGTGTTGTATTATGAATCTTATTGGGATTCTTCAGAAAATCTCTAAATAGATGTTCCTTTCCACATTCATTGCAGTACCCTTCCCAAGTCCTTGGAGGTGGTGGGTTATATGGGTGAGTGCATTCTCTTATTAAGTGGTCTCCTACACATCTATAGCATGGTCCTTTTGGCACATGCGGTCTAATGGGTGGTCTCATGGGTGCCGGTGCCTTGGGTGTAGTGTACATTAGGGTTGAAAACTCTGGCCCATAGGTGTTGTCATATCCCTCATAACCATAATATTGTTGGTCATAATTTTGGTCATACTCTGCCAAACTGTTGTCATAGGAATAGTATTCTCCCTAGGTTTGCTCATATCCCTGAGTCGTTGCTTTTGTACTAGCTGAAGGTGTAGCTGGCACTATGGATCGTTCCATGTTTTCTTCTAGCTAAGTGTATTTAACTGGCACCACGTTCTATGGAAGGGGTGGTTGTTGTCCTAGTAGTGGCTGCAGGTGTCCATACTGCCCTTACTCATATGGTCTAGGTGCTCCTTGTGGGCCTGAATAGGGGTTGTATCTTGGGATCCCTCTTCCTGGCTCTCTAGGAGGATATCCATAAGGCCTATACTGAGGTTGATTCATGGGCCTTGACTACCTGTTAAATGGGCAGTTTTTAGTAGTATTGTTAGTGTATTTTTGTTCTATATGGCAGTATAGGTTGGGTCTTTGAGGTGGTTGCCTATTGTATGGGTAAGCCTGAGGCATGCCTATTCCTCCTCTTGCACTCATGTGAGATGGGTGATCTCCACGGCATAGGCTTCATCGTCATAACATGGGTATTCTCATGGGTGAGTTCTGGTAATTCCTGTGTCCATGGACTCCTAACTTCTTTGCTACCAGTTCTACTAGTTCCTCCACATTACTGGAGTTAGATGTCATTGTACTTCTAGTGTCTTCTGATTTAGTAGGACTTGGTTTACTTTTGAGGTCATCCGCTAGTTTGTCCTCTAGATCAATACATTCTTGAAAACACTCGCTCAATGTCTGGAGTCGTTTCACATAAACTGGGGTTCTCAATGGCCCATTAGTCAATCCGTCCAAGAGTAGTGATATCATTTTTTGTAGGGATGGTCTTTCTGTTGTTGGGCATCTATCGACATATTGATTACATCTTCGGGAAGTTGTTTTCATGGTTTCATTTCAATTTTGTTTGAAACTATGGATTAAGGATGACGAGTTTTGTTTAATCCCTCTCTTGGTGAATTCTCCAATGAACTCTTGGAAAAATTGCTCAATATTTCCAAATTTATTTGGATCCAATGGTTGGAACCAAGTCAAAGCCGTCCCCGTGAGGGTAAGTCCAAAGGATTCATACTCCACAAAGAATTCATCCACTTTCTTGGCTCGTAATACTTGTTTAAACTCAGTGATATGATCATATGGTTCTCCCATTCCATCATAGTGATTTCTCATGCATTTGGCAACTTGAATTGGTCTCGACCTTCTTATCAGTTCTGGTGGTCTGGGCATCACAAGAATTGCTGGTCTAAATGGAGGTATTCCAGGCCACACTCATGGTTGTGGTCTTGGTCTAATTGGTGGCCGATTCAGGTTACCTATTGCTGAGTAGGTTTGGTTGTGTGATTGCACTTCTGGCATTGTGAATTGCACATGAGTTTGGTTGGGAACACTTCATTGGCTCGTTTGTATTGACATTGTATTCTCTGGCTCTTGATGCATTCCAAAAGGATTGTGGGAGGTGGTTGCCTGTTCTCGAGGAGGGAATACTAGCAACCCCATATACTTCAATTGACATCTATTAAAAGTGCTTTTGGTTAAGCCCTTTTAATCTCGTTTCTGGGTTCTTGGGATGGACAGGGGTCTGATAATACATAGGCACTTTTAGATTTTCCCAGTTCAACATTCAATTAACACTGAACTACTTCCCGATTCAACAATTATCACTGTGCAATATGTCTACAATGCGTATCAAGCACTTACGGATTCGCGCAGAACTGTTAAGTGTGATTGCAATGTTACAGTAATTAGCAATTAATTACTGGAACTTAATAATCAACACAGTACTCAGAATTTTGTAAAATCTACATTATAGCATCTCCAGTGCTATCGCCTAGACAAACAATCTGGCGATTCCTCTTCCGCTCGAAGAATACAATGCTTGCCTTTTCATTACTCAAAGAAGGTTACATCTTTTTGCCACGCCTTTTTCGGTGCATGCGAATATAGAAATAAAATTACAAAGAGATACAATCCGGCGGCTAACACTGGCATGCACGGTGGACTCGAACCCAAAAAATGAAAATTATAGGTTAAGGCTCATCAATAATGCCTTGGATATACAAAGTACGAGCTAACTTAAAGGTTCGGGTAATTTTTTGTTTTAAAGAATCTAACATATCTTTCAAGATATCTGGTTCGATAAGTTGGGCATCAGTTCTAACAGAACTGGCAGCAATAACTTGACTCATTAACAAATCTGTCTACGTTTGCAAAAATGCTTCCAACAGGTAAAAGTCATTGGCGATGGCCGCATCTCTTTCCAGCTTCATGTTAGCGATCTCTGCATCAATTCTCGAGAACCGGTCTGCTTGAACGCCTAATTGCTTTTCGTGTCTTTCCAACTCCTGAGCTTGATATTGGATAGTTTTATAGTAAGCATCTCGCTCTTTCTTAATAGCTTCTATCTCTTTCTTTAGTTGTATAGTCCGGACATACTCTGCTTCTAGATCACGACTTTTCTGAAAATGTTCTGCTCACACTTTCTTTAAATCTTCAGTATTCTGCATAGCCACGTCTTCCATTTCTTGTCCTTTCTGTTCCACCAGAGCAAGGTTCGCACATGTTTCCTCCAACAGATTGCCTAGCGCAACTCGAGCATCTTCCTTATCACGTACCAGTTGTTCCAATTGAGTGATTTCTGCATCGAGAGCAGTAAGAAGAACATTCTTTTCCTTTAATTCAACAAACACGCTGTCCCGTTGAGAAATCAAATTGTCTCTTTCGGCTAATTGTTCTTGAAGTTGCTGGAGCTGAATCTGTAATGCATGATTCTCTGCTTTGACCGCAATGGCTTCTTCCTACAGCGGAGCAATGTCTGCTTCGAGCACGTCAACTTTACTCTGCAATTCTTGCTGGATGTTCTGAGTTGCTATCTTCATCTGCAGGGGCAATTGCTTGGAAAATTGGATCAGGAGTTGGCCCATTGAAGCCAATTCTGTGAACATTACTGCTGGAGGGGGAAGAGAAGAAGGAGGTTGTGATGAAAAGGCAGAGAGCAGATGAGGGGAGAATGTTGGAGAATAATCGGGAGAGGATAACGGATGAGTGGATGCCTCGCGAATGGCAGTAGAAGGTGCCTCATGAAGAACTTCAACAGGAGCAGTAATGGTAGTTGGCAGAGGAAGAGGGATAAGGGCAGTTGATGCCAAAACTATTCTGGTCTCAATCTAGTTTCCTTCCACAGCAGGTTCGGTAACGATCTCGACATTTCCAGTCAATTGCTTGATTGCATCTGCTTGGACCGTGACTGCATCTGCTTGGACCGTGACTGCATCTGCTTGGAGCGTGACTGCATCCGCTTGGACGTCAACAGGTGGTGACGAAGGAGATTGACAATCCCATGCCCCCAGTAGTTTCCGTTATCTCCTTCACAGCCTCAACGTCCGGTTGATGAGATTCTTCCCGCGATGAGACTTCTGCTACATCTTCCATGGTAGCATCTTGATCCGGCTGCTTGAGAGAAGAAGATGGGACGGAGGGCTCAACCTGTAAGGAGGTGGCGGTGTCATGGTAGACTTCCATGTCCACTTTTCGGTCCAAAAATGTCTTTGAACCGATTGCTGAAGTCCAAGTCTAGCAGCCTTTCCTCAAATTTGGTGTCGAAATTAGGTAGACTTGCACCGAAGAGTGGTGAACGCAGTAAGTGTCCACCAGCCAGCACCGCAGTGTCATCGAAAAACTTCAAATTGCCACCAAGTGATACCGAACTTCCACCAAAACTCGTCAAAATCTCACCGGACCATACTGCACTATCAGTGTAAACGTTTTAACCAGATAACGTAAACCTGTTAGTAATAGTGACCAAATTCTAACCAGATAGTGTGGAACTGTCTTTGCACTACGTCTCTATACAACCAAAATTCACCATACCTTCTCCGATCGGTACTGAACTCACACCGAAATCCACCGGAATCTCATCATGTACTGCCGAACTTCCATCGGAATTGCTACGGGCTGACTGTATCGAACCTTCTGCAACTGGACTTAACTGGCCTATACTTCTAACCCTAGGGGGTGTTCCTAATAAGTTGATCTCTCTTATACTTTGGGTAGGACTCACCAGAACGAGTAATCGACATATATCACTTCTTCAACTGGCGGTTACTATTCACCATTACTCACATTGAGTACTGCTCTTCCCCTAATGTTTGTTCCAATTTTGTTTCCATTTTCCCACAGATGGCGCCAGTGTTAAAAGTGATTTTGTTAAGCCCTTTTAATCTTGTTTCTGGGTTCTTGGGATGGACAGGGTCTGATAATACGGAGGCCCTTTTAGATTTTCCCAATTCAACATTCAATTAACACTTAACTACTTCCCAATTCAACAATTATCACTACGCAATACGTCTACAATGTGTATCAAGCACTTATAGATTCGTGCAGAATTGTTATGTGTGATCGCAATGTTACGGTAATTAACAATTAATTACTGGAACTTAATAATCAACACAGTACTCAGAATTTCGTAAAATCTGCAACATAGCATCTCCAGCGCTATCGCCTAGACAGACAGTCTGGCGATTCCTCTTCCGCTCGAAGAATACCGTGCTTGCAAAGAAGGTTACATCTTTTTGCCACGCCTTTTTGGTGCATGCGAATATAGAAATAAAATTACAAAGAGATCCAATCCGGAGGCTAACACATCTATCACCCGCATCTACCGGCCAATACCTTCTTTGGTTCCAGTCTAGGTAGGTGACTCTAGAATCATCTTTGGGATCCTTCAACTCATAGAAAGTCACTAAGCTTACTACCTATCCTCGTGTGGGTGAATCGATTTGTAATAGTAGGTCTGACCCATGGATTAGGTATACGTCCAACAGGTAGTCATCATGAGGTATCAAATCTCCTCTCAAGACTTGAGTCACCACTGATTTACCTCTTGGTGTAGTTACTAACTCTTTAGGGTCAGTCTCCCCAAGTTTCCCTATCCCTCCCATTCTCCTCGCTCGTTGAACTGGTCTGGATTTTCTGCTACCACGTAGATGTGACCTAATTTATCCATGTACACTCCTCCCTCATACTTGACTGCGGGTATGGGCACTATTGCTAATTAGTAGAGTTTACCATCCTTGCAATAGACCTATTTAAACCATCAAGGGGTTACACAAGGTAGAGGTAAGAGGAGACACAAACTCATTATTGCCAATGAGTTTGTGGTCTTGAGCTTCCTGCTCTAGACTTATTTGTCTTACGAAAGTCATTTCTTGAGGGAATGTTTTTTTCCTCAATTAAGTTATCATTTGTTTGCTCCATTATGGTATTAGAGCCACATCATATAAGGTAGTGTGTTAGGCCGGGGGAATGGAATGTAGTCATATTTAGTAGAAAATGTAATTGGGAAGGGAGGCACATCAAAAGGATGTAGCACAATCATTATAACTCTTTAATAATGAAAGAACGCGTGGAAGAGAGAGGTAGAGCATCGCTGGACTGTGAGTCTGGGCAGTGTGCCTATGGAACGATTCCAACGTAGTTTACCCATATTGTTGTACTATTCTTTTAATGTTCTGGTACTGAGTAAAGGTGGTGATTTTGTCAATGTTCTATATGCATTGGTAAAATATAAGTTAATGGTGGAAGCACGTTGATTGTCAGTAAGGAATCTGCATATTTTCAGTTGCGATGAATACTTTATTATTGTTAAGTAATTTGTTAACAAGATTAATAGTTAAGTCTATCGGAAACGTCATAGTAATATAATGAAGCACATGGTACAGTAACTGTTGGAATTGAGAAAATACATATAGGGCCTCTGTAATACGGACCCCTGACCATCCCAAGAACCCAGTGGCAATTTTATGTCAGTAATTGTTAACATTAGTTTAACACATTAACACTCACATTGGCCATGGGGCATGGAGTAGCTAGTCTGAGAGCAGATTAAGGTTTGAAGAAAGAATCCTATGATATAGGTCTGTGACATGCTCCGAAGAATCTTACCCTAAGTACAGAAGTGACCAGCACCCCTGGAAAGTCTTACATAAGAACAAGCTCTAAAGTATTATTTTTTAGGCTTATGGAGTTAATTATTTATGATAAATAACATGTGGAGGTGCTCACATCTCCAAACTTAGAGTAAAAGTAGATAAAAGTAGAAAAAAGTAAGAAGGAAAAGAGAGGTGTCTATTTTTATACAAGGAAGGCGCTTCTGTTGACAACCTCTCAATAAAAAGAGTGGTTCTCTTAGTGTAGGTGTCCAAATTGCGTGATTTGTGTTGCGTTGCAAAGCTTACAATTGTTATTACATAAGTAGATCCGTTTTTCTACATATTTCAATGATAAAACCCCGCAAAAGTAGGCGTTTTTGAAGATCTTCTTTTTTGTGTCTATCCGATGTCTCATCAGAGACATACCTCTCTTCAAACTTTCATATCTCAGTTGTTATAAGGTCTTTTTGAGTGATTTTACTTGGAAGAGTTTCCTTAGCTCTCATATTTTCTATCTATATCAAAATTTTCCATATATCGTTAAGTTTTTGTGCTGCTGTACATCAGTTTTCAATTCAGATAGTCAGTCATACCTTGCTATTGTAGGCCTCTACATACCTTGACTTCAAGCTATTTGTTTGGGAGCTATACTCCACCTTTTTTGATGTTTTTTGTTAGTAAACCATGCTACTTAGAGTCTAATTTCAGAGTATATCATTATTTTTGAAAATTTTGCTTAGAGAGTTTCTGGTGGTTATTTTGCTACAGTGACCCATTTTTGTGTTTGGAGAAAAGTTTGATTTCTAAAGTTTGGAAATATTTGTTTGATCTTTTGAAGATCTTGGAAGGTCTCATCATGTTTCATTGTGTACTTTGATGTTTACAAGTTTGTAAACATAACATTGTGGTATAAGAGCTTTTGTTTTTTATCAAATCTTTCATAAAGCTTATTGAATTATCTTCTTTGTTTACAACAATTCAACATGGCAGATTTGAGTGCATCGATTGAGAAGTTATCAAATGGGAGAAATTATACCATGTGGCAATTTAGAATGGAGTGTTATCTCATGTCTAAAGGTCTTTGGGGATTGATAACAGGTACAGAAGTGAAGTGGGTATTAGTAGAAGCTCCTACACAAGCAGATCATGCAAGAGAGCAAGAATGGATCAAAAGAGACAGAAGAGTTTTGTTTATTATCTCACAAACAGTTTAAAATACTACGCTTGGACATATAAGAGGTTTGAATACTAGTAGAGAGGCCTGGGAGTCTCTAGTAAGGTTATTTGCAACTACCAACAGAGTGAGGCAAACACAACTTTATTGGTGAGCTGACAAGAGTAAAAAAGAATCCACGACAATCAATTAATGATTATATCTTGAGGTAAAATATCTTATTGAAGCATTAGCCTCTATTAATGCATCTCCTAGTGAGGATATAAAGTTTAATAGCATGTTAAATGGCTTGAGAGAAGATGAAAGATGGAAGTCTTTCATTACATCTATCATGACTCGAGAGAATCTACCATCCTTTGAAGATTTACAAATGCTCATGATGACTGAAGAAATCAACATAGAAGATGACAACTCTTATCATTCACAAAGAGGTAGTCAAGGACAAGCTCTTTATACTTCATCAAATAGATCAAAGGAAATTGGAGAGGAGGAGGAAGATTCAACAACAATGCAAGAGGAAGAGGAAACTTTAATGTGAGTGGAGGAGGAAGAACAACACAACAAAGTCAACTGAATCAACCAAATAAGCAAGCTAACTTTACTTGCCATTATTGTGGTAAAGTTGGTCATTATGCCAAGGATTTCTTCTCCAACCCAAATCGAAGAGGTGGTTTTAGAGGACGACAAAGAGGAAGAGGCCAAGATCACATCATCAAAACAACAACATAGTGCAAGAGGAGGCTCAAACACAGAAGGAAAATATTCTTATGGCTATGCATAGAGAGACACATAAGAGTAAAGTAAACAACAAAACTTGGTATGTAGATAGTGGTTGCTCAAACCACATGAGTCATAACATGAACATGTTTGTGAACTTACACAAGCCAAATTCAAGAGTGACAGTTGCTACAGGAGAATGGGACCGCAAGTAAGTCAATTGGACTTATGGCATAAAAGATTAGGACACATTCGTGTTGGCAGGTTAAAGGATATTGCAAAGAAATCATTGGTTGAAGGTTTACCACAACTACCTAAGCAAGATTTGGATTTTGCTTGTGAGGCATGTCAGTTTGGAAAACAGGTACGGAGTCCTTTTCAAAAGTAGGATTGCAAAGGAGAGGTATTTTGGACTTGATTCATACTCATGTATGGGGTCCATCTCAAGAAGAGTCCATGGCAGGTAGCAAGTACTTTGTAACATTTATTGATGACTGTTGACCTAAGCATCAACTTAGGGACTTGCGGAGAAAGAGACTATACCTCAATCCCCTCACAAGTGCATATAGTGGGGATACACGCTTTTAAATATCAATCCAAAGAGTATACAAACCTAGCCGAGTGTATGAGGACATGCAATCATGTAATGGTCAATGCAAATGAATTACTCAAAGAATGTAACGAGGCAAAGACTTATCCAAACAAGCTCCAACTGCTGGTCAAGGCGAAACGATACTTGGTGCAGCAGCCGTCAGTATTTTGGACTTTTCTCCCAACTCCGAACTCCAAATATAGCAAATAGCATATGCGTTTCGAAGCTCTCGAGAAGACGCATCCAATGGCAGTGGTTTCACTCAATTCCGACGCTCCTACTTCAAGTTTTGAGCGAAATACTGAGTCGCGGAAATACTTTCCCACACTTCAGCACTTCCCACACCTCGCACACACCCTTCCTACAGCCAAGAAACACTCTCAAGGATAGACAACACTCACAAGCACTCTTTCCAAGCAATACACATGCATACAAGCTCGCGAAGAAGAAGATAAGAAGAGAAGAAGACACAAATTCGAATTTCTGTGCTCTCTATTCTCACAATGGTAAAAAGTTCTTTACAAAGAGTCACATTTGACTTATATACTAGTGCCCTAAAAATGGTCCTTTCACACAAGTGACCGGCACTTTATTCACTAAAAGACTAAATTTCTACTATTTTACATGGGTAAGCTTCTAATCTTCTGTGGGGATGCATCTAGAGGACTCCTCTAGTGCCTTTACAACGGAAAATATATTACAAGAATGATTATGATACAAAAATAGGATGTCCAAATCGGAAAAATTTTGGGGCCCGTCTTTTTCTCTGCTTTGTGCGCTCTTTAGCTCTGCAACACTCTCCCCCTCTTCGTCTCTGTCGTCCCTTGACAGACTTTGCTTCGCGCACGCGCCCAGTGGTCAGTATTGTCTGATTCTTGATCTTGCATTACGTTTTAGAGGCGCTCTGATTTGTCCTGGTTGCACACATTGGACCTGGTTGCATTACTCCAAGCCGATTGATTCGGTTTGCCACGCACGCCATTAGTGCACATATGCGGATGTAGCTCGTAAGCCTTGATCTGAAACCTCTGCAACTCAAGAGGTTGAAGCATCCACATAGGTGATACTTGTTGGCCCTGATTCCTTCTTCCAGCTGCGTGCTTTTCCTTGGTGTGTGCGCCCCTGCGGGGCTTCCTGCAGAGATATATCTTCAAATCTTGCCTTTTAGTGAAGCTGTTTCTTTCGTTGTTTTCTTCGTTTCTTCTTTTTACTTGTCTCTTCCGCAACACTGCCCCCCTCCTGGACTCTGTCGTCCCCGACAGGCTTTGATAAGCGACGGGCATATGTTCTGTATACTTGTTGCTCTGTATCATTTAGCAGATTGGCTTCACGTATCATGATCTGTTTCCATTGTTCAGCTTTTACTCCATCGTTTGGCGGTTGTCTGTGATCTGCGAAGAAGCTTAATTCATATGCCACAAGTCTGGCATTCAGATTGGATGACATCTTCAAAAAAATCTCCGAATCTATTTCAAAAAATCCTGTAAAAAACGCTTCTTCGAATGTCTGCATATATGTGCTTGGCAAAAACATGAGCCTGGAGTAATAGGCCATTATTGTTGGTCGGCTAGGCATGACTGATAGATAAAAAATGAGGATGTCAGTTCCCTGATTGATTCCGATAAAATTCAGAAATGTGTATGCCGCATGTTTGAAGACCTTCAAAACTGTAAGTAGCATACTAAGTATTTTATTTGTCATCTTGACCGCTAAATCTGGTACCGTCGCATAATTTTGTAGCCAAAATTCTATTGTCTTTACCATATAATCCTCTGTTGGCAAATAGTTATGTGGCGGGCTAGGTAACATAGGATAATTTAGCCACTGTTTATTAATAGTGCCGCTGCGTTGTAAATCCAAAAATTCCTTGGTATCCCTTCTGCGTGGTAGTGGACAAAATGAGGGGTTTACCTGTAATAGATATGGTGCGGCTTGCCAATGCACCCGTAGTGTGGGATGTTTCTCCAAAAATTTTCTCCGCCACACTGGTTGTGCAGCTTCAAGCTCTGCTTGAGTGTATGTGAATGTGTCATTCTTGAAGTTGAGCTGCTCATCTGGACTTTTTTGTGTAACCTTCTTTATATATTGCCTTGCTTTCTCTTTCAACAATCCATATGGAATGTTGAAAGGCTTCATGATCTTTTCTAAGTCTTTACCTTTGATCTTTGCTTCCTTCATGATTTTGATTACTTCATTTTCAAAATTTTCTGTCAATCGGGACACCACTAGTGCCCGTTCCTTCTGACTTATTTCTGCAGTGTATGGCATCGGATGATCATCATGAATGTCGACCAACTGCTCATGTATTGGAGAATGATAGATCGGTTGAGATAGAGGGCTTACCTCTACCTCGTCAGTAGGATGTTTCTTTTCTGGCACTACTGATGTCCCGATCGGTTCTTTGTCTTTCTTCTGATTCTTTAGCAATTCAATGCATTCATCTTTTTCCTTTATCTTTTGTATGGCTTGATCGAGTGCTTCTTTGGTTGCTAGAAGTTCCTTACCTATATCAGCTACGTGATCCATGTTTTCACTGTAGCTCTGTACCAGTTTTGCCTGTGCCGTACTCAGCTGCCTTTTGAGCTCACTTATTTCCTGATTGTGCCGCCGTTCTGATTCTTCTTGTACTTCTTTAGCTTGTCGTAGCAACTCGGCATACTCTGCTATCTGTTCTTTTAATTCCTGTTCTTTAGTTTCTGAGGGGCCCTGTTGTATCAGTGGTTGATCATATAATAAAGATTTCATTAATTCTTTATTCCTATCGCGCAGGCTGTCGTTCTCTTCTAGATATAGCTTGAGTTGTTGCTCTAATAGCACGCTTCGCATCTTCATTTTTTCTTTCTCAGCCTCGCTTGCTTTGTGTAATTGTTGCAACTCTTCCAGTTGTGTCTGCAGCTTTTGATTTTGGTCGATGGATACATCATATTGTGTCTGGATTGCTAGCACTTCGGTATTTTTGTTTGCCAATTCTTTTTGTGCGGCAATTAGCTGTGCCGATAGCTGTTCGCTCATGAGTTGAAACTGATTTTTTTCTCTTCTTGCTTGGTCATATTCGCCATCTATATCCATCATTTGTTGCTGAGTGTCCATGGCCGTTTGAATCATCTGTTTGACTACAGGTTTTAACTGCATGACATCTACATTAAGCCATGTTTTAGGTATTGTTGGTTCTTCTCCGGTATTCACGTCTTTGCCTTGAGCAATGTGTAATGTGGTGTCATGGGGCTGCCTGATCTGAAGCTGGATCCTTGGCTCAGCCACCACGTTTTCTTGATTCCCTTGAGGTGTGTCATCTGGCACCTCGATCACAATTTGTTCTTGGTTTTGTGGCTCCTTTGCTTCCTTCTTCAATGGAGTCTGTTCTTCCTCTTTGATTGGTGGTTTGACGTATGTCGCTTTGGTTGTATCTTCCTTGATGCTGATTTTTGTAGTGTCATTCAATTGAATGACGTGCTCCTGTTCCTTAGCATCATCCACCTTCTTTTCTTTTTCCTTTTGGTTGTCCGGTGTCACTTCCACTTGATTGATTTCTGGTCCTTCTTTTTCATAAGTTTCTGTCCTGATATCAGTATCTAGAGTGTCTTTCTCAGGACTGGATTCCGTATTCGTACTAGAATCATCGATGCCCAATTCTTTGTATCTTCCAGGTTGTTTTGGAGTCTTTTCTGTACTCTGTTTTTGTTTTACTTGACTCGCTTGTCTATAATGATGTCCTTGGACATTTAGATTCACCTTCCCTTGCATATACTGGTGAGTCTCCTCCAGGGCAGCAGACAAATCTCTTTTTGTAATCGGCATTTGTACTACGGGGATTGTGGGTAGCACATGTGTTCTCTTTGATTGTGGTGTAACTTGGGCTTCCTCCTCCCGTAATCGTTTTGTACCCCTCATTGGTTTTTGTGAGCTGGTTCCAGCTTGTTCAACCAATACAACTGCTTTCTTTTTCTTAGGGACCGTAGCGGATTTTGCATACTTTGCTAGCCCCTCTGATGTCGGCATCTCTTGTAAGCAGTGTTTCATGTCTAGAGCTTCATATATCAGTAAAGTCAAAGCTGAACTACCATTCAGGAACTTCTTCTGCCCCCATTTCTTCTGGGCTTCAAATAATTGTTCTTGTACATAACCTGTTAGGTTCACTTTGTTGCCTATCTGTCTCATGGCATGCGATAGGAGTTGTACTACAATCTTTTGCGGTGCAGTGTATCTGTTCATGTCAGGAAAACAAAAGTGTTGATGTACCAAACGTACAGCATCTTCAATATCTATTCTGTTAATCTCCAGGAATGATCTTTTCTTGGGGTCATGGCATTCCTCTTTGACATTAGTAATTCCTTCTTGATTCCATCCAAAGGCTTTATTGATCAATTCATGAGTGAATTGAATTGTCTTCCATGTGCCCACCTTATCCAATACCTTTGCTTCTGGAACCGAAATCTTCGTTGCAGCCGGCTGCATAGTATTCATTACCTGCGTACATCTTTGAAAGTCTGGTATGTATATAGGCATCTTCAAGAATGCTTCAATTCCAGCTTGAGTCCATACGTCCTCGATATGTGGTAACCCTTGTATTATGGTCTTGAAATCTTGAGACATGATAGGGAAATAATGATCCCTGTCCATAATCTTGATGGTTGCCATAAAGAGAAGTTCCGAGATAGGTTGGTCATCACGAAACCAATGTCCTCTGACCTTTGTTATTGACCCCAATGGAAGAAGTAGCACCTCTTCCTGCTGCGTAGCTTCTGAGTCAGAAGATGTCATCTGCACTCAATATAGAGTATGAATTAGTATCCATATGTTTTTCAAAAATCCTCCTCCATATGTTGATTAATAATTCGATGTTGCTCCGAGTGCATGGTGCCGTCCCTTTCCCGTGGGTGTGAGAAAGGTAATACCTGGATCGTTGTTATATATTTTTATATTTTTTTGCTGAAAAGAAAACATAAATGTTAGTCCATAGCCGAAGCGGTTAGTAATTTTTTTGGGATAATATTTTTATGTATGTACAAGTGCTCTCCTATTTCCAAAGGGAAAATGTGCGTGACTATCCAGAAGTAGAAGAAAGACGTGCCGAATGCTTGGCCTTGTAATGTGGCCCTATCATGCATACTTTGGATCTCGACAGCTCCTCATGTGTGCAACTAGAAGTAGTTTCTTGATGTATGCAGCTTGTCTTGTCTTTCGGCACCCAAATTTGCTTCACTTGGATGGGATGTACTGTATTCTCCACCTCTTTGATGAATGTGGTTCTTCTTCGGTAGTACGTCTGCTTATTCTGTTTTGGGAATCTCAAGTTGGTTTGTATTGCATCTGTAGATTCCTTCTTCCTCCAATAGGTCCTCTTTCTCGGCTGGTGTGCCTGTTGACCATGTTGATGGTGATAGCCCTTCTGAGGATGTTCCTTGTTTGGGATGGTCGTCCTTGGAGTACATGACGTTGGGATCCATATTTGTGTTCGATCAGGTTGTGCTGTTATCAGTTTCTTTGGGATCCATATGCTAGTGAGTCGAAATTGACCTTGGTGCTCAAAATTCTTTGTCTTCTTATTCGATTTGACATGCTGATGTCGAAGACTTTTCTGTTGCTGAAGATATGCTTTCTTTTGATCCTTCCTTATCCAAGCTAGTGTAGAATGTGGAACAGGGTATACTTTCATAGGTGTAGACTTCAATTCTTGTAGAGGAGTATTCTCTCTTGTGCCTTGTGTTTCACTGGGCTTAATTTCATGTTCCTGTGCACTCTTGTGACTCTCTATACTCAAAGATGGAGTGCACACAGGACTCACGATATTCTCACATGAAGTACTTGACGATGGGGTTTCTATAGTGCTAGTGAACATACAATCCTGACTTTGTTCATTGGGATGAACTTCTGGCTCTATATTAGCGGCTTTGGGTGGTCGTTCGTCTAGCAAACTAAATACCTCACGAGGTCCTATTCTGGCAGAGATGTATCCTAAAGCCAATTGAATGGTTACCTCATATTCATAGATCCAATCTTGACCTAACACAACATCTTCAAGCAGATCCAAGTCCTGACACACTAAGAGTCTCTGCTCCATAGTGTTGTTCCCCATATGTAAAGGTAAGGTTATCTCACCTATGCATTGAGTAATTTTTCCTCCTATTCCTATTAGTTGTGCCTTCGATGGCCGTAACTCCTCTTTAAGTCTCTGAGACAAAGAAAATCTGATGCAGCTTATGGCTGCTCCTGTGTCTATGAGAGCATCCACTAAGTGGTACTCTTTTCGTCCTGCTCCCAGATTCAAATATGGTTGTCTTCTTTGTTGCCCTGAGTTCTCAGTGGCTCTGAAATTAGCCATTGGGATGAGTTCTTCTCCTATTCGATATCTCTCGTCTCTTTCTCTCATCCACTCTTTCCGTTTTCTGATGCGTTCTAGGGCTTCCTGTCTCGCTTCTTCTCGTATTCGTTCTTCTTCCTTTTTCCTACTTTGAGCTCCTAACAGTCGTGCTAGCATTTGATCAGTCAAAGGCTCCATGAATCTTTTCACTCTGCATCCACTGATGTAGTTGGGAAGAATGTCTCCGTCTAGTGTGGCGAGATTGACTGCACCACTAGTAGAGATTCGATTTATAATCAGGGGTCCATACCCGCATTTTTGGAGCTTCTTTGCATGTTGTTTGAGGGTGTATACTAGGACTAAGTCGCCTTCTTTTAGTCCCTTGTCTTTTATATGTGCATCATAATAAGCCTTTTGTCTCCGTTTAGCAGCATAAATGCCTGCTACCGCTTGCAATCTAGTCTCGTGCAGCTTTGCAATTTGATCTAATTGCTGAGACAATTCATGACCGTTCCACTCATATTGCTGGGCCACTTTCAATGTAGGTACTAAGAAGTCAATTGGCAAAATTGCATTCTGCCCATACACTAGGTTGAAAGGTGTAGTTCCAATGGCCGTTTTATATGCCACTCGGAAGGCCCAAATTGCGTGATGTAATTGTTTGTCCCAATCTGACCTTCCATTATTGACAATCTTTGTCAATACAGTACATAGTACCTTGTTGGAACTTTCAGCTTGTCCATTAGCTTGAGGGTGGTATGGGGCTGATTTTTTATGAACCACAAGAAAGTCATTCATTAGCGACTCAATGACCTCGTTTAGGAAATGCGTTCCTCGATCACTCACTATCTCAATCGGTAGTCCAAAGCGTGTGAAAATGTGCTCAAAGAGAAATTTTGCTGTGGTTTGAGCATCATTCTTTCTAGTGGCTTTTGCTTCCACCCACTTAGTCAAGTAGTCGGTGGCTACGATGATGTACTCCACATGTGATCCTTTGGCCGGTGGATTGATAGGTCCTATGAAGTCAATCCCCCACTTAGTAAATGCTCTTGCACAAACCATGGGTCTTAAAGGCATGTCGTCTCTTCTAATGGGATATTTCGCTCTCTGGCATGTTTCGCAGCTTCTCACATATGTCTCTGCATCCATATGTAGAGTTGGCCACCACAATCCTGCAAAGAGAATCATCTTGACCGTTCTGTCTGCTGAGAAATGTCCTCCCGCAGCTCCTGCGTGTGCCATTTCTAAGACAGAGAGATATTCGTTTTCATGAATGCACATTCTTAGTTGGTTATCTTTTCCGCGTTTAAAGAGTTGTTTTCCTATGATGGCATAATCCTTACTCTGTTCTTCAAGAGCCCGTTTCCTTGCTAAGGTAGCTCCGTCAGGGTACTCTCGAGTTTTCAAGAACTTTACTAGAGGCATGCTCCACCTTGGTGCTATTGTAGAATAGCATAATGTAGAGTTCTCGTCTGGGATTTGTTCTTGACAGGTTTGACAGGTTGACACATAGTTATGCGCATCTCGTTGCATGGTTGGCCAATATATACCAAATCTCTTGAGAGTTTGCCACGTTCCATATGCATTCAAATGAGTGTTCCATTGGTTTATGTGTGCTTTCTGAAGCCACATTTCTTGTTCCCCTTCTTCCACGCATCTCATCAGCAGACCGCTTGAATCCTGGTGATACAAACTTCCCGCAATGATGTGAAGGTTTTTAGTCCTCCAGAGATCTTGCGTTTGGTTTGGCGTGATCCCATCTTTAGGTCCATGTGTAAGTATCGGGATCAATTTTTCTGCCCACTGAGGACATACTTCCAGGTTAAAAAGATAAGTATCTGGCAGATCATCAGGAACTCCTATGGGTGGTTCACCATGGGTCATACGAGATAAGTGGTCTGCTCTGATGTGGGTGTTTCCTTTCTTGACTATTACCTCAAAATCAAATTCCATTAGCAATAAAAACCATCGTACTAGTCGTCCTGTATTACAAGGCTTGTTGACTAAGTACAATAGGGCTTGATGATCAATGAAGAATTTGAATTTGTTTGCCAGTAAGTAATGTCTGAATTTCTTGACTGCGTAAACCATCCCTAGGCCTTCTCTCTCCGTAGTGGTATAATTGCGTTCCGCTTGATTTAACTGTCTACTGGCATAGGCTATCGGGTGGTCTAATTTACCTGTATCAGCTGGTTGAGCTAAGATGCAACCAATGGCAAACTTGGAAGCATCAACATGGATGTGAAACGGTTTATTCCAGTTGGGGACTCGAAGAATGGGTGCTGAACTCAATCGATTCTTTAACTCATTAAAAGCTGTTTCACATTCTTCGGTCCAATTGAATTGAGTTAATAATGCATAAAGAGGTCTAGCAATTATGGCGTACATATGTATGAATCTTCAATAGTAACCACAATGTCCCATAAATGCTTGCACTTCTTTAGCAGTTTTAGGTCTTGGTAAATCCAAAATTACTTTAATTTTGTCTTCATCTGTTGAAATTCCATTCTTAGAAACAATATGTCCTAAGATTTTCCCTTGTCGCACCATGAAGACACATTTTTCAGGATTGAGGCATACTCGATATTGTCGACATTTGGCAACAATCTTTTCTAGTTCAGGGATGTGCTCTGATCGTATAGCTGAATATGTACAAAGATCATCCACGTATACCTCCATGCTTTTTCTCAGAAATTCCTTGAACACATGACACATCAATCTTTGGAAAGTAGCTGGGGCATTCGTTAAACCAAAAGGCATGACTCTAAAGGCGTATACTCCCCATTCAGTTGCAAATGCAGTCTTATGTTGGTCCTCAGGAGCAATAGCTACCTGATTATACCCTGAAAAGCCATCCAGAAAACTATAAACTTCCTTCCCTGCTACCCTTTCCAAGAGATGATCAGTGATTGGTAAGGGATAGCTATCCCTTATGGTTGCGGCGTTTACTTTTTTCAAATTGATGCACACTCTTAACTTTTCATTCTTCTTTGGTACAACCACCAAGGGTGACACCCATTCCGTGTGCTCAATTTCATAGATGAATCCAACATCTAATAACTTATCTATTTCTTCTTTTATCTTGGCTGAATACACATCATTATAAGTATATGGTCTCTGTTTTGAAGGTTTGGCCTCGGATGTCATGGGGATTCTATGCGCACATATAGATGGATCTACTCCCTTTAAGTCCTTATAAGTCCAAGCAAAGACATCCCGGTATTCTCTTATGAGTCGAATTAACTCTTGTTCTTCTTCCGCTGAGACATCCTGTCCTATGAAGGTACATCGTTCCTCTCCTCCTTCCATAGTTACCACTATCTTTTTGGTCTGTTCCTTATTATCATATGCTATTCCAGGTTGTGCTTCTCTTTTAGGCATTTGAATAGCAATTTTCCGTTCTTCCACTTCATATTTTTTAAAATGGGCTGGTACCTCAAATTGGTCTTGAAGTTTGTTTTCTTCATCTTCTAATTCCCTTTCAATTTCTAATTCTTCTTTTTGTGTGAGTTCCTTATGTTTTTCATTGGCAGTGATATCTATGTTGGTGGTACTAATCCCTAGATCCATGGGTTCTGGTTCCATTTCAATGCTCTCGTAGTCCTCCTTCCAGTCTTTCTCGATCACTTGTCCTTCTTCCGCCTCCTGAAGGACTACCATATACAGACTAACGTCATAACCCTCCTCGTCAATACATTCGTTTATGGTCACTACTTCTTCGTTTACACAAACATCGAGGGTAGCTAAGATTTCCATCCAACCGTGAGGTTCGAATTCTTCGTCCGGAAATACTTGTGGCATATAGGCTGGATCTTGTACCGATCTCACTATTCCTTGTTTCTGCTGCCAACTTTTTCCTCTCTCCTCTTCCTTCTTAGCAGCTTGACATATCCATAGATGAGTGTCCTCGTTCATCCAGGATTGATCACTAGAACCTGCACTATGAACCGATTGATCATCTTCCTCTTTATGGATTTGATTCCATTGTAGAGGTGGCACATCTTGATATGTGTATGTGTGTAGATTTATCCTAGTGGTGGTTCCTGCGTGTTGTAGGTACACTGCATCTTTTCCCCAATCTTGTACGACCTTTAGCTGTCTCATGAATGGCCTTCCCAAGATCATTTCATAATTGCTTGGCCTTTCAAAGTGACATATTGCTAAAGTATGTTCAAATTCTACTCCACACGTGGTGAAGACTACTCGTTCCAACAATCCTAAGGGTCTCTCCGTATGTCCATCTGCCATTTGTATTTTCATGCGCGTTGGTCTCAATGCTGGTTTTCCCCATTTCTCCCAAATTTCTTTGGTAGCAATGCCAACACCAGCTCCTGAATCTAGTATGGCTTTGGTAGTGTAACCCCTATAGGTGATTGGCAGGCATGTATTTCCTTCATCTCCTTCGCTAAAGTCTCCTACCTTATCCACTGGAATTCTCACTGTTTTCACTTCGTCAGCTACTTCTTCCTTTTCCTCCTTGACTTCCCATTGATTGATCAATTTCTCTTTTAAATGTGGTTTTACCTTTAACAGTTCCTCGAATGTTAGGGTACATGGGAATTTCACCTCTCTAAGACGTTGTATGATTTCCGATGTTTGAACTGATGGATTCGTTTCTCGTCTCGTTATTGATGGAATGCGATACAGCTCTGAGTTGTGCTCGTACTCCCCGGTGTAGTTGGGTAGTTCCTTTACATCTTCCTCTTCCTTGTCACTTGCATCCATCGGAAAAATTTCTTCTGAATTTAGTTCAGGTATTGAACCCTCTATTTCATTTTCTGCTTCTAATTCTTCAAAGGGTGGTTCCATTCCTTCTACCTTTTTCCACTTGTCCTCTTGAACTCGTGCCCATAGATCCTTAGTCCAGTCTCCTTCTATTTCAGGGACTATGGATCCTTCCTTTCTCTCAATACCAATTTCATCATTCAGAGGTCTATTTACTTCAGGCTTTTCCTGAGTGTTTAGGCACTCTTGGAATTTTTCTTCGGAAATTCGGTTGTTTGGTAAAGGTGATGCGGGTTTTTCTAATGTTTGTTGGGCAACTTCTATCAATTTTTTGCAGATTTCCAGTCTTTCTTTCTCTAAATCGCCTCTCGGATACTCTCTCTCATGTTGCTCTATGGAAGGTCCTGATTTTATTCGTGCCTTATATGCCTGAATCCACATGGCTAATTCTTCAGGCATAGGATCTGCTAGGACTGATCCTACTTCCTCCCTTTTATTCTCGTTTTTATTTTCTTCTTCCACTTGCGGTTCCTTCGTTGGTTTCTGTTTACTCTTTTCGTTTTCCTTCTTTTGTAATAACTTTTTTTCTTTTATCCTGTCTCTCCGGTTCTTCCATCTTTGTGACCTTTTACTGGCGATACTCCTTTCTGGCTCTTCGGAGTCTTCCACTCTGTGAGGGATGGATGTATTTCCCTCTTTGTCACTTTGATTACTTCCGTTTGTTTTATCAGGGTTCTCTCTAGCCTTGGCTCTTGTTATAGCTTTTAAAGGTATGGTGTACTCTTTGTCGCTCCCTGATGATTCAATCACTTCTATCACATTAATCTGCACGTTGGATGTGACTTTGTTGGGGTTCTTAGGACAATCTCTGAAAAGATGTTCCTTACCACAATCGCTACAGTAGCCTTCCCAAATTCGTTGTGGTGGTGGTGGGTTTGGTAATGTGCATTCTCTAATATAGTGGTCACCTCCACATCTGTAGCATGGTCCTCTGGGTACTGGCTGTCTATTCATAGGTCGAGGTGGCATGGTCGCTCTAGGAGCTGTATACATTAAGGGCACAAAATCTTGCTCGTGTCCGTATGAACTGTCTGATATTTCCATGCCATAAGCATAGGGGTCATACTGTTGCGCATATTCTGTTATCGTGCTTTCATAACCAGGGTATGTTCCTTGACTGTGTTCGTAAAATGAGTCATAAGGTTCACTACTAGTCAAAGGTGTGGCTGGCACTATAGCCCTTTCTAGGTTTTCCTCTGGTTGTGCAATCTTGACTGGGACAACGTTCTGAGGGTGGGGCGATTGTTGTCCTAGCACTGGTTGAGGTTGCGTATATCCCCGATATGCGTATGGTCGTGATATTGGTGCCTGCGGCTGATATGAGGGATATCTAAAGGCTTCACCTCCCAGCTGATTCTGCGGGTATCCATATGGTCTCACATAAGGCTGGGTGGGTCTGGTTTGCCTATTGTAAGGGCAGTTCTCGGTGCTATGGTTTGTGTATCTTTGCTCTATACTGCAATATTGTAGCGGTCCGGGGACAGAGGGTCTATGAGGAGCATAGGCAGGTGGTGGGACTACTCCCCTGGTACACAAATGAGAAGGATGATCTCCTCCGCACTGCATACATCTTCTAAGCATAGGCATTCTCATAGGATTGGTGGGATAATTCCTCTGTCCTTGAACATTCAGTTTTTTTGCTAACAAGTCGGCAATTTCCTCTACGTTGTTTTTGGGGTTTGATGTGCTACTTGTTGACTCTTCGCTTTTCAGACTACCTTGGGGTATTTTCAAGTCTTCTGCAAGGTTATCTTCTAGGTCTATACATTCCTTCATACACTCTTGCAAGGTTTGAACTCTCTTTACGTACACTAATGACCTCAAGGTTCCGTTCAACAGTCCTTCTAAGAACAATGATACCATTTTGTTTTGCGTTGGTCTCTTTTCTACAGGGCATCTATCCACATACTGCTTAAATCTCCTTGCTGCCAATCTTACTGACTCGGTAGGGACTTGTTTGAAGCTGTGGATTAATGACGAAGAATTGTTTTTAATTCCCGATTCGGTAAATTCTTCAATCATTTCTTGATATACCTGCTCCATGTTCTGAAAAGTATTTGGATCCAATGGCTGAAACCAGGCCAAAGCTGTGTCTGACAAGGTAAGGCCAAAAGACTCATATTGAATCATGAAGTCATCTACCTGCTCGGCTCTAACTACTTGTTTAAATTCTGCTATGTGATTATAGGGTTCACTAGAGCCATCATAATGATTTCTCATGCACTTGGCCACTTGGATCGGCCTTAGTCTCCTTCCTGCTTCAGGTTGTCTAGGCAGTACAGGGTAATTGGGTCTTCCTATTGGTATGCCTGGTCCTCTCACTACCTGCGGTCTGACTGGAGCATGAACTCCATGTCTTGGGTCTATAGCTGGTTGTGGCCGATAGTTAGGATTAATGGCAGGCATTGCAAATTGTACATGTGGTCTGACAGGGATCTGGGTTTGTTGTGTTTGCTGTGTTTGTCCCGACTGTTGATATGAATCATTTTGAGAGGTTCCAAGTGGATTCCGTGACGTAGTGGCTTGGTCCCTTGGGGGGAACACTGGGATGTTCTGATATTTCAGCTCAGCTCTCTCTACTTCTGTTATTGGCCAATATCTTCTGTGATTTTTATCCAAATATGTGATGATGGTGTGGAACTCAGGATCTTGTAACTCATAGATGGTAACTGGGTTAGGAGCAGCTTCCCATATAGAGGAATGGGCTCTGAGCAGGTGCTCCATCCCGTTGATCAAATATACATCTATTAGAGTGTCATCCTGGGGAATTAGGTCTCCTCTCCAAAGTTTAGTAATTGTAGATCTCCCTCTAGGAGTAGTTACTTGTTCTTCGTTTCCACCTCCATTTAAGCTCGAAGTATTATTCTCCTCACCACGCTCATTAATGACTTCCGGGTGTTCTGTGACCACATATTGAATGTCTTGTTTGTCCATGTACAGTCCTCCTATGTACTTAACTGCTGGCCTAGGCACGATGTAGGCTTCTGAAGCCTTCCTCAGTCTGGCCACTGATCTGTTTAGACCATCCAAATAGATAGGGATCTCCTTGTGGTTGGTGTTCACATACTCTAAGGAAGTTCTGTATTCTCCCTCAATGATGGACATCTGGCCAATCATGGTTACAGTGTTGTGCATGTCCTCTGAAGCCATGGGAATTTCTCCTTCTGACTCACTGGAGGTCTCAGAATAGTGTGAACGGCTGGTTGGCTCGGCTACACTTCCTACAGAAGAAATCACACTTCTTCGGCTTCCTAGGGTTCTTCCGGATCTCAGGTTCATCCACCTCACAACTCTGGTCAGTCTTTGCTAACCTCTGGTCTCTTGAACTCTCAACTATAGCTTAGAATTCTAAGGAATTTAGGCTGGAAAATGACTGAAGGGAAAATTTCAAGTCACGATACTTGACTCCTAAAATCCACGATACGCGACCTTTGTCAAAACGATCGCTGACTGACACGATACTTGGACGAAACGATCGCTGGAAAACGATCTCTGCCTAAACGATCTCTGGCTTGGAACGATACACGACCTCTCAGTGAAACGATCTACGACCTTTGACCAAAACGATCGCTGGTCAAACGATACTTGGGTCCAAACGATACTTGATCAAAACGATCGCTAGCAAAACGATCTTTGACCAACGATGCTCGGATAAAACGATACTTGAATAAGACGATCTCTGACCAAACGATCTTTAGGTAAAACGATCTCTCGCAAAGCGATCTCTCGATGAAAACGACACACGACCAACGATATCTGATAGAAACGATCGGCGATACTTGAACCGAAACGATACGCGATCTCTCACTAAACGATACACGATACTCGAAATGAAACGATCGACGATCTTCACAAGAAACGATCGGCGATATCTAACTGAAACGATACCGATCTGTAACAAGTATCATGATCTCTGCCAAACGATCTTTGCAGTGAAACGATCGACGACACTTGTGACAAAACAATACGCGACCTTTGACAAATATCGCGATCTCTGGATAACGATACTTGGCAAGCGATACACGATCGACGACCTTTGATCAAAACGATCTCTAACGAAACGATACCGATCTCTATCTGAAACGATCTACGATCTCTCACGAAACGATCGACGACCGCTGGGAAATATCGCGATACTCAACCGCAGGAGCAAAACGATACTCGACCGCGGAAGCAAAACGATACTTGACCCTTAGACAATTTTTGACACAAATTTTTTAGTGTTTGATTCAATGCAATTGTTTTATGCACTCTCCTCCCCCTTCTCCACTCTCTGGATCCCTCAAAACTCAACTTTTCACCTCAGTCAAACCCAAACGATCTCTGACGCAGGTCGTTTCAGACTGAAATTGATTTTTTGAATGATGTAAAAGGATTAGCACTTACTAGGCTCACCTCTGATGCACTTTCAACTCCTTTCTCACTTTCCCTTGCTTTGTAAAGCTCCAGCTCGCCTCGTGCTCACAAACGATCTCTGCTAGCTCACACGATACTCGACAGTGCTCTCCACGATACTTGTTCACACAAGTGACTTGAAAAATGATATTTTTTTGGTTTTTATACCTGGCTTTTCCTAACTACTGAAAATGAAACAACAAGACCAAAAGGTGAAAGTCACTCTAATCTACTTCCTTACTCTTCCTACTCTCCTCCTACCACTCACTTCCCTAAACTAACCACTCACTACACACACTCCAAGAATGAGAAGTAGCAAGTGCGGTTAAAAGTGACTTACCAAAGAAGAGAAAATTTCCACTCCTCCTCTTGCTTCACTTCAAAAAGCTACTTACCATCACACGAATGCCTCGGTTTGATTCGTCACTCCCCGGCAACGGCGCCAAAAAGTGTGTTGACCTAAGCATCAACTTAGGGACTTGCGGAGAAAGAGACTATACCTCAATCCCCTCACAAGTGCATATAGTGGGGATACACGCTTTTAAATATCAATCCAAAGAGTATACAAACCTAGCCGAGTGTATGAGGACATGCAATCATGTAATGGTCAATGCAAATGAATTACTCAAAGAATGTAACGAGGCAAAGACTTATCCAAACAAGCTCCAACTGTTGGTCAAGGCGAAACGATACTTGGTGCAGCAGCCGTCAGTATTTTGGACTTTTCTCCCAACTCCGAACTCCAAATATAGTGAATAGCATATGCGTTTCGAAGCTCTCGAGAAGACGCATCCAATGGCAGTGGTTTCACTCAATTCCGACGCTCCTACTTCAAGTTTTGAGCGAAATACTGAGTCGCGGAAATACTTTCCCACACTTCAGCACTTCCCACACCTCGCACACACCCTTCCTACAGCCAAGAAACACTCTCAAGGATAGACAACACTCACAAGCACTCTTTCCAAGCAATACACATGCATACAAGCTCGCGAAGAAGAAGATAAGAAGGGAAGAAGACACAAATTCGAATTTCTGTGCTCTCTATTCTCACAATGGTAAAAAGTTCTTTACAAAGAGTCACATTTGACTTATATACTAGTGCCCTAAAAATGGTCCTTTCACACAAGTGACCGGCACTTTATTCACTAAAAGACTAAATTTCTACTATTTTACATGGGTAAGCTTCTAATCTTCTGTGGGGATGCATCTAGAGGACTCCTCTAGTGCCTTTACAACGGAAAATATATTACAAGAATGATTATGATACAAAAATAGGATGTCCAAATCGGAAAAATTTTGGGGCCCGTCTTTTTCTCTGCTTTGTGCGCTCTTTAGCTCTGCAACAATGACTTCTCAAAGTTTACATTCATTTATTTTATGAAATACAAATCCGAAGTGTTTGATATGTTCAAGAAGTTTAAATCATTTTTTGAAAAACAAATAGGTAGAAGCATAAGAAGATTCAAATCAAATGGAGGAGGTGAATATTTTTCTAATCAGTTTCTTGCATTTTTGGAGGAAGAAGGAATTAAAAAGGAGACTACAAATAGATACACACCTCAACAAAATGGTGTGGCCAAAAGAAGAAATAGTTCTATTTTGGAGATGGGTAGGTGCATGTTAAATGAAAAGGACTTACCACTTACTTTTTGGGCTGAAGCATGCAATATGGCACTTTATGTGATGAACAGGTTACCACCTACTCAAAGTCATGTACAAAAAGCACCTTATGAATTGTTTTATGGATCAAAACCAAATATTTCTAATTGTAGAATTTTTGAAAGCATATGTTTTGTTCATGTTCCACAACAGTTAAGGTCAAAGTTGGATCCAAGGTCACAAAAAATGGTTTTCATTGGTATGGTAGAAGGGCAACCAGGATATAGATGTGTAAACCCAGATACGGGAAAGGTAGTTGTTTCGAGAGATGTTATTTTTCATGAAGATAAATCTTGGTATAAGCATGAAGTGCAGGTAGATGAAGAAGAAACTATAAGAAGTCACGAAGAAGAGCCAAGCTCACCAGAGAGTCAAATTACACATGAAGAGGTAACTCCCCCCAATCAAAAGTTGAAGAAAATTCTAGATTTAATTTCAAAGGAAATTGAGTTACAGGAAGAAGAAAGTGAAGGTACTACATCAAGAAGAACTCAATTTCGAAGGCAAGAAAAGCATGGTAGGACAAGAAGTCAATCAAGGTATCCAGTAAGAGAAAGAAGGCAACCACAAAGATTTTCTCATGGAGCTTATATGGCAAAACATCTTGAGGAGCAGGAACCAACAACTTTTAAAGAAGCATCAAAGGTAAAAAAATCGGTTAAAGTAATGGATGAAGAAATGACAGCTTTGTATGAGAACAATACATGGAGTTTAGTTCCAAGGCAACCTAACATAAAGGTAATCGGTAACAAATGGGTGTACAGGATAAAGAAAAACAGTGATGGTTCAATAAGTAGATATAAAGCAATGCTTGTTTGTAAAGGTTATGCACAGAGTTATGGCATCGATTATGAGGAGAAATTTTCTCTTGTTCCCAAGATATCAACAATAAGGACATTAATAAGTGTTGCTGCAAGCAAGGTATGGAATCGTTATCAATTAGATATAAAAAATGCATTTCTCAATGGTGATTTAAAAGAAGATGTGTACATGGAGCAACTAGCAGGTTATGAAGATCCCAAGAAGCCTACGCATGTATGTAAACTCTTGAAAGCATTGTATGGTCTTAAGTAGGCTCCAAGGGCTTGGAATTTTAGATTGGTAAATTTTCTTGAAAGGCAGGGATACAGGTGTTCAAATGCAGATACTTCTTTGTATGTTAAGGTTGAAGGATCATTGATTGTTTATATATCAATTTATGTGGATGACTTGATAATAACAGGAAACAATGAAGGTGAAATAGCTAAGATCAAAGCAGAGCTTGGATTTGAATTTAAAATTTCAGATTTAGGAGACTGACATACATTCTTGGAATCGAAGTTGTGAAGAAGGAAGATGGTGTATATCTTCTACAAAGGAAGTATATTTCAGATTTGTTAAAGAAATATGGCATGGAGCATTGCAAGAGTATTAGTAATCCGATGGAACCCAATGTGAAGTACAGTGATGAAGATGGTGAACCTTTAGAAGATCCACTTATCTACATGTCTTTGATTGGTTCTCTTGTATATGCAACTTTAACAAGGCCAGATATTACATTTAGTGTAAGTACATTGTCTCAATTCATGAACAAACCCACAGATGTTCATATGCAATCAGCTAAAAGAGTCTTGACATATTTGAAGGGTGCATTAAATGAAGGTCTGGGCTATAAATATCATAAAGGTATGGATTTGAAAGCATATAGTGATGCAGATCGGACTGGAAATAAGGATGATAGAAGGAGTACAAGTGGATATCTAATATTTGTAGGTAATAATTTAGTTTCATGGAGTTTTAAAAAACAGCCTACAGTAGCACTTTCAAGCACAGAAGCTGAATATAGAAGCTTTACAAATGCAACATGTGAGATTATGTGGTATTTGAAGCTTTATGAAGATATGAATCTATCTACAACACGTCCACTACTTTTTGGAGATAATATAAGTTCATTACAGCTCGCGTCTAATCCAGTGTACCATGCAAGAACAAAACACATTGAAGTGCACTATCACTATATCCGAGAGAAGGTGGTGAATGAAGATATCGATATTCAACATGTTGAAACTAAAGATCAATTAGCAGACATACTCACAAAAGCAGTGGATGCTTAGAAGCTCAAGCGAATCAAAGCTCTACTTGGAGTCAAATTTTTGGATTTAGAGCTTGAGGGGGGCAATGTTACATAAGAACAAGCTCTAAAGTATTATTTTTTAGGCTTATGGAGTTAATTATTTATGATAAATAACATGTGCAGGCACTCACATCTCCAAACTTAGAGTAAAATTAGATAAAAGTAGATAAAAGTAAGAAGGAAAGGAGAAGTGTCTATTTTTAGACAAGGAAGGTGCTTTTGTTGACAGCCTCTCAATAAAAAGAGTGGTTCTCTTAGTGTAGGTGTCCAAATTGAGCGATTCTTGTTGCCTTGCGAATCTTACAACTTGTACTATATAAGTAGATCCTTTCTCTACAAATTTCAATGAGAAAACCCCACGAAAGTAGGCGTTTTTGTAGATCTTCTTTCTTGTGTCTATCCGGTGTTTCATCAGAGACATACCTCTCTTCAAACTTCCATATCTCAGTCGTTATGAGATCTTTTTGAGTGATTTCACTTGGAGGAGTTTTTTTAGCTCTCATTTTTCTATCTATACAAAAATTTTCCATACATCTTTAAGTTTTCATGCTGCTATACATCAGTTTTCAATTCAGAGAGTTAGTCATACCTTGCTGTTGCAGGCCTCTACATACCTTGACTTCAAGCTATTTGTTTGGGAGCTATACTCCACCTATTTTGATGTTTCTTGTTTCTAAACCATGCTACATAGAGTCTACTTTTAGAATATATCATTATTTTTGACAAATTTTGCTCATAGAGCTTTTGTTGGTTATTTTGCTACAGTGACCCATTTCTGGAGAAAAGTTTGATTTCTAAAGTTTGGAAATATTTGTTTGATCTTTTGAAGATCTTGGGAGGTCTCATCATGTTTCATTATGTACTTTGATGTTTACAAGTTTGTAAACATAACAAAAAGTTCCTATCACATTGGGAACGCCTCCTGGTGGTAGTAGTGAAGGACAATCGTCAGAAGGAAAGCGGGATATATGGACTAGTGGAGTGCCCCCTCAGTATTTTCTAGTTCAAGGATTACAGAGTATACGAGAACTGCAATCAACCCCATCTGCTGAAAGTACGATTGGTGGAGTAGTCGCTGATTCCAGTGATAGTTTGGTGAACTCTGGTGAGAGCTTGTTGAATTTTGATGACAGCTCCACTTCGGGTTTTGATTCTGGTGAAACTAGTGCATTGGTGGATGAAAGTTCTGGTGAAAAGTTCATATTAGATGCAAAATACGAGGAATGACAATTGAATTTAGACATGTGTGATCGACTCAATGATATCATATTACCGGAGAACTTGCAAGGTGGTGATACAACACAACAACAAACAGGATCAACTTGTTCAAATCATTCCGAAGTGATACTTCCTCCTGATTTAGACAATATGAGTAGTACGCAGCAACAACAACAACAACAACACCAACAACAACAGCAGCAACATCAATAGCAAAAGCAGCAACAGATCATACCCCCACGACTGGTACCTCCCAGAGTTACGTATACGAAATTTGGTGGATTTCCAGGTGATGATCCTGATGCTCATGTCCGTACTTTTGAAATTAATTATGTTGTACTCAACTATCCAGCAGATCCGGCATATAAGGCTATAGTGTTCCAATCTAACCTTGTTAATGAAGCTATTCGCTGGTTAACCGAATATGATATTAACGATTTCGGTCAATATGATGATGTTAAGGATGCCTTTTTACAACGATTTCGATTAAAGAAAAATGCGGCTGAAATCTTTGATTATTCACAAAACAATAGACAGAAACTACATCAGAGTATGCAAGAGTATGCAACTTTATTCCACACTCATCTACGGCAGTTGCCATTGATGCATGCTAATCTACCAGATGATGTGATTACCCAGTGGTTCATTAATGGATTAAACCCCCAACTTAAACAAGTTATGATTATACGATGTGTGGGTGGTATGACCTTGGATGCGGTCATAGCCATGGCATTATAGTTGGAGCATAAGGTTGGTGGTTTTATGAAAGATTTGGATTGGTTAAAGGCTTCCAAGAGCATGAACAATGATCCACTGAAACAAGTATATTACACCAAATGAAAGAACCCGGGACATACCACTTCAACGTGTGCATTAAAGCAAATTTCCTGTGGTATTTGTAATTCGGCGAGTCATTCCACCGAAACTTTTCGATACAATGCCAAAGTGCAGACCAGACGAATCGTAAATGCCATAATATAGGAGCAGGGACAATAGGCTACCCACTATGTACCACCACATTTGAGAAATACCGCTTACAAAAGTTACAAAACCTATAGAGGACCATAATCAAGCAATTTCGGATAGACCCATTGGAATTCGGGCCAATCGGGTGAAAGTGCATCTCTTCCACCACAAAGATGCCATTTTTGTGGCCAAATTGGACATATCCGTAGATATTGCAAAGAAGCATCCGAATATGATAAGCAAAGAAAAGAACGACAACATCCAATGGCAAATATGGTATATATTTAGTGGTAGATACCCAAGCAACAGCAGTTCAAGCACGGTCCAGTAAGAAGTTACAACCAGTTGCTGAGATTTTTGAGCCAGGCATTCGAGAACAATAGAGAATGTTTACTAAAGCTAGTACGTGGGAAAATCAAGAGCCAACTATTTTTCCCGATCCGGTACTGGTGGTCTAGCAAACAGTACCAAATACACCACCAGAAGATAGGAATCCGGTTGAATTGTTGTCGGAGGACACACCGAATTCAATACCGGGTACATCGAATCTTCATTCTGTGTGGAATATTTATCGAAAGCATCTATTACGATATCGTTGGGGCAATTGTTAGCCTTGGTCCCTGGTATGCGACAACAATTCCAACAACAAATCAGTCCAAGATCTTCGTGTACTCCTCCTACAGCAACCATCAGTCTGGAACTTGATTCTACGGTGGATCATGTTGTTCCTTTAATTACGGTATGGTATAAAAACCACAAAATTACACGAGTGTTAATTGACGGAGGCTCAGGTGTTAATATTGCTATAGTGGCACTCTGTAAATGGTTAGCATGGACTCAGATCGAACTCGTCTAGTTTTTTTTAAGAATGGCTTATCAATCTAGGGTACATCCAGTGGGGTTGGTGAGTGATATACCCATTACCCTCGAGGGAGCAGTGTTCAAAATGACTTTTGGTGTTTTGGACTTCTTGAACCAAGTCTAGATTACAACTTACTATTCGGGAGGCCCTGATTGAAACAAGTGAAAGTGTTACAGGACTGGTCTGCACATGAATTGATTTTCAAAAGCAATCATCCGAAATATGTGGTACCCTTGGACGATATGAAGTCTTCTGACCTTCATGCTCGACTTTACGTGGCCGAACCTGTGCATATGTTGGATGGTCTTTCAGATGACGAAGAAGAAGCTTTCCTAATTGCTAACCAGGATTTGTTAGCATTGAGTATAGTTCATTTACAACCCATCGTGGATAATTGGACTCCCGTCGCTTGTACGATAGTTCCTCTTACCAAAGGATTGGAACCAGTTATGGATCAGGTTTTGGATGCCACTAATCTGCAACAATTGTTCCATCCATCTGAGGATATCTCCATGCCCAGACAATTTTATGTACCGGAAGATCAACTAATAACTTGTAATTTGGGAGATGAGGTTAATCCGCGGCCGATCAAGCTTAAGGCTGGGTTACCGAAAACTTTTCAAGATGATTTACTACAGCTGCTGAAAGAGTTTGCTAATGTAGCTGAATTGGATCGACTATTGAAAGTAGGCTTCATTGCTCCCATTGAGCATGCTGAATGGATCTCTCCTACTGTCATTTTCCCAAAGAAAAAGAAGCAAATACGCATTTGCGTGGATTATCGAAAGTTGAATGCAGCTACGGTGCCTGATCCATTTCAACTTCCCTTCTTGGATACCATGTTAGATGATGTTGTGGGACGAGAAATGTATTCCTTTTCGGATGTTTATAGTGGCTACAATCAGGTGTGCATGGCTGAAATGGATATTCCAAAGACTGTGTTTATTACGAATTGGGGTGTATATGCTTGTACGGTGATGTGGTTCGGTCTTCGCAATGCTCTCAGTACCTTTCAACATTGCATGCAAGAAATCTTTTCTCCCTACTTAACTATGTTTATGCGCATGTATTTGGATGATTTTTCGTTATCGGGTGATGCATCGGCTCACCTCTATCACCTACATTGCTGCTTTTCCAAGTGTCGGGAGTTCCATTTGTGCTTAAATCCCAACAAATTGGTCTTTTTAGTTTCTTGTGGCAAATTGCTCGGTCATATTATTTCACAACAAGGCATTCAAGTGGATCCTGATAAAGTGAATGTAGTGTTGAATGCACCTGCCCCTATGACACCAAATGAAGTTATGAGATTCCTTGGACAAATATGATGGCATGATGACATCTTCGGTGGCTCGCTCATGTGGCAATATCACTTAATTCGCTGATTACTCACAACCCTTGATAGTTTATGTGGATTGAGGAATGCCAACACCCTTAACATAGGCTCCTATTCTGCAAGCACCGAACTGGCAACTCTCGTTCCATGTCTTTGTGGACAGGTATGACGTTGCGATCGGCAGTGTGTTAATGCAGCAACAGGACAAGTGGTTCCACCCTATTTATTATGCTAGTTGATGATTAGTCGTTGTTGAACGGAATTATTATGTAACTGAATGTGAATGCCTTGGTTTAGTTTATTCGATGAAAAATTCCCACACTATTTATTGGGACGCCCATTTACCTTTCATGTGGATCATGCGGCTTTGGTTTATCTTGTACGACAGCAACATTTAGGGGGCACATTAGCTAGGTGGATGTTGTTGCTGCAAGAATTTGATTATGAGGTTGTACATCACCCGGGGTCAGTGCATGCTCTTGCTGATTTCTGTCTCGACTGGATTTCGGTGAGCTCCCCAATGGGATAGATGATACCACTCTAGCTATTTATGCAACTGATTTAGTTCAGGATGATTCCCAGGTGCTACCTGTGACACCTTCATACTATGATAACCTTATGTTTTTTCTAACCAGTGGATGTCCCTCGAGTAATACCTCCATGTCTGCTCATCCTAAATTGGCCATGTATAGTCGTCGATTTTGGATAATTATGGGATAGTTGTATTATATGGACCCATCTGGCGTGCTTTTGTGATGTATTCCACCACATGAAGTTTCTTGTGTAATAATAATGGCTTATTCTGCTCCACCCAATGGACATTTTTGGTAGAACTTACACGTCAGAAAATTCTGTAGAGTGGATTATGGTGGCCCACTATGCATCACGATATTGCTACTCATGTCCAACAGTGTGATGCTTTCCAATGATCTAGACAATCTTTACAATGGTATCATTTTCCGCTTCAGCCTGTACTTCCTCTTGAGCTTTTCAAAAGTCGGGATTGGATTTTGTTGGTCCCATTACACCTCCTGCTACGGTCACCAATCATCGGTATATTCTTACCTGTATTGACTATGCTACTCGGTGGGCAGAAGAGTGGGCTTTATGGTCAGCAACTGCTTCAATGGACACTAAATATTTGATGAGTGATGTTTTTCCTCGTTATGGGCTTCCCTTGGAGATTGTTTCTGATCAAGGTACTCATTTTGCTAACACCTTAATGCAAGTGCTCACCCGCACCTTTAAGATTGTCCATAAATTCAGTTCCCCTTACTATCCTCGTGCGAATGGACTGGCCAAAAGTACCAATAAAACCCTTCTTAACATGCTAAAGAAACTTGTTTTGGAATGTCGGGAGCAATGGGATCAATTCCTTCCTTCGATCTTATGGTCTTACTGCACTACTTATAAAGTTGTTACCGGGAGTACTCCTTTTAAATTGGCATATGGTTTAGAGGCAATTGTGCCTATGGAATTGGTGGTACCTAGCTTACAAGTGGCATTGGAACATAAGTTACTACCTAAAGAGTCCTTCCCTTTTCGGTTGGATGTGTTGCAGTCCTTGGATGAACAATGTCTTGAAAGTTTTCTGGTTCTTCAAGAAGTGCAACTGTGGCAAGCGAAAACCCATGATCGATTCCTCAGAACTCCGGTCTTTACCGAAGGGCAATTGGTTCTTTTTTACAATGCCAAGTCTAATCGTTCGACTGGCAAGTTCAAGTTTCATTGGTTCGGTCCCTACCGTATTGCAGAGCAGGTCGCTCCAACTACTTTCCAGTTATCTACTTTACCTAGTACTCCTCTCCCTAAACCCATGAATGGGTCAAAACTTTGTCTGTATTGTCGAGCGTCCACTTCGTCTTAGCTTTGTGATGGTTTTATGTATATTCATCCAGATCATGTTTGTTTTGTATCTTTGACCACTGTCTACATTACGCAAATTTCTTAATGTGCTTATGTTGCCATTATGCATGCATGTTTCCCTCCACTAGTGATGATTGTGTTTCCTACCCACACTTTCACCCCATGTTTTTACTTAACCGAGGTCTTCGTCCTCTTTTTCATTATTGTGTTCTTGCACTCTATGTATTCTTTGTTATACTATTGCGCATTCAACTTATGTCAACCACTATGGAAGCTCTTGCCAATATCACCACTTTTTGTGCGAGTTTATCCCCCAACCTGAGTGATTTTGTGCATACTCACAGGTTATTGGCATTCATCGAGTCGCCTTGGCATTCGGTTGAATGTCAGCCCTATTTCGTCGTCATTACAGCCATTGCTGATACCCCCAAACGGAGACCTGTTGGCCCATTACCTATTTGAATCCATGCACAATTGTTACTCTCAACACTGTTGCTGAAAGATTCCATCTGCCCCAAGACAGAGGTGTTGATGTCCCTCTGCTTGCCATGGCCATGATGAAGCAATTATTTCCTCGATAGTCGTGTAAAGAATTCGCCATCCTTTGCCGACCCGAACCAGAATGTTGTGCCCTCCAATTTTTGGTAGTTGCCCTCAATCTACAAAAATGTATGTATGGTATATCTCATCCATTTTATTCCCTGATTGATGTTGTTGCCCGAGAATCAGTTAACTGGGCGTTATTCTTCTTCTGGCAGATCCATCGAGAGTGTCAGGTGATCTCGTGACAACTAGCCAAAGATGATATTCCACGTACTCGTCTCCCTCACCTTCTCTCCTTTCTCCTCCCTATCACTCACCCTATTCCGCCTCCCCCGATGAATACCCTCCTCTTCTGCGAAGAATCAGAGCAGGTCATGGCGATCGATGATGATAATGAAGATCTTCTTCAATTCTTTCGAGATAAATGTAGGAAAATTAGTCCTTCTCGGAGTCAAGCCCAAGCTTCTTCCACCAATGTACTCCTGCAAGACACAACCTCATCCGTGAAGATACCAGGTATCTTTTGCCCCACCCTCACCTAAAGACCAAACTGATAAAGATACCGTCATGGAAGACATTCAACCCATCGATATGGTCGATCAACAATAGAAGGAAGTTCCTGATAGAGCACCGGACACAGAAGCGGAAACCCTTCACCAAACCATGAAAACACAAATTGCAGAGTCTCTCGTTCAGCAGGAAGCTCAACTAGATACTGTGGACTCCACTATGCCTCACTCCTCACCAAAGGATACGATTCAAGGTACTCATACCACACATATAGTAACACCTCCCCCTTTTATGTCTAAGGTTCCCTTACCTCCTAGTCCTCCCCCCTCACCTAATCATTCAGTGGCCATCTCCCACTCTCAACCTATTCCTTCTTCTCCTGATTACTCCCCACCTTCCTCTTTTGCCATGGTTTTTGTTAATCCCTCTCGACCCGTATCAACCTTTATAGTACCAGATTCATTTTGCCCAGCTAGCCCAAATTGGTGATTTTCTACTCCACTTATCCAAGCAACTCCCTAATCAACTGCATGATGCTCATCAATCCCTCTGCATTGAATATCAAGCGAAGCTAGATTCACTGGAAGCCGACACCGCGCCCTTACAAGAAGAAATTCTGGCAGTCAAGGCAGATGCATGTTTCCTACAGGAACAGGTTACAATATTATAGGACAGGTCACAGAGAAAGATGACACTATTGCGGCCAAAGATGTAGAGATTGCCATGCTCAAACAGCAAGTGACGGATAAGGATGATGTTATGAAAGCTCTTGGTTGTGAGTTAGACAATACTCGCACCAAATTCCTAGTTGTGGAACAGGCCTATCAGGTGTTGGCTGACAGAGTACTACAAGCAGAAGCAGAGCTAAAGAAGGTTACAGAGGATCTATTTCAAAAGGGTCAAGTTTTGGATGAAGAAATTGGACAAACAGCAAAGCTAAAGAAGGAAATTGAAGCTATACAAAAAGAACGCCAAGAATTTTTTTCGAACCATGAAATTTCAACAGCAAGATATGGAATGCAGGGAGAAGCAACTTGGCATTAATTAGGATAGGTTGTCACGTATTGATGTAGAAATAGCTAAAGATAAGTTACGCAGAGATACAGCTCTAGCAAATGATTTTTATTTACAAGAAGCTTTTTTGCAAAAGCAGAGTGAATTTTTGTTGTCTCAAGTTATTGCTTCTAGCTCTGTGAGGATTGATGCTCATTTGGTAGAACCCCATATTCTACAAGAAATGCTAGAATCTTTGAAGCAAAAAATCTCTCGTACATTTAAACTAGCTCAAACCATGTATATTCAAGGCATCATTGATGACTCTTAGTTTTTTTTGTCATACATCCATTTTGGGTTCGAGTCCACCATGTGTGCCAGTGTTAGGCCGCCGGAGCGGAATGTAATATTTAGTAGAAAATGTAATTGGGAAGGGACGCACATAAGGATGTAGTGCAATCGTTGTAACTCTTTAATAATGAAAGAACGTGTGGAAGAGAGAGGCAGAGCATCGCCGGAATGTGAGTATGGGTGGTGTGCCTATGGAACAATTCCAACATACTTTACTCATATTGTTGTACTATTCTTTTAATGTTCTCGTAGTGAGTAAAGGTGGTGAATTTGTCGATGTTCTATATGCATAGTCCAAAGGGATCTCCTGTTCGTCCATCAATCAATCGGCTTTTTCCAGGATGATTGGGTTCAAATAACCATGAATTACCAGTTTTTTGACCAGCTGAATAGAGTTCAAAAAAGACTAGTTTTCTAGAAGCTTCGCGCTCGTATCTTTCATCAAAAGGGACTATACGGTAGTGAGTTTCTGAAAACTCCCCGGGTAACCCCAGTAGGCATTCGAAAATCTGTCCCACGTTCATTCGTGAAGATACTCCTAAAGGACTTAATATCATATCAACTGGTGTACCATTTTGTAAGTAAGGCATACTGCGTATTTTTTGTTGCGCGAATACTTTGTTACAGTTAAGTAATTTGTTGATAAGATTAATAGTTAAGTTTGTCGAAAATGTTGAAGTAATATTATGAAGCACATGGTACAGTAACTGTTGGAATTGGGAAAATACATATAGGGCCTCTATAATATAGACGCTTGACCATCCCAAGAACCCAGTGGTAGTTTTATCTCAGTAATTGTTAACATTAGTTTAACACATTAACAAGTGTATCCGATAGGTGTTCTAATGCAACAGATTGGGCATTCCTTGCATATCGTATGGATGTCTTCTTCCGTCAAAGGCCACTACACTCATAATCTATGCAGAGTCTTTAGGGTACAGTGTTGCGAATGGTGTTGCTCTAAAGCATCTACATGTGCTGATTGCAACCATTTATTGTACTCTATTTCTTCTACACAATAGGCAAGGATTTTTTTATTGTTCTACTTGTAAATACTTCCTACCATTATCTGATACCTTTGTGACTTAGTTACATCCCTTTCCTTGGTCCTAACTATAGGATTCTTGGGTTCAAAGGTGAGAATGGGGACAATTGGCTTGGTCCATTTACGCACTACTTCAAGATTAAACAAATATGCATCTAGTAATTCATCAGCTATCCCTTGAGAGGCTTCTCTTGTAGTCAGTCGGGAGAGATGAACAACTCTAAGATGGGTCTTCCCTTTCATGACTACCATTTTGAAATCATACTCCATTAATAGTAGAAAGCATCATACCAATCCCCCCATGTTATAAGGCTCGTTGACTAGGTATAACAATGCTTGATAGTTTGTGAAGAATTTGAATTTATTTGCTAGTAAGTAATGTCTGAATTTCTTTACTACATAAACCATTCATAATCCTTCTCTCTCAATCATGGTGTAGTTTTTGTTAGCTGCATTCAACTATCTACTTGCATATGCTATAGGAAGGTCTATATTTCCCTCACCTATGGATTGTGCTAGCACACACTTGATAGAATAATTGGATGCATCCACATGTACATGGAATGGCTTACTCCAATCTGGTATTGTCAAAATTGGTGTTGAACACAAGCATTGTTTAAGTTCATTAAATGATATTTCACGTTCATCTGACCACTCGAACTTAGCTAGAAGGGCATACAAAGGCTTTGCAATGATCACATATATGTGTATAAAGTGTCAATAATAACCACAATGCCCCATGAAAGCTTGTACTTCCTTAACATTTTTTGTCCTGGGCAGCTCTACAATCACTCTAAATTTCTCTTCCTCTATAGAGATTCAATTTTTTGAAACTATGTGTCCTAGAATCTTGCCTTGCTTGACCATGAAACCACACTTTTCTTGGTTTAGAGGGACTTGATATTCTTGACATCTGTCAAAGACTTGTTTCAATTGAGGAATGTGTGTTTGGCAGCTTAATGTTGGAATACGCACATAAATCATCAACATAGACTTCCATGTTCTTAAGCAAGAACTCCTTTAAGACATGACACATCAGCCATTGAAATGTAGCAAGTGCATTTGTAAGCCCAAATGGCATTACACAAAATGCAAATATGTCCCATTCTATGGCAAAAGCTATCTTATGCTGGTTGTTAGGGGAAATGGCTACATGATTGTAGCGAGAGAATCCATCAAGGAAGTTGTATACTTCCTTGTCTGCTACTCATTCTAGTAGGTGCTCAATGATAGGAACTTGGACGTGGATAACTATCTCTAATAGTGGTTGCATTGACTTTTTTCAAGTTAATGCACACATGTAACTTTCTATTCTTTTTGGGCACTACCACAATGGATGATATCCATTCCGTGTACTCAATTTCATAGATAAATTTGGCTTCTATCAAACAATCTTTCTCCTTTTAATCTTGGTTGCCTAATTATCATTATAAGTGTATGGTTTTTGTTTGGAAGGCTTGGCTTCTTAAGTCATGGGAATTCTATGGGAACATATATCAAGGTCTACTTCTTTCAAATCCTTGTAGCTCCATGCAAACGCGTCTCTATATTCTCTCAACAGGGCAACCAACTCTTCTTCTTCATCTTTTGTCATCATGCCCAATATATGTGCATTTTTCTTCCCCTTCCTCAATTGTGACCACAATCTTCATAGTTTTTTCTCAATTTTTGTATGCTTCTCCTGTGTTTGTTTCTCTCTTGGGCATTCTTAACATGATTCTTCAATCTTTGATTTCATGTTTCTTGAATTTTTTTGGTACTTCCAATAGGGGTTCCTCTTCTTCTTGGGTATGGGATTTCTCTTGTCCTTCCTTTCTTTCAAGCTTGGTCTTGCTTGTGAGTTTTTGTTGTTGCCTTAGCTCGACTTGAGTAGGAAGCGTGGCTTCCACTAGATATAGATATTCCTCTTTTGAAGAACAGAATGGATCCATTATGATGGACTCTAGATCTTCATCACTTATCTCTATTGTCTCTAGGGTTATGTTCTCACATAGTTCTAAAAAAGTCTCACTTACCATGGGTTCTATCATGAAGATAGAGATATCATAGCCATCCTCATCGTAGTGAGGAGTCCATTGTTCTTCATTTACTGTTATGTCCATTGTGGCTAATATTTTTTCCCATCTGTGAGGCACAAATTCATCATTTGGGAATACTATAGGTGCATAGGTAGCATCTTGAAGGGTATGCGAGTGTCATTGGGATCCTAAGGTTCCGGCTTTTAATCGCTCCTCCTCTTATTTTGCTACTTTACACATCCATAAATGAGTGTCCTTGTGCAAGCATGAAGGGTTTGATGCTAAGGATTGTATTGACTGAGTTTCTTCATGTGTTTTATGGATGGTATTCCACTCTAGTGGGGGTATGTCACGATGGCAATAGTCTTTGAAATTGACTTTGGTAGTCACTCCCAGATGTTGCAAGTACAAAGAGTTAGTTCCCCAGTCTTGTACAATCTACAATTGCTGCATGAAAGGATGCCCCAAAATCATTTCATAAGCGTGGTTCCTTCGAAACTCACAAATGGCGAAGGTGTGGTCAAACTCCACATCACAGGTGGTGAGAGTGATTCCTTCCAACAAACCTAAGGGTTTCTGACCGTCAGCCATTTGTAGCTTCATTCTCGTGGGTCTTAGGGATAGCTTACCCCATTGTTTCCATAGGGAAGTGGTGGCAATGGCCACTCTAGCACTTGAGTCTAGGATTGCTTTGGTGGTGTCTCCTTGATAGGAGATGGGAAAATAAGTACTTCCCTCTTCTCCCTTGCTCATATCTCCAATCCTATTAATGGGTACTTCCAACACTTTTTTGTGTGATTCCTTGTGAGAGTGGGTAGTAGCCGTCTCTGATAACTTGTTTGCTACATGCTTCCACTACTCAGGTTTGATCTTCGACAGTTCTTATAAAGTGAGATGATGCTACACTTTAGTGCTCTTTATTACATTTGTGTTCCTAGGAAGGAATGATTCTTCATTTCTAACTAGTATGGTGGGTGCTCATATTGATCCACTTTGCTTCCCAAGGGTTAGTGAAACGAGGTAATTCTTCAAAGAGTTAGATTCAAAATTTATGTGTTCGGTAGGCTGTTCCTCCTCTTGTTCACCATTGTTCCTGGAGGTCATTTATCTCCTGAATTGGTGGGTGCGTTTCTTGCTCCAAATTCCTTTTCTCTTCCTGAATTTCTCTCAAAGATCCTTGTGGGTACTTATGTATCGAAGAAAGACTCTCCCAATCTGTAGTATTAGGCACTTGTGACATGAGGGGTGGAGTACCTTCTTATGTCTTCAGGGCAGAATATGTCTTTTTAGGATCAACTTTCTTTGTGTTAGAAATCAGGTGTTCCAATCTCTCTAGTAGGCCTTGAAAGTGTAGCTTGAGTTTCACTAGGTTGCTCCAATTGACATACTAAGATGCTTCAAACATGGTTTGAGCTAGTTCGACCATTTTTATGCAGAGCTTGGTTCTTTCTATCTCTAAATTTGCTCTCGTATAGTTGATGCTTAATTCTCCCACTTGGGGTCCTTCTCTCAGTCTTGGTTGGTACGCTCTAAACATCATATCCAAATCCTCAAGTATAGGTTTTGCTAGAATAGATCCTAGTCTCGATGTCGAGGTTACCTAGATTGACTCTTGAGATGCTAATTCTAAGATTTTGGCTCTAGTCTCTTTTAAGCTTCATTCTAGTTCATTGATTCTCTTACTCCATTTTCTTTTATCTTTCTTGTGAATCCTTCCAAGATTTGACTTTCCTTCCATTTGACTCTCCAACTTCACTACTCTCAGCTATCTTATTGGTTGGGATTGGCATACATGATATTAATATAGTGCAGCTCCCAACTAGGTTCTATTGATGGATTCTCATACTCTTATGCTTCCAAATGTTCAAGTGAATCTGTATAGTATGTCGTTGGGCTATCTATATGGGTGGAATCAAAATTGTTGGAGTTAGGATCATTTTCTGTGATTAATGGGGACGAGGGTACTAATGCCCTAATGAGATTATCTTCTTCCATCGCATACTTACAAAGATTACATTGGTTGGGGGTAGTGGTAGCTGACCAGCACAAGTTGGGGTCTAGGCTACACTTGGTAGGGTACTTGGTAGTTTTTTTGTGGTCGAGTATAATAAGGTTGAGTGTTATATTAGCCAAGATATCTACTAGGTTGTTGATATACTTGTCAATAATTTTGCCTAACTACTTGCTTGTTGTACGTACAATCTTGTGTAGTGTGGTTAGTGTACCACCTTTCTATTGTGCAATATTGGCTACTAGGGTTACCGGGAGGTTGTGCCATATTCAGGCAAACGTTTGTTGTATGGTCTCCTCCATATGTGTAGCAATGCTTGACTGAGGTCATTCTTGGTGCTTGTTTGCTTGAGACACGTAGCTTTTGAGCTGCCTTCTCTCCCAAGTCCTCTATGGAGTTAGAGTGTTTAGAGGAAAGATTAGTATAACTACTGAGTCCTTGTAGACTTTGGAGAGTTCTAGCTCATCTCCTAAGTTGTCCTGGATGTCTATACATATCCTCATGCATTGCTCTAATGTTCGTGGCTCTTTCAAGTACACATATGATCGTAGTTTAGAGCTCAATAGCCCATCCAAAAATAGAGACACTTGTTTAGCTTGAGTGGGCAACTCAAGTATAGTACATCTCTCTATGTAATGTCTAAACCTGCACCCAGCTAATTTGACTATCTCGTGAGGGGTTTGTTTGAAACCATGAATTAACGAAGAAGTATTGTGCCTGAACCCACTTTTAGAGAACTTAGTGATAAATGATTCTAATAGGTGGTGGATGTCTCTAAATTGCCTTTGTTGTAAGGGATGGAACTAGGTTAAGGTAGTGTTTTTCAAAGTGAGTCCAAATGCATTATATTGGGTGAACATATCATCCACTTGTTCAACTCAGAACACTTGCGTGAACTCGGCTACATGGTCATAGGGATCACCTATTCCGTCGAAATAGTTTTTCATGGATTACACTAATTGGGTCGGTCTCAATATTTTGGGGTGCTCCGTGGTTTAGGTAGAGCAAAGTTATCTCTACCATGTTGGGGACTAGGTTCCCGTGGTCTCTCTCTCTCTCTCTCATGCTCTCTCTCTCTCTCTCTCTCTTCTATCTATCTCTATCGCTGATCAGTCTCTTCCTACGACATTAGCAGAGCTCACTTCATGTCTTATTTTGCCTTTTTCCATTTGTGAACCATGAGCTAGGAATGCTCCTGCTCCTTGGTGACCAAAAGCAACATTAGCCCATATTGGGGAAAAAACCAATTCACCCCTACATTTGTAGCCACACTTCTCATGCTCTAATATCACAAATACTTGTTTTGATGTGTTATCTAGGTACACCACTTTTCCAGGCATATTGGGATCCTTGAACTCATAGATAGTCACCGTTCCTACTTCACTTGGTTGCTCATACCTATACCTCTAGAATGCCTCATCCGTATCCTTATTCAAAAACAACTCAATACTTCTGTTATCTTGAGAAATCCACTCTAGGTTGAGCACCCATGTCAACACAGATTTGCCTCTTGATGTTCTAGGTTCACCATCTAGTTGGCCCTATTTTAAGTTACCCATTTCCATTTCAAGGATTACGATTCCAAATTCATTGGTCATATTGGGTTGATTGGAGATTACATACATTGTTCCCTCATTATCGATATATGCCTCTCTCTCAAATTTGATCATTGGATGCTCCAATCCAATGATTTGATCGTGGTTAATCAATTGAATGATGGACCTTCTCAAATCATCCTCATAGATGCGAGCATCTAATTGGTTGGTTTGAATGCACTCTAATCGAGTTTTGTACGGTCCTTCATGCCTTTCTAAGTATGCTACCCCTGATCCATCTTCTGGTCTCTCCATGTTGTAGGACATCTCTGACTCACTTGTTTCCAAGCTTAGTTTATCTCTCAATTGCTAGGCCCAAGATCTTGCCTTGGTTCTAACGCTAGCCTCAGATGATCTAATACTATGTTGATTGGCCTTTCCTATGTGCCTTCTTGATTTGAGGTTCATTAATTATAGCTCCTTTAGGCATTCGACTCGACAAGAAAGTGAGTCACACTAAGTCCTTTTGAGTCAATTACTTGGTTCATTTGATTTTCCCTTAAGTTCTTGTCTTTTATGTAATCAATCATTAGGTATTGTTTTTCCCATGTGTATGCAACGTTGAAGTTAGATTCTTTTTTCCTTGGGGTCCTCGTCTGGGTGCACTTAAAATACCAACGCTTAAGACTCCTTCCTTTAAAAGCATTCTTTAGAACTTAAATCCCTCTCATCCCTATATGTTCTAGGGTTTCTTCTTGTAACCAATTGAATTGACTAGGGCGGCTAGATCACTTACAATCTTTGCTTTTACTCCTAAGGGTCCGTGAATAGCCCAAGTTTAGGTGTCAATGCCAAACGGAGCTGCTTCTCTTCTATTTTCAATTATCGGAAGCTCCCAAGAAGTGTGACCTCTGCTTTCCCTATACCAAAAATACTAGTTCAAGAATTAGGCAAAAAGATTACATCAAATTTTAAAAACCCTAATTTTTACTATTTTAGTGAACTGTTACGATCGTCTGGCAGGATCATGATGGTCAGACACTATCATGATGGTTTTACCCAATCACGATGATAATAGAGGATCATGATGGCATGGCATTTTCATGACGACGTGAGCCTATCGTGATGGTCTAAGGGCATCATGATGGTCTTAGGGCACGATGGTCTAAACGCATCACGATGGTGTGTCATAGTTGCAATGGCATGATGGATCGTAGTGATGGCACAACGTTGTTGTGATGATCTAATTCCATTGCGATGGTCTCAGATGATCGCAATGGTCAAACGTCATCACAACAATGTTGTCGATGGTTTGGTCCCATCGTGATGGTCTTAGATGATTGCAATGGTCAGACATCATCGCGATGGCATAAGACAATCGCGATGGCCTAGTGATGTCACGATGATGTGAACCGATCGTGACGGTGCACAAAAATATAAATTTTTTGAATTCAATTATGAAGTCCTTAGTGTGCAAAGATGCTCTACACCCCAAACACAATGTTTCTCAAAAGAAACGAACTTCTCAGACCATCGTGATGGTTTGAGGAATTCAGCAAAAATGATGAACAGAGTTTAGATTTCTACATGTTAGGTTGCCATAGCCTTGTACTAAAGCAATGTCTTGCACATAAATCTCACAAGCACACACAAATCTGCTCTCAAACTTGCTCTCTCCCTCTCTCGCTCTCTCACAAATGAGGAAAATGAAAAGAGGCAGATCGATATGGTGATTTTCGGCCCCAAATAGTTGCAAGACTACACTTCCAAACCTTTGTAACAACATCCTCAACCATTGGGTATGGCTTCGAAAATTGAAGCATCAACGAGAGTACTAGAAATTGGAAAGAGGCAAAACGGACAACAACCCTTTCCAAAAAAATTTATTGAGCACTTCCTCGATTACTTGTGGTATGTGATTGAAGAAGTACAGACAAGGAAATTGGAAGCACCAATTGGAGAGGAACAATTTGGTAAGAGGAAAGCAAATTTCATTTGATCACCATGGATGAAATATCATCCATTAGTTGTTTGCAAGGCCAAAAACAATGAATAAACTTCTCTAGAAGAAATGTTGAACAGTTCCTCAGCTACTAGTTCTGTGGAGGGCTTACAAAGCATAACAAGGATGCATCATAGGCTTGATGTATCCCAAGTTCAATCATTTGTGAAGTAATAGATAAGCGCAAAAAAAATTCATGTCAAGGGACGATAGACTAAGAGGGGGAGAGTGTTGTAGAGGAGAAGAAGAAGTGGAGAAAAGAATTCCTTTTTATAATTTTGAGCACTAGAGGAGTCCTTTAAATGCACTAGAGGAGTCCTCTAGATGCATATTCTTTGAAGATTGTATAAATCCTTGTACAATAATAGGAACTTAGAGATTTCTAGAGAAAGTGTCAGTCTCTTATATGAAAGGATCAAATTTAAGGCACACGTATATAATTCACTTTGTGGCTCATTCATAGAGACTTTTTTCATAATTGAGAATTAACTTATGAAATTCGAATTTGCTTCTTTTTACGAGTGTATCTTCTTCTTTGTGAGCTTCTATGTGTGCTTGAAGTGTGTAATGTGTGCCTTAAGTTTTTTTCTACTCCTTTCCCATCTCTTTTCATTATTGCATGTGTATGAAGTGTAAGGAGTTGTTAGATGTAAGTAGGTGATTGTTGACACTCAACTTTTAGGTGTAACTTGAAGCACATTAATTTGATCAATACCGCCATTGTATGCATCTCATTGAGAGCTCAAAAAGAAACTTGTTATTGTCTGTATTCGACCATCGAAGCTAGGAGATATTGTTTGTTTTGTGTATATTGCTACACCAAATATCGTGATACACACCTACATATAGGAGGTGTTGCATGAGGTAGATACACATTTGAACACGCATTGCTTGACCCATTCCCACATCTACCATCACTAAAGCATATGTTTCCATGCACTTGATCACTTCATACTCTCGGTTTGATAATTTAATGTGTGCATCAAACCAACACTATATGCACTGGTTGGATGTGTGAGGAATCTCTAGTATCATTTGTCATGAGTGCATAGGACTTTGTAAGTTCGATGCACAAGTAGGAACCCAACACGACTAGGAAATTGAAGTTCATAATCTTCAGTACCATCTGTATGACCTTCAATTACTATATTTTTAGGTGTAGTAGGATGTTTTACAACACCCCATATAATATTCCACAAGCCATTTTCTACCAATACATGAAACATCACATATGCACACAATGGTTAATTAGTACCATCCAACTTATCCTCAATAGTCAACAAACAAAATACATCATTGCTTTCAGCCATGGCCAATGACTAAAAACCTTGATGTGAAAAATTGAATGTATCTAAAAAGTTGAACAAAAGTACCCAATAGAGCTCTATTAGACCTGTAACACACTTTGAGGAGCTTGTATTGGTGAACTAAAATTTGTATATATCTTTGGTTCAAAAGGGTAACATTTCGAAAATGAAGCTATTTTGAATTCCTTGTCCCCTGGGGATCAAAGGTGTCTTGATGACACCCTAGAGAAAGTATTGACTTGCTTTGATACTAGTTGTTGAAGTTTGATGTTTGTGGAAGTACACAAACACCACATGGAAGAAGAACCTTGGAGAATGACACAATACACAATGTATTGCCAAGTAATGTATAAAGATAAGTGACCCATCAGGATTATAGGTGTACATAAAAGCTAAGAAAATGACCTTATAAAGAGGGAAAAAAGTGCCATGGAGGTCATAACTTGTTCACATGCATTGTTGATATATTTTGGTAGTGATGTATGTGAACGCACTAGGACCGTCGGGGCACTTTTTTCCCTCTTTAGGAAGTTTTTTCCCCCGGTTTCTATATATGTCTATAGCCCTAATGGGTTACTTATCTTTGTACATTCTAGTGGTAATACATTCAGTATTATGTGTTATGCTCCAAGCTTCTTCTTCTTCCTTGTGCTATTTGCGTGTTTCCACACACATCTAACTCCAACAATTGGTATCAGAGCAAGTCATCACTTCATCTAGGGCATCGTCTACACCTCTTCGGTCGTAGACTCAAAAATCCATGAAATTTGGTGAGTATACTCATATTGTTTCAGAGATCAAAACAGCTTTAAAGTGTGGTGCCAAAATTGGGATCTAAGCTCATTTCGGCCTCCAAATGCACTATCATAGTCCTTGTGTAAGCTATTTTGTCTTTTTGTGCCAAAGATATATACAGGTTTCGGTTTGCTAGTATAAGCATCTTGAAGTTTGCTATAGGTCTAGCAGAACTTGTTTGGGTAGTTCTGTTCAATTCAACTTTTTCAGATACAGTCATTTTACTACATCAAGTTATTTTAGTTAGTGGCCATGGCTGAAAACAATGATGTATTTCATATGTTGGTTGTTGAGGATAAGTTGGATGGTAGGAATTACCCATTGTGGGCTTATATGATGCATCATGTATTGGTCACAAAAGGACTATGGAATATTGTGCAGGGTGTTGAAAGATGTCTTGTTACACCTGCGAATATAGGTACTGCAAATACAGGTACTGAAACTGATGCACATGGCATCAAAGATGGTGATATTCTGCAAATTCCTATTCGTGCTACATTTTTTGCCGCACTCACTGCAAAGAAAATTTGTTGGGATGGTAGAGATGCTCAAGCATATGCACTGATAGCCTTGTCTATCAAATGTGCCATTATCCCTCACATTCACTCTTATAGAATAGCTAAGGGTGCTTGGATACACTTACCACATTGTACCATGCTAGAAATGAGGCTCGTGTTTCTTACCTCCGAAAATAGTTGGAGAGTGAGCACATGAATGAAGGTGATTCTATGAATAGTTTTCTAACAAAGATCAAAGATTTGAAGGAACAATTGATTTATGCTGATGAAGTCCTTCCTGACAATTCACTTGTGCAGACTGTTCTGCATGGTCTTCCCAACTCATATCAGAGTTTTGCTTCTACTCCTCATTTGATGATGAAAGGCAATCCAAATGCCTTAATATTTGAAGAGTTAGTTTTTGTTCTATTGCAGGAAGATCAGTCCAGACAGAACAAGTCTATCATGCGTGTTGCAGATCAAGCTTTCCTGGCTAGTCAGAAGGGCAAAGGAAAATGGAGCTCTTCTACTAGTAAACATAAATCTGTTAATTCTGCACATTGGAAGAGGGAAGACAAAGATGAGAAGAAATAAAAAAAATAGAAATTGTTTTGCAAATACTCTAAAGCAAATGATCATGTCATTAAGAGTTGTCCAAAACTAGCTGCTAAAGAGGTAAAGAAGAAAGAGACCAGAATGGTTGATGCAGAGGCCTCTACACCAAAAACAGAGTCTGCTAATCTTGTGCAGGATGAAGAATGGGCATTTACTACTATTTGTAGTTTTAATCCATCTTCTCATGAGTAGTGCATGTCTACAGTAGACTTAGATGTTTGGTACTTTGATAGTGGGGCAACCAAACATATTACCTCGCAGTGCAGTTTCTTCTTTTCACTCGAGCCTGCCCCTACAGGGAATAGTGTTACATATGCCAACAACTCCTCTTATCCTGTTATGGGAGTTGGTAAGATCATTTTGACTACTAGTGATGGTAGTTCTTTTACATTGTCAGATGCTTTATTTGTGCCAAGAATCAAGAAGATTATGTTATCAGTTTCGATCTTAGCCAAGATTGGTTTGGTGTGAAATTTGTTGATGATACATGTACAATTCACGATCTATCAAATGGCGAGGTGAGTATTGATTCTGGCATTTTATCCCATGGGTTGTATAAGCTCATAGCTTATGAAAAATCTATGAATGATCCAGCATGTGCAGTACATGATTCTTAGGCTATGTCAGATGCAAAGCTTTGGCATGCCCACTTTGGTCATCTGAATTTCGCTAGTTTGCTATGCCTGCAGAAATCCGAATGGTGTCCTCTTTGCCCACACTTAGGCACTTGGTAAACATGTATGTGAAGGGTGTATTTTGGGTAAAATGTAGCATTCCTCCTTTCCAAAAGATATTTAGTTTGGGCTACTCAAAAATTGCAGGTTGTACATAGCAATTTATGTGGTCCTATGCAAACACCTTCTTTTGGAAACTATCTTTACTTCGTGACTTTCATTGATGATTTTTTTAGGCATGCATGGGTATATCCACTCAAATCAAAGCCTGAAGTGTTTATGTGCTTCAAAGAGTTTTTTGGTTTTGGCTTAAAATCTGTTAGCATGTAAAATGGGCACTCTTCATTTTGATCCAGGGGGGAATATATGTCTTCTGACTTTAATGCATTTTTGGCTGAACGTGGGATAAAACATCAATGTACAGTTCCATATAGACCTCAACAAAATCGAGTTGTTGAATAGAAGAACCGGTCATTCATGGCGATGGCAAGGTGTATGGTCAAGAGTGAGGCTTTACCACAGTTTTTGGCTTGAGGTTGTTATGTGTGTAGCATATGTACTTAACAGGTGTTCCACTAAAGTGTTGTGGTCTATCACTCCATATGAGACTTGGCATGAAAAATAGGATTCGATGCTAACTATATGCTGCTAAGATTATCACAATAGATGGTGATAGGCTTTTGCACTTCCACACCTAAATCTGTAAGTAGCATCTCCAACCATGATGTGTCACATGCTGCCCTTGCAACACCTCTATACTCTACCTCTGTACTTGACAAAGCAACATTGGGTTGCTTCTTACTGCTCCATGTAATAGCTACACCCCACATGAGAATAGAAAGCCACTAGTAGATCTTCTATCTAGAATACTACCAGCCCAATCTGCATCGATGTATCCATGAACCTAAAAATGTACACCAACTTCATAAAACAATGCATAATCCAAAATAGCACTCAGATAACATAGAGTGCACCTCAGAGCATCTAGATGTGGCTTCCTGGGAACCTCCATAAATTGACTTTCATTTGTAATTGTGAGATATGTCAACCTTCCCACAATTTTCCTGTACATAGTGGCATTTTCCAATGCTTCACCTGATGTAGTATCCAACTTCAAATTCTGATCTATTGGCATAGAAATTGGCTTATAATCAGCCATACCATACTTTTGCAGCATACCCAAGGCATATTTCCTTTGTGACATCCATATACTTGTTTTTGTATGTATAAACTCAATGCCCAAGAAATAACGCAACACACCAAGAGCTTTCATGTCAAATTTGTGCATAAGAAGTTGCTTTACCTCTTTAATGCTTTATTCATTATCACCACCTACAATCAAGTCATGATCAACATAAATAGCCACAATTGTGATGCCATCATCACCCTTCCTTGCATATAGTGAATGATTTGCATCACACATAGAAAACCCAACAGTGGTTAAGTAATCAACAATCCTTGCATGCCATGCACGAGGAGCTTGCTTAAGCCCATACAAAGCCTTTTCCAATGTGCAAACATATTTTGGATGCTTTGAATCTTCATATCCTTGTGGCTGGCCCATGTATACTTCTCCCTGTAACTTACTATGTAGGAAAGCATTCTTCACATCCATCTGATGCAAAGTCCATCCTTTTGTTGTAACTAATGCAACAAGTGTTCTGACAGTAGACATTTTAGCTACGGACCGGAATGTTTCCTCATAATCAATGCCATATGTCTGTGCATATCCTTTTGCTACCAATCATGCTTTGTACCTGCTTATGCTACCATCAGCATTGTGCTTTACCTTGTAAACCCACTTGCAGCCTATGGGTTTCTTTCCTTGGGGCAATGGAACCAGCTTCCATGTATCATTTTGCATAAAGTGCAGCCATCTCCTCATCCATAGCTTTTTCCCAATCTACATTTCCAATTGCATCTTCAAAACAAGAGGGTTTAGCATCTTGTATTACCTTTGTCATGTAGGCACAATGACAAACCATGTAACTATCATATGTCAATCGTTGCACTGAATTCCGCATCCTTCTAGATATTCTTGGCCCTAGTTCACTTCTCCTTGTATGATTTGCATGTGCCTTTCTTACTCTTGGAGTCTTCATAGAGAGCAATCCAAGTTCCTCATCAAGACTCTTTTCTGAACTGTTTGAATCTCCATCAATGTCTTCAAAACTTACACATGTTTTACTACCAACAGAAAGCTTTTCTTTACCTTTCTTGGATGTATTTGATGAATTTGCTAGACTGAAATTTCCACGCAATCTTCCACTCCATGGATTTGATTTGGAACTATTGCTTGGTGATTCATCTGGTCCACTCAAAACTTGAGATTCTGCACTTGAGTTTTCAGCATTTTCTTTGTTATTTGATTCAAGATTAAGTTCATCTTTGGCATCTGCATAGAAGCTTGGCATTTCATCAAATACCACATCTGTACTCAACTTCACCTCTCGTGTGAGTGGGTTATAACATTTATATCCCTTTTGCTCAAGGGGGTATCCAATGAAGACACATTTTTTTGCTTTTGGATCAAGCTTCGTCCTCAACTCGTCTGGAACATGTACATATGCAATACAGCCAAAAACTTTCAGATGTGATAAGTTTGGCTTTTTAGCTGTGAACTTTTTTCAGGTGTAACTTGATGTACAACAACAATTGGAGTTATGTTCATGACGTATACAGTCGTATGCACAGAGTGAGTGCACTCTTGTTTGCATTTTGCTTCTGTGTATACTCTCTACATGTAGTACATATTATGAGTATCTAAACCATTGCTTCAACTCTTACTTCATAGACATGAAGTGGATATGGATTATTATAGATGTATGATTTGTTATGAATCTAGCTCTTAGAATGGTAGAGATAGTATGCACTGGGGATTTTGTAGATCCTATTGTGGGGATCTGATTGACCACAAATATTACTGTTATAATAATAAACATATAAGAAATTACAGACTTTCTAGAAGCTATTGTCGGTGCCTAATTCATGACATACTTTTCTCTCTTACATAGGTATTAGAAAGTAAATGGGAACTACTCTCAGTGTTTGGAACCACTATTGAGTGTTTGTTTTATATATAGAACTCGTACTTTCACAACAGTATGGTGAATGTTTAATTTGATACGTTTGAAGTTCTCGTTATATGTACCTTGACGTAGTTTGCTTTTATGTTTTACTTTGAAAATTGTAGTTTCGATAGAAATTATTTTGATCAAAAGTATGTAGATCAAAATTAAACAGAATGAGAAATTGAGTTTCCTAATGTTGCACGATCTTATTTCATTGAATGATTACCGTAATGCAATATTTTGATAATTATTTGAGAGTTAAATAAAGCTTCCGCAGGGAATAATACATTAAGAGAGTTTAGAGTGGTCCAAATGTACATCAAAATGACATGAAAAGTACATTTTTGAATGACGATCTACATGAAGAACTCTGTGTACTTTAGCTCCATGGAAAACACGTTATGTAGGTTGAAGAAGGAACTACATGGTTTGTGACAAGTACCACATGCTTGGATAGAATTAGAGAGGCTTACCTATTGATACATGAATTTTAGAATGGTTCAATGGGAAGCATCTTATTTGTAACTCATAAGAAGGCACATTTCTTTTTAATCTTTTTAATGAGGCACACATTTTAGAGTTTAATGATGGTTTGCATGCTTATTTACGTGTGATTTATGTATGCCTCATGAAACTTCACATTTAATCCGTTGTCTCTGAAACGAGTAGCTTTTTACATTGCTCATGTGTTGAGTTCATGCATGTATTTTTCTATCCGAGTGGAATCAACTATATTGTGAGGATCTGTATCACAAAATTTACATGCTTGATTAATAAAAGCACATTGATTTTTGTGAGGAACATTGAGGTTCACTATATCATTGTGTGAAGGAGAGCTTTTCTTGGAGAGCTCAACTTGGCCTATGTGCCTGACCATTTTTATCTTGCACACATTTTCATATAGGCTCTACTGCATGAAAAAAGTTGAAAGCTTTCTGCAAATCTTTGAGTTTGCTTCCTTTGTGGATTGTTCACGTTGCACATAGTTTCACACTCCGTTATAGAAAGTGTGGACTCTTTGTTCATGGCATACATCCCAAAGGATATGTGTTAGTAAATTCTGGTACTGTATATGCCCATGATCATAATCATTATGGGTACTTCTTTTCCACCTTTTGCACTTGCATGTATAGTACCATCTTGTCATAGCATGGTCTTTAGCATATAAAAATGTATGATGTTGACCTTGTTGTAGCATATTGCCAGCATGGTTATCGGCATATAATAATGTATGTTCTTGATCGCCCCTTTGTTTAAGTTCTATGATAAAGATTTACAGCTTGTTGCTCGTTGGGAAGCTTCCAAAAAATTATTTTAATTTTATAATTTGCAAAATTTTGACCAACGGATCCGTGGCGCAATGGTAGCGCGTCTGACTCCAGATCAGAAGGTTGCGTGTTCGATTCACGTCGGGTTCAATTGGAAATTATCTTCTTAGCAAAACAATTCAGTTTTCCACTCATTGTTTGAAGGTTCAACATGGCTTTGTGGGTTTACTAGACGTTTAATTAGTGCCTTACAAAACAATTCAGTTTTCCACTTCATTGTTGAAGGTTCAACATGGCTTTGTGGGTTTACTATACGTTTAAACAACTCAGTTTTCCACTCATTGTTTGAAGGTTCAACATGGCTTTGCGGGTTTACTATACGTTTAATTAGTACCTTTCAGAAATCTCATGTATTTTGGAACCCTTCATCTCTTTGTTTGCAACGAGTCTTCACACAAGTGGACCCCAATATGCTCCTTGAAAAGTTCGAGTCACAATCTAAAATCTATTAGCAGCCATCCTTTAGAAATGTAAGTTCCTTTCATTTTCTTTACTTCCATTATTATGTTTCATTCCTTCATTTTTTTAACTTTCATTACTATGTTTCATCTAGAGAACATATACAAAAGCTCTTGGAGTCACTTCAGATTCTATAGACGTGATAATGACAAAAAGATGCGGGAATAAGCTAAAGGTTTTGCACTATGCTTATGTATTTTGAGTATTGAGTCTTCCTGAAAAACTTGCGGTAAAAGATACAAGCTTGCTGACGAAATATGATGGTTAATATAGAAAATTTGTCGTAGCTTCTTCACGTGTTGTTTCTTTTATCTCTATTTGTATAAGCATTCTACCACTATTTCTCAATAAACTAAAATTATTGCAAACCAAGGACAACATGACAAGGTCCCTAGCTTTGGGCACATCCAAGGCAGTTAAAGGAGAGGGGACCAAGCTATATGTATATGCTTGACCTCTGGCCTAGAAAGTCACAAAATTCACCTAAATTTGGCATTTAAGTGGTATATAGTTTGGGAGGCGAGAAGCACGAAGGCAATTTCAGTCTCGTTTCCATACACTTAGTATGAACTTTAAGTAGAGAGAGAGAGAGAGAGAGAGAGAGAGAGAGAGAGAGAGCGAGAGAGAATTATATTAATGTCCTTTAAATTGATTATTGGCCTATCAGACAAAACCATATACAATTGTGATATCGAAAGGCCAAAATTGATTATTCCTCTATGAGACAGAACCATATACAACTGTGATATACTAAGTATCTGTGGATAAAATAATAATAATAATAAGAAGGAAAACATTTAAAGTGAATTGAAACCAAAGTTTAACAATGTGCTAGATATGATGTGGTTCTTGCACTGCAAAAAATGACCAAATGTCATTCCAAAGTGTGGATAGTCATGTCCAGTGCATCTGTAGCCCATGAAGTAATCGTATTCTCAATATCAGAGAGAGGGAGAGAGAGGGTTATATTAACGCCTTCCATCTGGTCGTCTCTGTGTAGAAATGAAAAGGAAAAATACTCGCTACACAAAACCGTGTAGGCTGAAAACAACAAAATGATGGTGTACCTGGTAATGGGGGATAGTAGGGATAATGTAGTGGTGACTCGGGGAGTGTGGATCTAACTTTGCAGATGATGGTCACCTAATACAGGCTATCATGATGCTTGAAATATACTCCTAGTGTAGTCGTGGTCGTCGGTACCCAACCATATGTGGTCGACATCCCACCCTCTGTGGCATTGCCTGTTGGAGTGTGAGCCCTATGCCTCTCAGAGACGAGTCTGTCTGATTTGGCCCAACTTGCTAAAAGAACTGAGTGATAGTCTCTTGTGAACCCATCCATGACTGATGTGTGGGATATAGCATCTGTTCTCATCTCTCATATGCTACCACAAGGAAGCATTCCATCCTCCGTTGGTCTCTTGTGGGCATGCATAGTTGAAGTGACTCCTCTATATGGAACTGTGTTTGTAGGTCTAAGTATGTTGGACATCTGGTAAACAAGTGCTCCTCACTCTCTATCGTTGTATGGCATATTAGGCACCACCTCCTCTCAAAGGACTCCTCTAGCCTGACACCTCTTGATCTGGAGCTGATGTGATGAACTTGAAGCTGTCCAGTGATGACATGGAAGTGGTATGGTAGGTATGTTTGCATGTAGTCTAGGAGAGTCTCAATGAAGCCTTGATCTAAGATTTGTAGAAAATATTCACAATAGTACAACATTTTTGGTGGCAATGTATCCCTCGTGCTGACCCATGTCCTTTGTATTTATGCATGCCCTATCTCCTAACGAATGTTCCTATCCCTCTCCTCGTGGGAGAGCGAATAGATGGGGGCTTGGGAGTCATATTATACTAGTGCTAGTTTGTCTATGTCAAATCCATGGTAGGCCATCCAATCCCATGTCTTTGTGTACCATGAGGAGGTGTCCCCTGCTAGCACCATGTCATGTGATGCGTGCAAAGCTCTATAGGTGATGTACTCTCTTTCCATGCTCTAGAACTTATGCAATAAACATTTTGTTTGGAAGAGAGCCTCGATTAGCATAGGTGGTCCAACAGGGTCTACCCTAATGATAAAATGGGGCATCGAAGGTTTGTTGTAGATGAGCTTGGAAACTGAGAATATGTGACCTTTCCACTATTGTCCATGCTGATGCGGCTAATCCTAATCCCCATATGGCTGCTCCATACATGAGTGTTGGGGTAACCAAAGTTTCAAAAGAGAGAGACAGAGAGAGAGAGAGAAAAAAAAAAAGAGAGAAAGTCTTATTAATGTCTTCCAAAAGGCCAAACTTGTTCTATGGTACAAAACCATGTACAATTGTGGTCATCTCTATGTACAAATGAAAAGGAAAATGCTCGATACTCAAAACTGTGTAGGGTAAAAAACAACAAAATGATGGTGTACCTTGCAATGAAAGGGTAGTGGGATAATGTAGTGGTGCATGGGGGGGGGCGGGGGGGGGGGGAGCGTGGCTTTGACTCTGCAGATAATGGCCACATAATACAGGGGGGATGCATGTGGGAATGAATATGTATACCCGAACTATTGTTGATGGGTGGAGGTGGGTGGAGTGTGTGGTACATCATTGGTGGACTCAATACCTCCTATAAGAGTGCTTCCCAAGTGGTGGTGGTGTGTTTTTGCTCCATTATGTGGTCGTGAGATATCCTAATGTGTGAGATATCCTTCTGGTGCAATGGTGGTCATCAGCACCCAACCGCATGTGGTTGATGTCATACTCTCTGTGCAATTGGCTGCTTGAGCATGAGCCCTATGCCTGTGGAAGGCTTGTCTGGCTAGTGTGGCTCATCTTGATGAAAGAACAGAGTAATAGTCCATTGGATACCCATCCATGTTTGATGTGTGAGCTGTAGCATCTTCTCTCATCTCTCATATGCTATCTTGATAAAGCATCCCATCTTCTGTTGGTCTCATGTGGTCATGCATAGCTAGAACGGCTCCTCAATTTAGAACTGTGCTTGTAGGTTTGAGTATGCTAGGCATCTGGTAATCAAGTTTATCTAACGTGAGAGAGAGAAAGATGCCCGTATTTCTCTCTTTTTTATTTGAGCAAGTCTTACTCAAGCTATGGTGGTCTAATAAATATATATATATATATATATATAGGCAAGTCCAACTTGTGAACTGCCAGGACGGCTATGTGATTAAATGTAAAATACATATAATTTCGTGGAACCATTTCGATGAAGCATTTCAATCTTTCCAAAGATTCTAATACAAAGAAATGTCGCGCGATTGAGAATCTGGCATGACGAGTCCGAAGGGACCCAGTTGATGCAGGAGGATTGGTGTGTTGACAATATTGTAGTAACTCTGGTTCGGTGTCATTGTCATGTTATATTGTCATTACAGTTTACTTAATCTTTGTTGCTAAGTTTGATTATTGTTGATTTGTTAAAGTAATGTGTTAATCCAGTGAAGCGTGCTAAGTTATTTCTAAAGTTCGATATTGATTTAGTGTTGTTGATCATTATAATCGAGCTCAGTATTGCGTGGTAACTTTAATTGTTGTTCTACGTGGGTTGAAAGATTGTAGTAGTGTTATTCGTTATGTGATAACCATTAACCGAATTCACAAAAGTATGAGAATAATGTGAGTTATTCAGGAATATATTATTCTAAGTGATGTATAAGATTATGTCGAAGGATTGCGATAGAGTGTATCTGGATAATTCAGTGTGTGAAGAAAGTAGCGGGAAAGTTAATAGTTTACAGATTTATTTCTAATGAACTACCACCCAAGAACCCTCTAGTTTAGTCATTCTGGATCCAGAAAGGCTAACATTGGCGACCCTACTAGGGAGTGGTGATTGATAAGTGTAGACAAAGCAAGGATAGTGTATGCCAATCCTACATTCTAGTATCAAATATACATGTTACCATCAAAACAAAGTACCTGTATGAGTACCCCTATCTAGAACAAATTTTGGTGAAATTTTTGAAAAGAAGAAATGATCGAAAAGTGAAAAAAAGAGCCGAGAGACAATCCAAAGATCGACCAGAATAAATGAAGAGTTGACATTTGAAGGAGAAATCTATATAGGCTTACAACATGCCCTAGATACTAAGGATTTGCTAGCAATTGAAGGATAGAATCAAGAGGAATCATACGATCGAGTTGAATTCTCAGTATTAATTGAAATCCATACCGAAGATCCCTTCCTTATAGTGACCAGATACAGTAATAAAGAAATGGTAGATCATGCACAAAGGGGATATTAGCCAATGGGAATTTTGTACACCAAGTTTGGGGGACTCCCAAGAGATGACCCAGATGCTCGTGTGAGCATTTGAAGTGAATCTGGATGTCATTGAAAGTATGGCTAACCTTACGGTGGATAGTGAAGATAAGGTTAGGATTTTCCAGGCAACCTTGGTGAACAAAGCAACAAAGTGGCTCGCTGAATATGACATTAAACATTTTACTACTTATGAAGCAATCAAGGAAGCTTTCCTACATAGATTCCAATCCAAAAAAAATCCTGCTCAAATTTTTGATTTTTTGCAAAACAATTGACATAAGCCTTATCAGATTGTTCAAGAATATACCATCATTTTTAGGATGCATTTATGGCAACTCCAGACCAAAAGTAAATTACCCAAAGACATAATTACACAATGGTTCATTAATGGTTTGAACCTGCAGTTGAAACAAGTCATGATAGTTCGGAGCACTGGCAGATTACCTTTGGACACGATCATAGATTAGGCTCTGCAACTAGAGAATAAGGTTGGTGGTTTCAACAAAGACTTGTAATGGATTGCAATTGCAAAAGATAAAGGTAGGAACGTGTTATATTCGAGAGATGTATATGCCTGGAGGAACGAGAAGTTCCTTGCTCGGGGGATAGCCAAGGCCAAAAGCCAGAGAGTTCATATGAGGTACCTACTCATGATGGCCAGATGAGTAGAGGGACCTTACTAGAGAGAAGTCTAGATGGTGACTAGGCATGGGCTATAAATAGGCTGGGAGGTGAGTCCTAGGCATGTCATTCTCCACTTCTCACATTTGGTATCAGATCATGCTGAAGAGATCCATGGAGGGCAAGGTAGGATGAAGATGGAAAGATTCCATGCTATTCTGGGGAATTGATCATCTTATTGGGGGTTTGCATGGAGCTCAGAAGGATGTATCGTGCATAGCTTGGCCTCTTTCATTCAGTTAACACAATGAAGTGGTCACATTGCAGAGATTGGGAATCGAACCCACAACCTCCCTCAACAACTCCGAATGCTCTATTCATTAAGCCATTATGGCTTGATGATGCTAAATCGACGCATCTATATAAGTTGTTGCGTACACACTAAATACAAGAAGATAAAGTAGAAAGAGAGAAGGAAAGAGAAGAAAAAAGAGAGGAAGGAAAGCGAGAAGGAGAAAGGGAATAAGGAAAGAGAGAGAAAGAAAGAAAGAGAAGAAAAAAAGAGAGAGAAAGAAAGAAAGAAAAGAAACAAAGAGAGAGAAAGAAAGAAAGAGAAGAAGAAAGAGAAAGAAAAAAAGAGGAGACAAAGAAGAATAGGGATAGAAAGAGAGAAAGAAATAAATGAAAAGAAAGAAGGAAGACAAGAGAGATAGAGGGAAGGAAGGAAAGAGAGAAAGAGATAGAGAGAGAAGAAGAGAATGAAGAAGGGAGAAAGAGAAAAGTAGAAAGAGAGAGAAGAGAAAGAGCAAGAGAAAGAGAGAAAGGATGAATGATAAATAGGAAAGAGAGGTAGAGAGAAATAGATGAAAGCATGTGGAGAAAGAGAAAGGATGAAAGAAGGACAAAGAGAGAAGAAGAAGGAGATCCTAAGTGAGATAAAGTGAAGAGTATAGAGAGAAGGAAAAGATTAGAAAGAGAGAGAAGAGTAAAGAAAGAGAGGAAGTAAGAGAAAGAGCAAGGTTAGCATACCTACCTTTACTAAAATGGACATAACTGTCTCATATGATGTCCAATTGAATGATTCTGCTTGGTATAGAAAGTAGACTCCAAGGGCTTTCCAATGAGTGGTTCCAACTACCATTGGATAATTAAAAACCACCTATAGAGAGTATCTAATTCTTTGCATACTTCTTCAAAGAGGTATGCTGCCCATTGACCTAGCTCCATTGTTTTGGACGTAACTTCATCATGGAAGCTCCAAATCAAGAAATTGAAATTGGTATAGATTCTACACTTCAAGATTTTTTTCTTTTTACTATCACATGCCATATTTTGACCATTGCAAGCCATCTCTGCACAAGCTTTTATATGGGTGTTGGGTGACAAGGAACCCTTTTTGAATTACTTAAGTGTCTAATTATGATAATTAGGAGTTCCTAATCATATTTTGAACCATTTTGGATAGGAATGAATTGTTTTTTGTACCTTTGCATCATATTTTTTGCTCTCAATTATATTCATTTGAATACTTTTTGCATCAAAGTTTATAATTTTGCATTGTATTCTCTTCCAATGCTATGTGTAGCTCAGTGATGAGTAGCACCTCCTTTAATGTCAATCCGGGAAGCCATGAGGATGGTATGATGAACTCGAGCAAGTGAAGGCACAAGTGAGTGAGTGAGAAGCACTCTAACATGCACACACATACACACACACACGCACACAAGGTAAGACAAAGAGAGAGAAGCAATGGAGTTCTTTTAGATTACTTAAAAAGTGCTCATACAAGTTTAATTCTATTACAAGCTAACCTCAAAAATGAGCTCTCTAGCTCTATTTATAGTTTTTGACTAGTTTTTGGCCCTGTCGAGGCCTAGTGTCCGGCCTAGTTAAAAATTAGGTTCTCTGGCCTATTTGGAGGTTCAAACGTAGTCTAAAAAATGTGAAAACTGATAGGTAGGTACTTCTACAGCTCCTCAAGCTCAAGTACTCCTTGGCTTGCACAAAATGGAGCTACAAAAATATGAAATGATATTTACAATGGTTTTTAGTGATGAATATCACTATTTTTGTAGGGATTTCTTCTAACAGTTTGACATACATTTCCTGGAGCTCCCTACTTGCTCCTTCTTCTTGTGTGCCCACCTCTTTGATGCATGAAAAATTTAGATGGACTACTTGCCAGATCTTCTTTGACTACTCTGTCTGCTTGTGCCTTCTCTTCGCTCCGACTCCCTTCGTTGGCTTCCTTGTCTTGTGAGTCCTGTTTCTTGACTGCTGCCAACACCCCCCCCCCTCTCTCGCGTCTGTCGTCTCTGACAGACCCTTGTTGAGTGGGTCGTTGGATGTAGTACTCCACAACGTCTGTGGCTAAATGATGTTCTGCTATTCTCAACCCTTTGGCCAAATCAGTTAGTAGGGCATCCTAGTCTACTGGCCCTGGAACTTCTGGATGTGGCATACATAGCTTTTCTGAATGTAGAGCTTGTTCCACCGCAAATAATTGTAATAGGTGAGATGGTCTGGGAATGAATATCTCTGAATGATATTCCCAGAACCTTGTTATAAACATTTCTTCAAACGTCTGTTCGAAGCAGGCAGGTAGATACTTTATACGAGCATGCCATGCATATACGACGTTAATGGATGGTGTGGTGCTCATATCGTAGACAAGGTCCTGATTCCCTTCATTAAATCTGAGAGCCGAAAGATGAGGTTCTTTGATATTCTTAAATGTCTTGAATGTAACCAGCATGAGCTCAAAAATTTTGAGGCACATCTGTGCCATGATATTTGGTATATTCTTGAATCTGACTGCCCAGTGTCGGATGGTTGAAATCATGTAGTTAACTGTGGGTTGGCCTCTAGGTGGGGCTAAGTAGACATAATTGAGCCATTTTTCACATCCTTTGACTGTCAGCACTATTTTTGTGTACTCCGGCCAAGACCTTCTTCGAAATACAGGCCAGTAGTAGGGATTATACTTGATATATAAACGCATGTTATTCCATGTGCGTACCATCTGAGGGTAGGTTTCAAGCAGACGGATCCTCCAAGTAGGTTGATGTATATTCCCCTGCGTGGCACTTACAGGGATGTCATCCGGTGCAAACTGTCACCCAGGTTGGTTCTTTTAATGTGTGTTGCTTGATTTCAGCATTGTAATCTGCCATTAATACACAGAATGGAACATACAGATCGTCGGATGTGCCAATCCACCTATGATGGGAGAGGTTTCTGAAGTAATCCGATTTTATGAAGACTTCCTCCAATCGTGACATAGACGCTATCTGAACTGCAACTCTCTCTTCGTGGGTTGTAGCAACCTTCTCTAACCTTTGCATCCATTCAGGAGCTTTGATCTCAATCGTGTCCATTCCTTCTGCTGTTTGCTTACCTCCGGGTGCTAGCATGGGAACATATGGATCTTCAAAGATCTCCTCAACTGCAATTGGCACTAAGTCTTCAGGTTCCGGTTCCACAAGGGGAGAGGGTTGACGCTCGTATTTACTTCGTAGTTCTTCTAGTTCCGCTCTGAGTTCTGCGACTTCTTCAGATGTGTCGGCTGCTATTGTGAATTTGCTTAGTGACTCCTGCTAAGTTGCCAGTTGCTTTAGTAGGTCATCTCTTTCTCTTTCTAATGCTGCGTGGGCTTCCAGGAGGTCGGCATGGGTTTCCAACACAATTTGCATATTCTCCGAGGGGATGGCCTTGAAATTCTCTGGGTCGATTTCATTCGGGTAACCTTCCATTGCTGCTTCCAGGTTTTCTTTGTTCTATTTCTGCAGTCTTTTATTCTCTTTGAGTGTTGCGGACATGTGTTTTCGTAATAAGGCCAGATTGCGTCGAAGCTTGAGATTGTCTGTGATCTGAGCGTGTAACATGTTATCGAGTTGTTGTTTTTCTTCAGTATCTGACTGGGGTGGATTGGCAACTAATTGATCATGTTGTGCTTGCAATGTAGTATACTGCTGTTGTAATAGCCGCTTCTCCTTCTCTAAATCAATGAATTTTGCTTGGAGAGTTTCATGGTTTCTAAAGAGGCTCGTATGCTGTGCGTCTAGGTGTTGGTAATGCTATTGTAGTTGAGACATACACTGGTACATATTATTAAATACATTATTAACAGGGGTGGATGCGGGAAAGGTGTTGAATGCAGAAGGGAAGGGAAAAGGGAATGGGAGCGTGTATGCTGTGATTGAAAAGGGTGAAGTTGGTGGTGGGGGAATGGGAGATTGTGGACGTATGGGGGGAGGGAGAGGTGTGGAGGTGGGTGATATGTCCATGAAATCAAAAGTGGATGCAGTCATGGGAGTGATTGTGAACATGGGAATTGTGGGTGCGGTGATGGTGGTGAAGGTGTAAAGTGGTGTGTGTAGTTGTGAATATGAACCGCCAGGAAGTGTGATCGGGGGAACCGGGTTTTCCGTGGCTACAGTTAGAATGACAGTGTCAGTGGTAGTGTATACAAGAGGGGTGGTGATCGGTTGTGCAGGTTGTGTGGGTTGACTGACGGTCTGTGCCTCGGTATGGGAAGTGGACCCTGAGGCGGTGATATTAGTGGTTTCACTGGTAGTGGGAGGTGAAAGTGGCGGAGTTGGAGGGAGAGAGGGTAAGGGGTGTGACGGGGGTGCACAGGATGTATGGGCCTTCCTCAGTGTCATGAATGGTATGAGTTGTGCACGTGGTTTTGGATGTGGTGCCCTGTGGTTTTGATACTAATGCATTCATTTGTTTTCCTGATCGAGGGGGGCGTCTGCCGTATCGTCGTTCCGATCGTCGTGAATATGCGAGAGCGGTATGCACAGTCTCAAGTACCCCCAACGCATCAGATATCATGTCAAGGGTTGCTCGGTATTGCTCGTCCACACCTTCCTCCTCAAGGATTTGGTTCATGAGGGCTTTTCCTGCTACCAGGGACAGTTTGTGTTGTTCTTGAACTCGGTTTCGTCGGACAGTTCTTCTCGTTCCTCCTCTTGCTCCTCTTCCTCATCTTCATCCACTTCGACTACTTCTGGTTGGACTGGATGGGGTTGGTCTGTGACTGTCTGCTGCCCGCTTGCCTGCTCTGCCTCCACTTCTAGATTCGTAGCATTGATTATTCTAGCTACCTCTTCATCAGTTAGATCTTCCAATGTAAAGCCATGAGGGAACTCTAAGTCGGTTGGTATAGGTGGAAACACCAGATTCGGTCCGTATGTGTTATGTCTTGGTAATCTGATTGTGAAGGGTTGCACACGCCTTGGAAGCCGTGGATTTGTCTCTGGTGTCAGTGTCACGCTGCGAGCCTCTGCACAGGGCATCTGAACTGCGCCTCTCATTTTCTTGGATGGAGGCCCTACGGTGGATAGTCTACGTTGGAGTTCTTGCACCCTGGTCCAATTAAGTGCCCTTTGAACTGGCACATCATATGCCAAGCATCTGTAAACAATCCTTGTGAGAGCACAACATCCATACAGTACTGACTTTTGCTTCTTATACCATCGTTGATGAGCAGATTTGGTCAATAATCTAGTGAGGCATGTTGATTGTCAAATCAAAGGCATCTGCTAAATATAGACTGAACCATATCTTCTTGGGTGGCATTGTGAACCTCTCTTGCACGGGGAATGCGAAATGCTGCATGCACATCCGAAGATGAACGGCAATAGTAGGTGTCATTGCTACCATGTCCTTTAGTTTCGTCAGATTCCTATTCTTCATGTTGTCGGGGACCATAGTCTCTTTCTCGATGGGAATGTGCATACCTTTCATGTCGAGAGCTTCCCTCACCAAGTTGTTCGTCAATTTGAACCGCTTCAGCTCATTGCCCCTTGTGAGAGATGGGAGGACAAAGGTGTTGTATCCCTTTTTCTCTTTGCTCGGAGTGAGGGTGCTAATCAAATACGAGCACCTCAGAAAGTCTGGCTTTGGCAATTGGGCTTTGAAGTAATCGTATAGTCCCGCCTTCTTCCATATCGGTTTCAGCCCTTCATTATTTTGAAGTCTCTCAAATTCCCTGGTGAATAAGTGATACCTGCCCCAGCACCCGTTGAACTCTATCTCTGCCTCCCACAGGTAGGTGCCTTCTCCCAGAGGTCCTGCCATGTCACTGAACCAGTGTGAGTTTTTGCTGACTGACATTGTGTGCCCCTGTGGAGGATTCTGCACCGATATGGCATGTAATGCTCTCAATGCCACTGGACGTTCCTTTAATTCCTCCTCAATGGGAAGACTTTGAATGTCCACAATCTGAGGGATGGTGCTTGCCTGGGAGCTAGTTCCTACAGCCTCGGCCATATTGAAGGGAATGGTCACCGGTTCTGTGAGAATATACAAATGAATGTTAACATTGCAAATGGACACCAAGTGGTCACGTGTCCCCATTACAACATTAACAAGAGGTTTTAGTGATATGTTAGTTAGTCAGTGAGTGCTTGGTGATTGTGGGTGTGGTTAGTGGATGGATTGTCCTAAGAGTTAAATGGAGAGATGCAGTGTGAGAATGATGCAGTTAGTAGGTGGTGGTGAATTTACAAATGGGGTCGGGGGGTTTGTTACACGCTTTGGGCTGCCAAACAAACAGAATGGCTGTTGGTCTTGATTTTGTGGAGACTCTAGAGGACTTTATAAGAGTGTCTGCTTGGAAATGAGGCTTTTTAGAGACCCATTTACAAGTGATTCTACTTGTGCTCATGGGAGAATATGTGTTCGTGGGTGATGTATAAGAATGGGTATCAGATGTTCAAGTGAGTGAACCATGTTGTACAGGGTGTGGTCTCGGTGTAGCTATTTGAGCCCGCAAGCAAGCCTTAGGCACCCAAATTTGTCGTGATTGTGGGCTAGCCTTCATCGACTTCTTGGGTACCCAGATAAACCTCACTTTCACAGAAGAATTTTTGGACGACTTCTTATTAGTGTCTGTTGTCAATCACTAATAGGAAGTTGAGCCAGTTGTAGTGGCTTGACTGCAATAAGGTGCTCGCCTTTCTGTACCCACACTTGTTTTGGTGGTTGAGACACCGTGTGTCGTATTTTCTTTGTGCCTTGAGCATAAGTCGGCTGTTTCTTCTGCATTTGATCTACCTGTGGTTGCTGCATCCCTATGGCTTTTGGAACAGAAGGGAGTTCCGTTGTACCCTTAACTTCTTTGTTGAGACAATCATCCCTCTGCATCACATAGTTTTGGACAAGAATAGCATTGTCAGCTTCATGTGTACCCCTGGAAGGACCAGGAGTCTGTGCCTTTCCTAGTTCCTTGAGTGCTCCATTATCTAACTCAACTGTAATTGGACTCTGATTTACCCATACCTGAAGAAGTCCACTTCTTAGGTTTAGGTTGACTGCATGATCATAGATCCAGTCTTGACCCAAGACAAGAGGTTCGATGAGATCCTCATCTTGACACACTAGTACTTTAATTGTCGTAAAACATCATGAATATAGAGGGGAAGTTCCACCTCGCCCATGCAAGGGGTTTCCACTCCTCCCAATCCTATGAGATATGCTTCTATAGGATTGACATTTAATTTCAACTTTTGACAGTAAGAAAATTTAACAACACTAGTGGCTGCACCTGAGTCAATCAAGGCCCTTATAGTCCTTGCACTCTTTCCTTGTCCTATCTCTAAGGTTACAAAAGGACGTCGATCAATTATTCTATGAGAATTATTACTTGAAACTTCACACATAGCCACATGATATCCTTGAGCTGCATAGTCATCTGTCCTAGGCTGATCTCTACCCTACCTTCTCAACTTCATCCTTCGGATGCATTCCAAGGCTTCTGCCTGTGCTTCTTCCCGAACTCGTTTTTCCTCTTCTTGACGTTTTTTGGCAGTGTTGAGTCGATTGAGCATTTCCTCAGTGAGAGGTTCCTCATATAACTTGACTCTACATCCACTTATGTAACTAGGGAGAATATCGCCTTCGAGTGTGGCTAACTGGACTGCTCCACTAGTCGAGATCCTATTTATGATCATTGGTCCATAGCCTCTCTTCTCTAATTTTCTCGCATGTTGTTTCAGGGTATACACCAAAACTAAGTCTCCGACCTTCAATCCTTTATCCTTAACATGGGCGTCAAAGTAAGCCTTCTGTCGTTTTTTAGCTGCATATATTCATGCGGCAGCCCTCAGTCTTGTTTCTCCTAATCGCTCAAGGTCAAAGATCCTAGAGGAGAGCTCATGGCCCGTCCACTCATGCTCCTATGCTACCTTTAGTGTAGGTATCAAGAAGTCCAATGGTAGCACTGCATTTTGGCCAAACACCATCTGAAAAGGAGTGGCTTGGAGTACCGTTTTATAGGCAACTCGGTATGCCCAAACAGCATGGTGTAGCTGTTTGTCCCAATCAGAGCGTTTATTATTCACTAATTTGGTAAGCACATTGCATAGAATCTTGTTTGTGCTTTCGGCTTGCCCATTAGCCTGTGGGTGATAGGGAGCAGACTTCTTGTGTATAACCAAGAATTCTTGGAGAAGAATTTCAATAACTTCATTCAAGAAGTGAGTCCCTCTATCACTGACTAGCTCTATAGGTAGCCCGTATCTAGTGAACACATTCTCAATTAAAAACTTAGCGGTCGTTTGAGCATCATTCTTTGTCGTAGCCTTTACCTCTACCCACTTGGTTAGATAGTCTATGGCAACAATGATATACTCGACATGGGAACCCTTAGCTGGGGGATTAATAGGACCTACAAAGTCTATTCCCCATTTAGAGAATGCACGTCCACCCATCATAGGTTTCAGTGGCATCTCATCTTTGCATATAGGATACTGAGTTCGCTGACAAACATCGCACCTCTTCACATAGGTATGTGCATCCATGTGAAGGGTCGGCCACCAAAAGCGCGCAAATAGTATTGCTTTGATCACCCGATCTGGTACAAAATGTCCTCCTGCTACACCTTGGTGAGCAGTTTCCAAGATCTTGAGATATTCACTCTCATGGACACATAGTCTCAGGTAACCATCTTTACCACGTTTGTATAGATTATCACCAATGAGTGAGTAATCTAGGACTTCTTGTTCTAGACTTCTTTGTTTGGCCAGTGTCATATCTTGAGGGAATGTTCTCGTCCTCAGGAAGGTTACTAATGGTTCACTCCAATCTGGCACTATGGAAACTTGATAAAGAGTGGCATGTTCCACAGGTGGTTTAGTGCAGCAGATTGGGCATTCCTTGCACAGCTTTTGGACATCAGCTTCCATAGTCGGCCAATGCACTCCGAGTCTCCTTAGTGTCTGTAGGGTTTTTTGCTTTGAGTAGTGTTGCTCTAATGCACCTACATGTGCTAACTGCAACCATTTAGCGTACTCGTTCTCTTCCACACAACAAGCCAATATCCCTTGATCCGTCTGTTTGTACATGCTTCTTGCGATGATATGGTACTTCTAGGCTTTTACTACCTCCTTATCTTGAGTGTTTATGACTGGGTGGTTAGGCCCGTATGTCAACACTGGCACTAATGGCTTAGCCCACTGAGGTACAACTTCCAAATTAAACAAGTAAGCATCAAGAAGGTCATCTGACACTCCTTGTGGGGCTTCTCCAGATGTGAGCCTAGAGAGGTGGTCTGCTCTCAAGTGAGTCTTCCCTTTCCTCACCACAACTTCAAAGTCGTATTCCATTAGTAAGAGAAACCATCTTACTAATCTACCTGTATTGCATGGCTTGTTCACGAGATATAACAATGCTTGATGGTCAATAAAAAATTTAAACTTATTTGCAAGCAAATAGTGTCTAAACTTCTTAACCGCATATACCATGCCTAATCCTTCTCTTTCAGTGGTTGTATAATTTTGTTTAGCTGCATTCAATTGTCTACTAGCATAGGCAATTGGAAGATCCATATTACTTCACCAGTAGGTTGTGCGAGTACACACCCAATAGCATAATTGGATGCATCCATGTGAACATGGAAGGGCTTATTCCAATCTGGAGTGGTCAAGATTGGTGCTGAACATAATCGTTGTTTGAGCTCATTGAAGGAGTTTTCACATTCATCAGTCCACTCAAAGTTAGTCAAAAGTCCGTACAGAGGCTTGGCAATGATGGCGTACATGTGTATAAAGCGTCGGTAATAACCACAATGCCCCATGAAAGCTTGTACTTCCTTGACATTCTTTGGCCTAGGTAACTCTACTATGGCTTTTACTTTCTCTTCATCAGTGGATATGCCATTCTTTGACACTATGTGTCCTAGAATCTTTCCTTGCCTGACCATGGAAACACACTTTTCGGGGTTCAGGCAGAATATTCTCTACATTTCTCAAAGATTTGTCTGAGTTCAGGTATATGGGTCTGTCTAATGTTGGAATGTGCACAAAGATCATCAACATAGACCTCTAAATTCTTCCTCAAGAACTCTTTAAATACATGGCACATCAATCTCTGGAAGGTTGCGGGTGCATTGGTAAGCCCAAATGGCATTACTCAAAAAGCAAATATGCCCCACTCTGTGGCAAAAGCCATCTTATGTTGATCTTCTGGGGCAATGGCTACCTGATTGTAGCCAGAAAATCCATCAAGGAAATTGTATACTTCCTTGCCCGCTACTCTTTCTAGTAGATGCTCAGTGATAGGAAGTGGATAATTATCTCTAATGGTGGCTGCATTAACCTTCTTCAAGTTAATGCACACACGTAATTTTCCATTCTTCTTGGGCACAACTACAATGGGGGATACCCACTTAGTGTGCTCAATTTCATAGATGAATCCAGTTTCTACCAGTCTATCTATCTCCTCTTTGATCTAGTAGCATAATTATCGTTATATGTGTATGGCTTTTGCTTAGAGGGTTTGGCATCTGAGGTCATGGGGATAGTGTGTGAGCATATGTCAGGGTCGACACCTTTTAAATCCTTGTAACTCCAAGCGAATACATCTCTGTATTCTCTCAGCAAGGTTATTAGCTCATGCTCTTCTTCTTCCGTCAGGTCATGTCATATGTAAGTGCATCTCTCCTCTCCTTCTTCTAGGGCTACCACTATTTTCTTGGTGGTTTCATAAAACATACTTTTTAAACTTTTTTGGGACCTCAAACAAAGAGTCTTCCTCTTCTGGTGTGACTTCTCTCTTCCTTCTTTTCTTTCCTTCATCCTTAGGGGTCACTTGTGTGGTTAACTTTACATCATTTGTAAGCTCTCCATGTCTCTGAGGATGAGCTTCCACTTCATAGAAGTATTCTTCATCTGATGCATTGGTCATGCGCATCATCCACAGGCTCAATGGGAGGAGGGACTTCACTTTCTTTAGCCCATTTGTCTTCTTGAATCTCTCGTAGGAATTCTGGTGTGAACCGATTTATAGACAAAGATGTGTCTGGCTTCGTAGAGTTAGGCACATAGGCTTCCTGGGCAGGTAGGATTTCTCTTTCACTTGCCTTGCCCTTATTTGGCGGGGTGGGTTCCTTTTCTGATTGGGCAATTAGCCTCTCCAATCTTTCTAGCAGTCCATCAAAGTGCAACTGCTTCTGAGCTGAACTAGAGATGTTAAAGAGGCGACTGGCTTCAAACATGGTTTGAGCCAATTCCACCATCTTAGCACAAATTTTAGTTCGTTCAAGCTCTAGTTCCGCCCTAGGGTAACATTTTTCGTGATCCATCACGTTTGGCCCTTCTTGGATCCTGGCCTGATATGCCTTTAGCATCATGTTAAGGTCCTCGGGAGTGGGATCTGCTAGGACTGATCCTACTCTAGGGGGTGATGGAATTGTGTGAGGTGGGTTGGAAGGTGTTGGATCGGATGGTGATGGGAATGGTGGGGGTGGAGTAGTGTGAGAGGGAGTTTGAGATGTAAGTTCAACTATCCTAGCTTTTGTTTCTCTTAGGCTTTCCTCGAGTTCACTCATCTTCTTTGCCCATTGTCTTTTCATTCTTTCTCGGCTATCTCTCCAAGCTCTAGTCCGTTTCTTGGTCATGCTCTCTGTCTCACTAACATTTGGGCTCTTTTCCTAGCTTACCCCTTGGTTTTGCTGCAATGCTTGAGCTCTAGTGACCACTTGCACTGGTGCAATGGAAGTCACACTCCCTGTGGAGTCTACAACTAACCCAATAACATTAATAGGAGTGATTTTTGGCATATTATTGGGATTCTTTGGGCAATCTCGTAAGAGATGCTCCTTGCCGCAATCTTGACAAAATCCTTGAATCGTCACTGATTGGGTTTTTGTGGGTGGAGGTAAGGGGCAATCACGAATGAGGTGATCTCCCTGACATCTGTAGCATGGTCCTCGAGGGAATGGGGGTCTTACTTGCCTAGGTTGAGGTCTAGAGTTGGGGACATGACATTTGTGTAATCTGGCTCCCAACTCGGTTCACTCAGTTCTTCACTATAGTAGGACTCACCATGTTAGGAGACTGCATGTAATAAGCCTGGGGGCTATCAATATGTGTAGAATCAAAGCTATGATCACTGGGGTCACTTTCTGAAAGCAATGGTGTTACTGGCTCTATTCAAGTTCTCTTCTGTAGATGCATATTTTACTGGGATCACATTGGCTGGAGCTGGAGGTTGTTGGGCTAGCACTGGTTGAGGTCTCTGCTGAGCCTGATATTATGGTTGGTAGGTTTGTTGAGGCCTAGCATACTGTTATGGTGGGTACTGGTTCTGGTATCTGCCCTGTTGTGGATATGGTTGAGGGTAGGTTTACCTAACTGCTTGCTTATTGTATGGGCAGTCTTGTGCTGTGTGATTTGTGTATCTCCGTTCTATGGTGCAATACTGGCTACTAGGGTTCACGTGGGTGTAGCTCAAGCGTAAGCACCACCTCCTTTACTTGTCAATCCGCGGAGACGTGAGGACCGGTATGAAGACCACGAGCAAGTGAAGGCACAAGTGCGTGAGTGAAAGCACACAAACATGCACACACATACACACACACGCGCACAAAGTAAGATCAAGAGAGGAACAATGGAAAGCTTAGATTGCAAAAGAGTTCTCTTACAAAAGTTCTATTCTCTAACAAGCTGACCTCAAAAATGAGCTCTCTAGCTCTTTTTATAGTTTTTTGACTAGTTTTGGCCCTGTCCAGACCTAGTGTCCGGCCTAGTTAAAAATTAGGTTCCAGGGCTTATTTGAGGGCTCAAACGAAGTCTAAAAATTACGAAAATTGGTACGATGGTACTTCTAATACTCCTCAAGCTCGAGGACTCCTCGGCTTGAACAAAATGGAGTTACTAAAAATAGATAATGGTATTTACAATGGTTTCTAGTGATGAAAATCACTATTTTTGTAGGGGATTCTTCTGAAAATTTGACATACACTTCTTGGAGCTCCCTACTTGCTCTCTCTTCTTCTATGTCCACTTCTTTGATGTGCTTCCATGCTTTGTCCTTGACCTTGAGCTTCAACACTCCCCCCCCTCTCGAGTCTGTCGTCCCTGACAGACCCTTGTTGTAGTGATTGTTCCAAGTAGTGCCTTGAGAGGGAGTGTCCCTTCTGTATGAACACAAGTCGTCCGACGTTCTTCATCTATCACTGTGAGTCTTTGCAGGTTGTAGTCTCTTGGTATGTGCTTCTGCCTTGTATTCCAGCATGACTGTGTCGTTGTGAGTCTCCGTTGATGTTTTCTAGATCTTCCAAAGTTGATCTTCATAGTAGTCAAGCCAAGTACTCATAACCCATAGTGAGTGATGGGTAAGTGTGTTCGTGCATAGGTTGAAAAAAGTATGTGCCTTGTGCACGGCCTTGTAATGTAGCCCTACGCATGCTTACTTGGAAAATGCATTGGAAGAAGTATGGTGCAAAAATTGTGGGTCTTGAGCTAAGTGCTCAAGGGTATGCTGACGAAGAGGTTTCCTAAACTATCATGGTTATGGTGTTTCCAGAGTAAAGATACTTACCATGGCGAAGGTTGATGGATGTTTGCCTCTTCGTGTTGTACACTCGGCCTTTGGGATGGAACCTTGTTGATGAATGTCCATGTTGATTGTCCACTGATGAGATCTTTTGAGTGGTGGATCCCCTCTCCTCTTTTCAAAGCAACATTTGTCACTAACAATGTGCATTTCTGAGCTTGGGCTCATGCACGTTCACTTCCCTATATTGACACTCAGAGGAATATTGGACACGTGCCGGTTTCTAAGAGATTACCATGCCGATTGACATAGACCATTCACCAGTGCTACTGTTCCATACTGGTTCAGGAAATACTGAGAATGGAATTGCTTTATATTCCTTGGCAAGCAACATCGGGTAACTACACCAAGCTGTGTTTCACATATACTCTTTAGCTCACCATATGCAGGAGTCTTCTCCTCCAGAACTACCTTTTGCAGATATCTCCTTGGATGCTCGGGTACATGAAGTAGTTAAGCATCACGCAAGTTGCCGACCTTCAAGCTCTTCATTCCTACTATGGTAAGAGGAAATCATAGCTGTAGATGCCATGTTCATGCCAAATGCTTGTCCTCTACCAGATAAGGCAGCAATAATCTCACTGCTGGCCGAGACACACTGGGAACAAGCTCTTTCCCACTTCTCTCTCTCTTTTTTTTTTTTTTTTTTTTTTTTTTTTTTTTGGAACAGGATATCACAAAATAAGAACACAAAAGTTAGTATCAATAGAAATGTTCGACATATGTCACTGTGCTCTTGTGCATGGAAATCTCAAGTGTATCTATGCACGGCCGTGTAATGTGGCCCTATATTAATGCATACTTTGGAAATGCATGACCTAAATGGTGCAAAAGACAGGGTTGTGCAAGGAGCACATGGTTGTTGCTCGTTCGAGGCTTTCGATGTTATTTGTGGAGGTTGATGCCGGCCTTAGTGGAGGTATCCATTGAGTCTCGAACTGATGTAATCCTCCTTATTGGAGTCCATTTTAGAACATCATTTGGCACTGTAGAGGTCACTTCAGGCGTCTTTCTCTTTGGATGCTTTCTGAACTGTGGTATCCAGTGTGGTTGATGCTTTGGTTCGGTGGAGGCTACTTGCACTTTTGGCTTCCAAACCCATATCCTTTTTGCGTGTCTTCCTACTAATGTTGAAGAGCTGATTTGATCTTCCTTTGGTCTCTGTACGTGGTTCTTACCCTTTTCTCTTTTTGGCCTCTTTGTTGAAACCTTTTGCATGTGGGAGAACAAAGGTTGTTGTGGGTGTAGGATCTTCTTAGGTACCCACATCTGTAATTGCCCTTGTTGAGCTGCAGCTAACTTCTTAGGCACCCAAACTTGTTGGGTATCTTGTGACGGAGCTCGTCTGAGCTGCTTCCTTCGTCTTCTGGCTTGGTTAGTGTGCATGGATGGGATTTGTGGGGGTAAGGCTGGTGGTTGCTCTCCTTTGCGTACCCAGATCTGCTTCATGCCCGGAACCGCTTTTTTATTGAATGGTGTCTTTCTATTTGATGTAGCAGTTGTCATGAACGGTTGTGTTTGCTTGTGTGGTGGGCTCACTACTGTGGCTACTTGAGTCTTTGGAGAAGAAGAAAGATCCACCCGCCTTCGAACCTGGTCTTCCACGATTGACTCCTTCTGCATCATAGAGCTTTTGACACATACAACATCTTCTTTCATATGATTAGTCTTGGAAGAACTAAGAGAGTGTGTGGTGCCATGATCTAGGAGCATGCAGTTCTCTAATTCTAATGTAATGCATTGTTCATGTACCCAAACTTGAAGAATTTGACTTCTTAGGTTTAAGTTAACTGCATGGTCATAGATCCAATCTTGACCCAAGACAAGTGGTTCTGTAAGGTTCTCATCTTGACATACGAGCGCTTTGACTTTCATTGGAACATCTTGAAGGTAGATGGGAAGTTCCACCTCGCCCAAACAAGGGGTTTCCACACCTCCCAAACCTATGAGATAAGCTTCTATGGGATTGATGTTCAACCCCAAGTCTTGGCAGTAGGAAAGTTTAACTGCACTACTTGCTGCACCTGAGTCAATCAATGCTTTCACCGTCCTTGCACCCTTCCCTTGTCCTATCTCTATGGTCACAAAGGGTCTTCGGTCAATGACCTGAGAAGTCGCAATGCCTGACTTTTGACACATATCCATGTGATATTTTGGGGCTTTTGAGTTGACATCTAGGCCTAATCGCCTTAACTTATTTCGCCTAATACGCTCTCTGGCCTCTACTTGTGCTTCTTCTCTCACTCTTAGCTCTTCTTCTCTTCGCTTCTTAGCAGTGTTGAGTCTCATTAGCATATCCTCAGTAAGAGGTTCTTGATATAGCTTGACTCTGCAGCCACTAATATAGTTTGGCAAGATATCTCCTTCTAGAGTGGCCAACTGAACTGCACCACTAGTGGAAATTCTATTAATGATCATGGGTCCATATCCTCTTTTTTCCAACTTACGGGCATGTTGTTTTAGTGTGTATACCAACACTAGATCTCCCTCTTTCAATCCCTTATCCTTGATGTGTGCATCAAAGTATGCCTTTTGCCTCTTCTTTGCAGCGTAGATGCCTGCTGCCGCTCGTAGCCTCGTTTCACCTAAGCGTTCGAGATCAAAGATCCTAGAGGACAATTCATGCCCATTCCACTCATACTCTTGTGCTACTTTTAAGGCAGGAATTAAGAAATCTAATGGTAGCACAGCGTTCTGTCCAAAGACCATCTGAAATGGGGTGGCGTTGAGTACCGTTTTGTAGGCAACTCGATAAGCCCAAACGGCATGATGAAGTTGTTTGTCCCAATCCGAGCGTTTATTATTCACCAGTTTTGTCAATACGTTACAGAGAATCTTATTGGTACTCTCGGCTTGTCCGTTGGCTTGTGGATGATAGGGGGCGGATTTCTTATGTATCACCAAGAATTCTTGGAGAAGATTTTCAATGACTTCATTCAAGAAGTGTGTGCCTCTATCGCTCACCAACTCTATTGGTAGTCCATATCTCGTGAACACATTCTCGAATAAGAACTTAGCCGTAGTCTGAGCATCATTCTTTGTTGTGGCTTTGACTTCTACCCACTTTGTAAGGTAATCTGTGGCTATGATGATGTACTCTGCATGGGAGTTTCTAGCTGGGGGGTTAATAGGACCTATGAAGTCTATGCCCCACTTCAAAAATGCACGTCCTCCCATCATTGGCCTCAAGGGCATCTCGTCTTTTCTCACTGGATATTGTGCACGTTGGCATGTGTCGCATTTCTTCACATAGGTATGTGCATCCATATGAAGAGTGGGCCACCAAAGTCCTGAGAACAGAATGGTCTTAATCACTCGGTCAGGACCAAAATGTCCACCTGCAACACCACTGTGTGCAGTCTCTAAGACCCTTAAATAGTCTGATTCATGAACGCACAGTCTTAAGTAACCATCTTTACCTCTTCGGTATAGGTTCTCTCCTACTAAGGCATAGCCTTGAGCCTCTTGCTCCATATTTCGTCTTCTTGCTAGACTGGCCTCTTTGGGTAATCTTCCCGATCTCATAAACTCTACCAATGGAGCACTCCAATCTGGAATTAATGATACTTGATAAAGGGTCGCATGCTCCACTGGTGGTCTCTCTCTGCACATTGGACAATTCTTGATCCACTCATGTATTTCTTTGTCCATGCTAGGCCAATACACTCCTAAACGTTTCAAATTCTGCAATGTTCGTTGTTTAGAATAGTGATTTCCTAGCAATCCCTCATGAGCTTGCTGCAACCAACTACTATGTTCATCATCCTCGACACAACAAGCTAATACACCCTCAGTATCTTGTTTGTACATGCTGCCTGCCAATATGTGATATTTTTGTGATTTTACAATTTCTTCTTGTGATGTTTTCACATTCTTATTTGCAGGGCCGAAGGTTAGGACTGGTACCAACTTATTTGCCCATTTAGGAACAACTTCCAAATTGAACAGATAAGCATCAGGTAGTTCATCAGACACTCCTTGTGGTGACTCTCCTGAAGTAATGCGAGAAAGGTGATCTGCCCGAAGGTGGGTTCTACCTTTCCTGACAACAACTTCAAAGTCATACTCCATTAGTAAGAGGAACCATCTTACTAAGCGTCCAGTATTGCAAGGTTTATTGACCAAATATAACAAAGCTTGATGATCAGTGAAGAACTTGAACTTGTTGGCCAATAAATAGTGTCTAAACTTCTTTACAGCATATACCATGCCTAACCCTTCTCGCTCGGTTGTGGTATAATTTCTTTCGGCTGGGTTTAGTTGTCTACTAGCATATGCTATGGGCAAATCTAAATTCCCTTCACCTGTGGGTTGTGCCAGCACACATCCTATGGCATGATTGGATGCATCCACATGGACATGGAATGGTTTATTCCAATCAGGAGTGGTCAGTATTGGTGCTGTGCACAAACGTTTCTTCAGTTCATTGAAAGAATTCTCGCATTCGTCGTTCCACTCAAAATTAGACAACAAGGCATAAAGGGGTCTAGCTATGATCGCGTACATGTGGATAAACCTACGGTAATATCCACAATGGCCCATAAAGGCTTGTACCTCTTTAACATTCCTTGGCCTTGGCAGCTCCGCTATGGCTCGTACCTTATCTTCATCCGTTGAGATTCCATTCTTAGAAACAATATGACCGAGGATTTTACCTTGACGCACCATGAACACACACTTTTCTGGGTTCAGACACACTCGATATTCTCTACACTTGTTGAAGATTTTTCTGAGTTCAGGGATGTGAACCCTTCTTTCTTGGGAATGAGCACATAAATCATCCACATACACTTCTAAGCTCTTTCGCAAGAACTCTTTGAAGACATGACACATGAGCCTTTGGAATGTTGCAGGTGCATTGGTGAGCCCAAATGGCATCACCCGAAATGCAAAGATTCCCCACTCTGTAGCAAAAGCTGTTTTGTGTTGATCTTCTGGGGCAATGGCTACTTGATTGTAACCTGAAAATCCATCAAGGAAGCTATAAACTTCCTTGCCTGCAACACGCTCCAATAGGTGTTCTGTGATTGGAAGTGGATAACTATCTCTAATCGTAGCGGCATTAACTTTTTTAAGGTTAATACACACTCGCAACTTCCCGTTCTTCTTGGGTACCACAACAATGGGGGACACCCATTCGGTATGCTCAATCTCATAGATGAATCCAGCCTCAATCAACCTATCAATTTCTTCTTTGATTTTGGCTGCATAGGTATCATTATATGTGTAGGGCTTCTGTTTGGTGGGCTTAGCATCAGCAGTCATGGGGATAGTATGAGAGCAAATTCTTGGATCTACCCCTTTCAAGTCTCTATAGTGCCATGCAAACACATCCCTATATTCCCTTAATAGAGCTATGAGCTCCATTTCTTCTCTTGCACTTAGGTCATCTCCTATATATGTGCATCTCTCTTCGTTCTCTTCAATGGTCACTACAATCTTCTTGGTCTTTTCTTTATTATCATATGATTCTCCTATGATGGCCTCTCTCTTAGGCATTCGTACCAAAATTTTGCGGTCGTCAACTTCATATTTCTTGAAGTTTTCTGGTACTTCGAACAATGATTCCTCCTTTTCTTGTTTCACTGCTTTTCTTTTCTTTTTCTTTTGACTACTCTCACTTCCATCCTTTGAGTTTACTGTTTTAATACTTGTGAGAGGTTCTTCTTCTTTCTGGGTGAACACTCCTATATCTTCTAAATAGTGCTGCTCTGAGTTAAAGCAACTATCCATCACAATAGACTCCAGATCATCGTCATTCTCTTCCTCTTCTATGACATCACTAGGGTCACATTCTTCTAGCAAGGGTTGACACATGAACACTGAGATATCATAACCCTCCTCATCACAATGAGGTGTCCACTGTTCCTCATTGACAGCAATGTCCATGGTGGCTAAGATTTCTGGCCAGCCATGAGGCTCAAACTCCTCATCTGGAAAGATCATCGGTGTGTAGGCTGGGTCTCTAACTGGTCTATCTCCTAACGAAGTTCCTTCTTCTCTTGCCTTTAAACGTTTTTCCTCTTCCTTTGCAACCTTGCACATCCACAAATGAGTATCTTCATGCAGCCATGATGGATCAGGTGAACTTTCAGAATGCACAGAGATGGAATCTTCTTTTGCTTTGTGGATAGAATTCCACTGTAGGGGTGGTACATCTCTGAAGGTGTAATCCTTCAAATTGACCTTAGTGGTGACCCCTAAGTGCTGTAAGTACAAGGAGTTAGTTCCCCAATCCTGTACTATTTGCAATTGTCGTAGGAAGGGTCTTCCTAGGATCATCTCAAAGACATTATTTTTCTCAAAGTCACATATAGCAAATGTGTGCTCAAACTCTACACCACAAGTGGTTAGAGTGATCCCTTCTAGCAATCCTAGAGGTCTTTCAAAATGACCATCAGCCATTTGAAGCTTCATTCTAGTTGGTCTTAATGTGGGCTTGCCCCATTGCTTCCACAAGGAGGTGGTCGCAATCGCAACACCAGCACCTGAATCTATGATTGCTTTGGTTGTGTAACCTTGGTAGGTGATTGGAAGATAAGTATTACCTTCTTCACCCTCACACATGTCCCCTATTTTGTCTAGAGGTATCTCTGGTACCCTTTGCTTAGAGCCTACTTTTGGCATATTGGACTCAAGTTCTGGGACCTGATCCTTCACATGATTCCATAACTCAGGTTTTGCTTTGAGCAACTCTTCTACAGTGAGATGACACTGAACCTTAGTGTTCTTCACGACATCCGTGTTCCTTGGAACCACTGAGTCTTCATTTCTTACTAGTATTGTGGGAGCTCTAATCTGGAGTGATTCAGATTCCCATGGGCCTGGAAATTGAGGCAGTTCTTCTAAGGTATTAGATTCAAAATCTAATCTTTCGTCTTCTTGTTCTGCTTCATCTTCGTAAATAGATGGAATGTCTTGGGGAAATTGATCATGAAGTTCATCAATCTCAGGGATAGGAGGGGAATTACCCTTCTCCTTGGCCCATTTCTCCTCTTGTATTTCCCGCAAGAACTCTTGAGAGTACTGTTGAATAGAAGGAGGTATTCCAGCATCCGTGGAATTAGGAACATAAGCTCCCCTTGGTGGTGAGCTTCCTCTTTCAATAACTGGTTGAGCCTGTGGAGGTAGAGAAACTTGTGGTTTGTTTACCAACTGCTCTAATCGTTCTAGTAAGCCCTGGAAATGCAAATCCGATTTGATAGAGTTTGTCTGATTGAACTTTTGACTAGTCTCAAGTATGGCTTGGGCTTGTTCTACCATTTTCATGCACATTTTCATCCGTTCAATCTCTAAATCTGCTCTAGGGTAACTCTTGTCTAGGTTTGCCACTGTAGGCCCTTCTTGAAGTCGAGCCTGGTAGGCCTTGAACATCATGTCCAAGCCTTCTGGGGTTGGATCTGCAAGAACAGACCCTGGTTGCGGTCTATTTACAGTGGGTGGTGGGGTGGGATGAGGTGGAGTGGATGGAGTTTCGGCATGCGAGGGGCTTTGAGATGCAATGTCTTCTATTTTTGTTTTCGCTTCTTTTAAGCTTTCTTCTAGTTCCGATAACTTTTTATTCCACTTGCGATTGGCCTTCTCTCTGGTATCCTTCCATGTTCTTGTTTTCCTCTTACTAGGCTCTCCCGATTCACTCGACTCTGATTGTTCTACTGGTTTATCCTGTTTTAAGGCTTGTGCTCTAGTGACAGCTTGTATAGGAGCCACATTGCTACTACTTGAACTTGGATCTGCCACTAAGCCTACCACATTAATGGGTGTAATCTTGGGTGCACTAGAGGGGTTTCTTGGACAATCTCTGGGGAGATGGTCTTTGCCACAATCAGGACAAAAAGCCTGTATTGTGATAGCCTGTCCTTGACTCGGAGATGGTGGGTGGGGACAGTCACGAATGAAATGGTCACCATGACATCTGAAACAAGATCCTCTAGGGGCTTGTGGTCTCATTTGTCTCAACTGGGGCCTAGGGTTAGGATTTGTGTACATGACATTGGAGTATTCTGGCTCCCAATTTTGCTCCATAGGCGGTGCCTCATATTGATACGAGTAAATCTCACTATGTTCAGGTGACTCTGTGTAATAAGCATGTGGACTACCTTCATGGGAGTAGTCTGAACTATGAGCATGAGAGTCATTATCTGGTATCAATGGGGTTAGTGGCACCAAAGCTCTATTTGGATTTTCCTCTCCCACAGCATACTTGACTGGAATCACGTTGGCTGGAGCTGGTGGTTGGTTTACCAAGACAGGTTGTGGCCTATATGGTACCTGATATTGCTGTTGAGGTCTGTAATATGGCTGTTGGTATTGATTCTGATACCTACCTTGTGGGTAAGGTTGCTGATAATTTTGTCTAACAGGCTGCCTATTGTAGGGACAATCTTGAGCCGTGTGGTTTGTGGATTTTCTCTCAATAGTGCAATATGGAGCATTCCTTTCTCTAATGTTTTGGTTTTGCATTGGGCATACGTTAGCCATGTGGTCACCTCCGCAAGTATAGCACCGATTCAATGAAGTGACTCTCTGTGTTTGTTTATTTTGGACTCCCAGCTTCTTGGCAACTTGCTCAGCTATCTCTTCTATTTCTGTGGAGGTCTTTGAAGTATGACTGGTAGAACTATCCGAATCTTTGTAGAGTTTGGACAATCCTAACTCCTCACCCAAGTTATCTTCTATGTCTATGCACGTCCGCACACACTCTTCAATGGATCTAGGATCTTTCAAGTATACATAGGATCTTAACTTTGTGCTCAATAAGCCATCTAAAAACAAAGCCACTTGTTTGGCTGGTGTGGGTAGCTCTGGAGCAGGGCATCTTTCTAGGTACTGTCTGAACCTTCTACCTGCTAGTCGCACTGTTTCTTGGGGTGTCTGCTTGAAACTATGGATCAGGGACGATGTGTTATGCCTGATACCACTCTTGGAAAATTCTACAATGAATTCGTCTAGCAGTTGACCTATATCGCGATAGCTGCTTCTACTCAATGGTTGAAACCAAGCTAAGGCAGTGCCTTTAAGGGTCAAACCAAATGCCTCGTACTGGGTGAACCAGTCCTCAATTTGTTCGGCTCTCAGCACTTGTTTGTACTCGGCCACATGATCATAAGGATCCCCTGTCCCATCGAAATAGTTCTTCATTGCCTTGATCACGTGACTGGGTTTAAGGGTTCTTGGGTACTCCCGGGGTTTAGGCAATGGAAAATCCTGTTCATCTCTTTGTTGCCTATGTGCTTGATGTCTCTCTCTTTCAGGTCTTTCATTTTCAAATCCTGACCTATTCCTGCCCACGGTGTGTGCAAAACTTACCTCAGGTCTCTCTCTAGTTCTTTCTCTCTGGGCTTCATGAGCCTGGGATGATCCTACCCCTTGGAGGCCATGGGAAACATTGGATCTTGGTGGGGGGAAAATCATGTCATTCTTCCATGTATATGCATGTCTATCATGTTCCGTTACCAAGAAAATTTTCTCTGATGTGTTATCCAGGTAGACAACTTTGCCTGGTATCTCAGGATCTTTGAATTCATAGATGATAACTATGCCCAATTGGCTAGGTTGATCTGGCTTGAACCTCCAAAAGGCTTCCTCTGTTTCTCTATTCAAAAATAGTTCTATGCTTTTGTTGTCTTGAGGGATCCAGTCCGGAGTGATCACTCGGGTCAAAACTGACTTACCTCTAGGAGTCTGGGGTCCTTGTCCTACGTTTCCTTGTTCTAGGTCTCCTATCTCATTCTCATGAATGATATTTCCAAACTCATCGGTCCTATCTGGTTGGTTGGTAACCACATACATGGTTCCTTCCTTATCAATGTATGAACCCTCTTCGAACTTGACCACCGGGTGTTCAAGTCCAAAGGATTGATCTGGATTTTTGAGTTGGACCACTGATCGCCTCAGACCATCCTCATAGATGCGAGCACCTAATTGGTTGGTCCGAATATATTCCAACTGTGTCTTATAGGGACCTTCCGGTGTTTGTAGATGGGCAGTCCCTGAGCCACCTGCAGGTTTTCCCATACTACAAGACATTTCTGAATCACTTGTGTCTGATCTGAGTAAAAGATGACCACTTAGTTGTTGTGCCCAAGACTTGGATGTATGGTTGACACTAGCCTCAGAAGATCTAATGCTTTGTTTATCCTTGCCTAAGTGTCTACCAGATCTCAGGTTCATAAGCTTTAGTCAAGAGTCCAAAATTTCCCCTTGGTATGGTTCAAAATTCTTTGGAGTCCCCTTGGTTCCCTAGTCCCACCTGAGGGTCAACTTCAAATTATCCTATCTCAAAATCAACGCATTATTCTTGAAAAAAACAGTTGAGATCGTGTAGGATTTGAAAGGAGCTTTCCAACAAGCTATAGAGCTCAAAAAATGAACTTTGGATGAAAAAGTTATGCCAATTCAGGCTCCTGGGGGTCAAAACAGGCAAACAGGACCTTTGGAGAAAATCGCGATTTTGAGCAGAAAATCGTGATTTGAAAATCGCGATGTTGATCACAAAATCGTGTTTCTGAAAATCGCGATGTTGATCACAAAATCGTGTTTCAGAGAATCGCGATGTTGATCACAAAATCGTGTTTCAGAGAATCACGATGTTGATCACAAAATCGTGTTTCTGAAAATCGCGATTTTGACTCAGAGAATCGTGATTCACAAAATCGTGTTTTTGACTGAAAATCGTGTTTTCTCAGAATCGTGTTTTTGACATGAAAATCGCGATTTTGAGCAGAAAATCGTGAATTGAAAATCGCGATTTTGAGCAAAAATTCGTGTTTTCTCAAAATCGTGTTTTTGACTTGAAAATTGCGATTTTGTCCCACAGAATCGTGTTTTTCTCAAAATCGTATTTTTGGCTGAAAATCGTGATTTGTGAGAATCGCGATTTTGAGCAGAAAGTCGTGTTTTTCACCAAATCGTGTTTTTTGCTGAAAATCGTGATTGGTGAGAATCGCGATTTTGAGCAGAGAATCGTGTTTTTTGAAAATCCTATTTTTCACATGAAAATCGCGATGTTGAGCACAAAATCGTGTTTTTGAAAATCGCGATTTTGAGCAAAAAATCGTGTTTTCACAGAATCGCCTTTTTCACAAAATCGTGTTTTTGCTGAAAATCGTGATTGGTGAGAATCACGATTTTGAGCAGAGAATCGTGTTTTTTTTTGAGAATCGCGATTTTGAGCAGAGAATCGTGTTTTTTTGAGAATAACACAGAATCGCGATTTTTTTCAACCAACTTTTAAGCGGGAAAACTGAAAATCGTGATTTTTCAAAAAATTTTGAATTTTCACAGAATCGCGATTTTCATCACAGAATCGCGTTTTTTGGCGGGAAATTCAAATTTCTGAGCGCCGGCTATGGCGAGCTCCGTATGAGCAGAAAATCATGAAAAAAATGCAGCGCTTGCTCTCCCTTGCACCTCCTAACTCCTTCCCACACAATAATGCATGAAAAATGGTATGAAAATGGTGAAAATGCACTAAAAAACAAGAATTTTCTATGAAGAAGAAGATGGAAGAAGGTGGAGATGATGATGATGATGAAGATGAAGAGGAAAAAACAGAAAATGAGCTGAAATGACAGTTTTTTTACCTTCCAACGTCGCAAATCTACGATCTTACCATCACAACGCTCGTCCTCGAAGCTCTCTCCCCGGCAACGGCGCCAAAATTTGGTGTAGCTCAAGCGTAAGCACCACCTCCTTTACTTGTCAATCCGCGGAGACGTGAGGACCGGTATGAAGACCACGAGCAAGTGAAGGCACAAGTGCGTCAGTGAAAGCACACAAACATGCACACACATACACACACACGCGCACAAAGTAAGATCAAGAGAGGAACAATGGAAAGCTTAGATTGCAAAAGAGTTCTCTTACAAAAGTTCTATTCTCTAACAAGCTGACCTCAAAAATGAGCTCTCTAGCTCTTTTTATAGTTTTTTGACTAGTTTTGGCCCTGTCCAGACCTAGTGTCCGGCCTAGTTAAAAATTAGGTTCCAGGGCTTATTTGAGGGCTCAAACGAAGTCTAAAAATTACGAAAATTGGTACGATGGTACTTCTAATACTCCTCAAGCTCGAGGACTCCTCGGCTTGAACAAAATGGAGTTACTAAAAATAGATAATGGTATTTACAATGGTTTCTAGTGATGAAAATCACTATTTTTGTAGGGGATTCTTCTGAAAATTTGACATACACTTCTTGGAGCTCCCTACTTGCTCTCTCTTCTTCTATGTCCACTTCTTTGATGTGCTTCCATGCTTTGTCCTTGACCTTGAGCTTCAACAGTGGGGTTGAGCCATAATGGGACATACATTTGCAAGATGGTCACCTCCACAAGTATAGCATCTTTTCACTGGGGAAAATCTTGGAATTTGTTTACTTGAGACTCCTAATTTCTGAGCTACTTTCTCGGCAAGTTCCTCAATAGATATGGATTGAGTAGAAGAGAGGCTAGTAGAACTATCTGAATCTTTGTAGATTTTTGAAAGCTCTAATTCCTCCCCTAGATTTTCTTCAATGTCTATGCACATGCGTACACACTCTTCTATCGTTCTAGGGTCCTTCAAGTACACATATGATCTCAATTTGGTACTTAGTAATCCATCCAAGAATAAGGCCACTTGTTTGGCTGGTGTGGGTAACTCAGGAACAGGGCATCTCTCAAGATATTGCCTAAACCTTCTTCCTGCAAGTCTCACGGTCTCCTGAGGGGTCTGCTTGAAGCTATGTATCAATGAGGTAAGTATTATGCCTTATGCCAATTTTAGAGAATTCAGTGATAAAAGCCTCTAAGAGTTGGTCTATGCTCCTGAACTGTCTCTCATTCAATGGTTGAAACCATGTAAGGGATGTGTTCCTAAGGGTTAGACCAAAGGCATTATACTGTGTGAATAGGTCCTCAACTTGTTGAGCTCTCAAGACTTGCCTAAACTCAGCCACATGATCATATGGGTCTCCTGTGCCATCGAAGTAGTTCTTCATGGACTTAACCAGCTGTGTAGGTCTCAAGGTTCTGGTGTGTTCCCTAGGCCTTGGCAGAGGAAAATCATCAGCATTCCTTTGGTTCCTTGGGGCTCTAAGTCCCTCAAGTTCCGCTCTATTTGTTTTCATTCTCGTTCTTTCTCTTCCCACTGAGTTGGCAAAGCTTAGCTCAGGTCTATCTCTATGTCTGTCTCTTTGAGCTCCATGAGCTTGGGATGTTCCAGCTCCAAGGTAACCATAAGACACATTAGATCTTGGTTGGGGGAAAATAAATTCACCTTTCCAAGTGTAAGCATGCCTATCATGTTCTGTAACCACAAAGATCCTCTCTGAAGCGTAATCTAAGTAGGTCACTCTGCCTGGGCTATCAGGATCTTTGAACTCGTAGATCATGATTGTTCCTACCTCATTTGGCTGATCAGATTTATACCTGCAAAAGGCTTCATCAGTCTCTCGGTTCAGGAGCAGATCTATGCTCTTATTGTCTTGGGGAATCCACTCTGGTGTGATAATCCTAGTGAGAACAAATTTGCCTCGCGGTGTTCTAGGTTCTACACTCATGTTTCCTTGCTCCAGGTCACCTAAGTCCGTTTCTGGGATCACATTTCCGAACTCGTCTGTCCTATCTAGGTGACTGGTGACTACGTATATTGTTCCTTCTTTGTCCAAGTAAGCTCCATTTTCAAACTTGACCGCTGGATTTTCTAGTCCAATGGATTGGTCAGGGTTTTTAATCTGGACCATAGATCTTCCTAGGCCATCCTCATAGATGCAAGCACCTAATCGGTTGGTCCTAAGGTATTCGAGTTGTGTCTTGTAAGGGCCTTCTACCCTATGTAAATATGGCACTCCTGAACTTCCTCTAGGTCTCTCCATACCTTGAGACATCTCAGACTCGCTAGTTTCAGAGCTAGGGTAGTGCGAATAATGGCTCAACTGCTGGGCCCAAGACCTAGCAGTATGATTAACACTAGCCTCTAAAGACCTAAGACTTTGTCTATCTCTCCCTAGGTGTCGTCTTGATCTAAGGTTCATATGCCTATTTGAGCAATCCCAATTTTTATCCAAGGTATAACCTCGTTGCTGAGTTCTTTTGTATCAGTCACTTGATTCTTTTTTATGTTGATTATCGTGTTTATAATCTTGTCTGATATCACGTCGTCAGGAATACTTAAGTTAATTTCCGCACTTTAATGTTGATCATCTCACGTTAGGTTCTTTCCCTTTAAATTTGTTGGTCACACACAGGTTATCTCTTCTCTTGAATAGATAGTCTTTGACTTGTCTCGTGCCTATCGTAGCTCTGACTTACTTTTAGCACTACTCACGTGTAGCCTAAGCTAGGAATTGACAAAGGGTGTTGAGAGTATTCCAACCTCACTTGCAGATCCTTTGCTCTTTGGTGCTGAAGAACCCAGTTCTCAAGCTTGCAGATTACCCTTGCTTTGGATGCCTTCTAGTGCTCTCAGTGGACCTGTAAAAGTCCCAAAGTTAGCTCAAGACTTAGATTCAAAGGACACAAAAAATCACTTTCATTCATGTAATTCAAAGCTCACTGTTCTTTTGGCTTTATAGCAAACAATCCTAAAGACCCCTTAGCTTTTCTTCCCCCTGGGTATAGTCCACTTAAAAAATACTATGGCTTTCCAACAAAACAAGAATCACAGCAATCAGATTTTGTATGAGGAAGATATGGCAGTTCAGGGATCTAGGGTTAAAACAGGGTAAAACAGGTCATCAGGAAAACAAGGTTTTCTCTCAAGTTACAAGTGTCGGAATCTCACAAATCACTATTTGCTTGATAAGTATGCCTAGAATTTACCCCAAAATCAAGTAATATAAACCCTAGAAATTTGGCCGAAAAAGCCTGTCAATCGCGATCGACAGGTTTGTCAATCGTGATTGACAGAGGTGTCCGTCGGGGCCTGTCGGTCGCGATCGACACGTCAGTCGTGATCGAGAGTGTCAATCGCGATCGACAGAGTCGGTCGTGAGTCCTGTCAATCGCGATCGATGGTGTCAATCGTGATCGACACTTTTTTCGAGATTTTCACCGTGATTTCAGTCGATCGGGCTTCTGTCTATCGTGATGGACACGTGGCAACACGAATTTTTGTGTCAATCATCAACTTTCAGCCGATCGCAATTGACTAAATCCTACATGGCAATCGGTCGGTCGTGGGGTCTGTGTGTCGGTCGCGATTGACAGGTCTGTCAGTCGCGATTGACAAGTCTGTCGGTCGCAATTGATAGAGAAACTCGGATTTTTTTTTACTGTGTTTAGTGATTTAGGATGTACTCATCATGTGCATCATTATGGTGTACTTTGTTTTACCAAATAGGCGAATTTTCTGTCGATCGCGATCGACAGATGTCGACGACACAGAGATAGTTTCGAGCTTTTTCGTACCTGAGCAGCCTGCTGGAGATGGTGGGATAGCCATATCCTGCAAGAAAACTCAAGAAACATGCAAAAAGAGTGCACACAAATCGCTCTCTCGCTCTCTCTCACAAGTGGAATGAGGGAAATGGAGGGGAGAAGGTGATATGATCAAAAACTGAAATTTTTCACGATGATGGAGATGGAGATCGGATATGGTGAGGATAATGATGGTGATGATGATGATGAAGTATGAAAGAAGAAAATAAGGAAAAGTAAAGAAATTACCTACAACGCCAATGTCACAACTCTACGTCTTACCATCACACGCTCGTCCTCAAAGCTCGATCCCCGACAACGGCCCCAAAATTTGGTGTAGCTCAATGATGAGTAGCACCTCCTTCAATGTCAATCCGGGAAGACGTGAGGATGGTATGATGACCTCGAGCCAGTGAAGGCACAAGTGAGTGAGTGAGAAGCACTCTAACATGCACACGCATACACACACACACGCACACAAGGTAAGACAAAGAGAGAGAAGCAATGGAGTTCTTTTAGATTACTTCAAAAGTGCTCATACAAGTTTAATTCTATTACAAGCTAACCTCAAAAATGAGCTCTCTAGCTCTATTTATAGTTTTTGACTAGTTTTTGGCCCTGTCCAGACCTAGTGTTTGGCCTAGTTAAAAATTAGGTTCTCTGGCCTATTTGGACGTTCAAACGGAGTCTAAAAAATGTGAAAACTGATAGGTAGGTACTTCTACAGCTCCTCAAGCTCATGGACTCCTTGACTTGCACAAAATGGAGCTACAAAAATATGAAATGATATTTACAATGGTTTTTAGTGATGAATATCACTATTTTTGTAGGGATTTCTTCTAACAGTTTGACATACATTTCCTAGAGCTCCCTACTTGCTCCTTCTTCTTGTGTGCCCACCTCTTTGATGCATGAAAAATTTAGATGGCCTACTTGCCAGATCTTCTTTGACTACTCTGTCTGCTTGTGCCTTCTCTTCGCTCCGACTCCCTTCGTTGGCTTCCTTGTCTTGTGAATCCTTCAGTTCCTTGACTGCTGCCAACACTATGAAACTAACATTGGAATGTGCATGAAACTTAGTTTGGTATGAATTCATCTATTCACATGAAGTTACACTAACTTATGATGATTCATAAAAGCATGCTCAGGTTGTTGTTGTGTGTTTCAACATCTTTGTGCACATATTGGAGCAAGAAAAAAAAATGTTGTCATGAGGGCGTGTAGCACCCAACAACACATATTGGAAAAGTTTTTTATTTGCAGGTTTCTGGAGCTAAGAAAGTGGTTTGTGATGGTATATTTAGGTAGTGATGCATGTGAACACACTAGGACTGTCGGGGCACTTCTTTCCCTCTTTAGGAGGTTTTCTTCCCTCGGCTTGTATATATGCCTATAGCCCTAACGGGTTACGTAGCTTTGTACATTCTAGTGGTAATACATTTAGTATTGTGTGTTGTGCTCCAAGCTTCTTCTTCTTCCTTGTGATGTTCACATGCTTCTGTGGACGATTGTATCATAGTAGGTCGCCGCTTCATCTAGGGTGTCGTCGACACCCATGGGGTCATGTCTCACAATCGCATGAAATTTGGTGAGCATAATCAGGATCATTAGGAGATCAAAACCACTTCACTTTATCGTGCTGAAATCGCAATCTCAGCTCCTTTTGGTCTCCGAATGCACTATCACAGTGCTTGTGTAGGCTATTTCATCTTTTTGTGCTAAAGATATATAAAGGTTTCGGTTCGCCAGTATAAACATCTCAAAGTCTGTGACACATCTAGCGGAACTCGTTGTTGGAGTTAGACGTCTTCAGTAGCATGCGAAAAACACAAGGAAGAAGAAGAAGCTTGGAGCTCAACACTCTGTACTGAATGTATTACCACTAGAATGTGCAAAGATTAGTAGCCCATCAGGGCAATAGGTGTATATTCAAGCGCGGGGAAAAAAACCTCCTAAAGAGGGAAAAAAGTGCCCCGGTGGTCCTAGTGCATTCACATACATCACTACCTAAATATACCAACAAATCCCCCTAGGAGTGATGCAGTGAACAAAGAGCTGGCACTCATGTATAAGGAAGTGCCAAGCTATGTGGAAATCACTCCACAAAAGGAAGTAAGCCCAAAGCTTTGCAGAAAGCTTCAAACTTCTCCCTAGGGAGAGCCTTCATGAAAAGGTCTGCAATGTTCTCCTGCATGGCCACATATGCCAAGCTGAACTCCCTAGCAGAGAACCTCTCCCTGACATAATGATAATGCACCTCAATGTGCTTAGTGCGAGCATGGAACACAAGGTTCCTCGCAACTGCCAATGCGCTCTAACTATCAATGAAGATGGTGGTGGCAGAAGACTGGCCAACACCCAAATCAACCATAAGGCGTCTAAGCCACACACACTCAGCACTCGCTGTGAAGGTTTCCCTATACTCAGCCTCACAAATAGTAATGGCCACAATAGGCTGATTCTTGCTCAACCAAGATATACATGAGCTACCAAGCATGAAGCAAAAGCCACTACTGGACACATGAGTGTCATAGCAACTAGCCCAATCAGAGTAAAAAAAAGCATGCAAATCTAGCGGTAGTGATACCCCTTGGGATAAAACAACCCAAGTAGCCGAATACCACTCAACTAGTGAAAGATGTGCTTAACGGCCTGCCAATGCTTGACTCCTGGGCAATGCATAAACCTACTCATCTGTGAGACAGAAAACTGAATATCTAGCTGACATAAGTAAATCAAGCATCCAATAGCCTGCTGATAGATAACAACATCAAATGCATCTCCAGCATCATGAAGACTCAGTCGTAAACCTCTCTCCATAGGAGTGGCAATAGGTTTACAGTCTCCAAGGCCAAAACGCTGCAGCAATGTGTCAATATATTTCGTTTGACACAAAGCCATTCCACCATCAACGTGCATAAATTGAATGCCCAAATAATGATCCAAATGCCCCAAATCAGACATCTCAAATGAGGCATGTAAATTAGCCTCCAAATCAGCAATATGCTTCTCATGAGGACCAGTGAGCAACATGTCATCAACATACACCACAATGATCAGAAGTACATCATTAGCACGCTTAACATATAAGGTGCTTTTAGTTGGATTGTTCTCAAAACCATGTGCAATCAGATAGGCATGTATCTTTTCATGCCAAGCACGTGGTGCTTGCTTTAAACCATATAATGCCTTCTTTAACCTGCATACTTGGTTTTCATGCCCTTTCTGTGCAAAGCCACGTGACTGAAAAACATACACTTCTTCATGCAAGTCACCATTCAAAAATGTTGTTTTAATGTCCAATTGATGCACATTCCAACCATGATGAGCTGCAAGTGCACAAATGCTACGAACAGTAGTCATTTGGCAAGTAGGAGCAAAGGCTTCATCAAAATCAATGCCTCTTTCCTGTGCATAACCCTTTGCAACAAGCCTAGCCTTATACCTGTCAAATGTACCATCAATTTTACGCTTCAGCTTGTATACCCAGTTAGTGCCAATGGCCTTCTTGCCAGGAGGCAAGTCACATAAAGACCAAGTACCATTCTTCATTATAGCATCATATTCAGATTGTATAGCAGCCATCCAATTTTCTGAATTTTGTGCTTCATCAAACAAAACAGGCTCAGTCTCATCACAGAGACTAGATGCAGCCATAGCATAGCAATCTGATGCAAAAGAGGCACTATGAGAGCCTGATCGAGTATGATATGATAGAGGTGCATCTAATTTTTTGTCACGCAAAGTCTGCACCAACCATTTTGGCATAGGTTTTGCCTCCTCAATATCATCTCTCTCATCAACAAGTGCATCATGTAAATCTGCATCAGAAATGGGATGATCTGCATCATCACATGAAACCTGCAAAGGATGAGAAGTTGCCTCATTAGGACAATCATGTTGAGATATCAAGCTCAACATGTGATGATCCAGGATGACACGTACCAGTTTTTCATTTCTCTGACATGTATAGTGGTCACACCGGTATATGTCAGGGATACTTCATTGAGCTTTATTAGATTTATCTACCGAGAGTGATGGCACATTTGTTTCTTGCCAGCTCACTCATTCCCGGACATTAGGTTTTTTCCTTATGTACTGGTCTTTATATATTGCACTGGTTGTATTCTTGTGTTTAGGTTATTCTTGTACATTCCTTTTATGTAATAGAAGAAGAAGAAGAAGATCATTCTTCCTTGCCTCAATCTATGTGTGTGCTTCTCCTTGAGAGTGAGTGTGTGTGTGTGAGCTCTCTTCCTTATCTCCTTCCTCGTGACATGGTATCAGAGCCAGCGTGGCTGTAGAGAGCTCGTGGAGAAGGCGACGGTGAAGACTACGCGGCAAGGCGTGGAGAAAACGTGATTTCACAAACGGCCTCCGTTTGCTACGAAAATCGTCGTGAAGGTAGAAGACCTCAAAATATTTTTGAGAGTTATCCCTTTAGGGTCAGTTGTTTTTGTCAGATCGAAGTTTCAGAGCCATCTCGACCTTCGTTTCGAGCCCGCAAGATGGGGCCCATAGAAAAACCAGGTCAGTTTTAGAAACTGTAACTTGCATTGTGTTCGGCGACACTCATATATTCCAGATTCAGAATTTCAAGCGATTCTGTGTAGTGTTGATACACAAAAACTGTGTTTTTCTGAGATCGAACTGTCACGTCATAGTGTGACAGTGTTCAAGCAGAAGTGCTGCTTGTAGTGTGTTGCGGTGTTGTGAATTTTTGTAGAAATGGCAAACGTAGATGGAATGAGTCAGCTTATGAGTGATAAGCTGGACAAGAACAACTTCCATGCTTGGAGATTCAGAATGACGAATTTCCTGATGGGAAAAGGCTACTGGAAGTACATCGAAGGAGAGAATGAAAATGCTCCGTAGTTACCAGAAAGGAATCGGACTGCAGAACAGTTAAGAGCATATGAGGAATGGAATCAAGGAGCACGAAAGGTAATGTATTGGCTATCTGTTAGCATACAGGATAGCATGATTGGACACATACAGGATGCCAAGACTCCAAAAGAGGCTTGGAACAGTTTGGTCACTTTGTATGAGACCAATACAAAGGCACGGAAATTGCAACTCAAGAACGAGCTGCATACATTGGAGAAAAAGAGCATGTCGGTAAGTGACTACACTCTAAAAATCAAAAGCATATGTGAGTCACTTGCATCTATTGGCGTGAATGTAGATGATGATGATAAGGTGGAAGTGTGCCTTCGTGGTTTAGGAGCTGCATATAAGCAGTTCAGAACTTCTATACAGACTAAGGAAAATATTCCGAATTTTGCTGATTTGGTCTCTATGCTGATCATTGAAGAAAAGAATCTTGGTGAGGATTCAAACTCCCAAGGAAAGCCCAGTTCTGAGCAGGTATTCTACTCTGGCAGAGGAAGAGGCACAAGTAGAGGTTTTGGAAGTGGAAGAGGAAACAGTAACCAAGACCAACGTCAACAACAGAATCATGCAGGAGGAAGAGGACAGTTTCGAGGCAGGGGGAGCCAAAGAGGTCACAGAAACCCAAAGAAATGATTCAGGTAATGATAGTAAAGGATGCTGGAATTGTGGTAAACCTGGACACTTTGAACGTGATTGCAGGTTAAAGAATCAAAATAACAGAAGGCAGCAAAACAACTATGCATCCACAAGTGCAGATGATTCTGAGAAGCTGTTTATGGTTCAACATCACATGATGAATACGATGTCTGCTGGTGTTTCAAAATCGAATGATAATGTCTGGTATGTTGATTCAGGTGCTTCAAATCACATGACCAGTCATGCAGAATGGTTTAGTAGTTTGCAGAAAATGCCAGTTCCAGGATATGTTGAAACAGGTGATGACACATCGCATCCTATTGAGCATACAGGAAACATAGCATTGTCTATGGAGGACGGAAAGGTAAAACATCTCGCTGATGTGCTGCATGTTCCAAATATAACGAAGAATCTGGTTTCTGTTGGACAAATGGTTGACCAGGGATTACAAGTCAGGTTCAATGCTGATGGATTATATGTAGAAGAGTACAAGCAGGATGGACGATTGGTTGCCAAAGGAAACAAAGTGGGTAGGATGTTCACCTTAAATGTGAAGATTCCTGAAATGAATGCAGCCATGTTTGCGAAAGGTGCAGGAGTTATTGCAGATATAGAGATATGGCACAAACGGATTGGACATGCAAACTTGCAAAGGCTGAAACTGATGCAGTCAAAGGAGATTGTCCATGGACTACCAATTTCAAAGTTGCAAAAATGCAAAAGGTATGTGCAGCATGTCAATTCGGTAATCAATCAAGAGCATCATTTCCACATGACAAGCATGTTAGTGAGAATGTACTAGAAGTAGTACATACAGATGTTTGGGGTCCAACAAAGACCACATCTATGGGCGGTTGCAGGTTTTATGTTACTTTCATTGATGACCATACACGCAAAGTATGGGTATATTTCATGAAAGAGAAGAGCGAGGTGTTTACTCACTTCCATAATTTTAAACTTATGGTGGAAAAGCTTTCTATTGGTAGTAAAACAGGTGCAAGTTTTGAAGATGTTGATGGAGATTCAAGCGGTTCAGAAAAGAGTCTTGATGAGGAACTTGGATTGCCCTCTGTGAAGACTCCAGGAGTAAGAAGGGCACATGCAGATGATACAAGAAGAAGTGACCCAGGACCAAGAAGATCTGGGAGGATGCGTAATTAAGTGCAACGATTGACATATGATAGTTACATGGCTCGCCATTGTGCCTACATGACAAAGGTAATACAAGATGCTGAACCTTCTTGTTTTGAAGAAGCAATTGGTAATGCAGATTGGGAAAAAGCTATGGATGAGGAGATGGCTGCACTTTATGGAAATGATACATGGAAGCTGGTTCCATTGCCGCAAGGAAAGAAATCCATAGGCTGCAAATGGGTTTACAAGGTAAAGCATAATGCTGATGGTAGCATAAGCAGGTATAAAGCACGATCGGTAGCTAAAGGTTATGCACAGACATATGGCATTGATTATGAGGAAACATTCAGACATGTAGCTAAAATGTCTACTATCAGAACACTTGTTGCATTAGCTACAGCAAAAGGATGGACTTTGCATCAGATGGATGTGAAGAATGCTTTCCTACATGGTGAGTTACAGGAAGAAGTATATATGGACCAGCCACAAGGATATGAAGATTCAAAGCATCCAGAATATGTTTGCAGGTTGCAAAAGGCTTTGTATGGGCTGAAGCAGGCTCCGCGTGCATGGCATGCAAGGATTGCTGATTACTTAACCAGCATTGGGTTTTCTATGTGTGATGCAGATCACTCACTATATGCAAGGAAGGCTGATGATGGCATCACTATTGTGGCTATTTATGTTGATGATCTGATTGTAGGTGGTGATAATGAAGAAAGCATCAAAGAGGTAAAGAAACTTCTTATGCAGGAATTTGACATGAAAGATCTTGGTGTGTTGTGCTATTTCTTGGGCATTGATTTTATACATACAGAAACAGGTATATGGATGTCGCAAAGGCAATATGCCTTGAATATGCTGCAAAAGTATGGTATGGCTGATTGTAAGCCAATTTCTATGCCTTTAGATCAGAATTTGAAATTGGATACTACATCAGGTGAAGCATTGGAAAATGCTACTATGTACAGGAAAATTGTGGGAAGTCTTATATATCTTACAATTATAAGGCCTGATTTAAGCTACACTGTTGGACTTGAAAGTCAGTTTATGCAGGTTCCCAGGAAGCCACATTTGGATGCTTTGAGGCGCACTCTACGTTATGTGAGTGCTACTTTGGATTATGCATTGTTATATGAAGCTGGTGTAGATTTGCAGGTTCATGGATACACCGATGCAGATTGGGCTGGTAGTACTCCAGATAGAAGATCTACTAGTGGCTTTCTTTTCTCACTTGGAGGTGCAGCTATTACATGGAGCAGTAAGAAGCAACCCACTGTTGCTTTGTCGAGTACAGAGGCTGAGTATAGAGGTGCTGCAATGGCAACATGTGAGGCATCATGGCTGGAGATGTTACTTGCAGATTTAGGTGTGGAAGTGCAAAAGCCTATCACTATCTATTGTGATAATCTTAGCAGCATACAGTTAGCACGGAACCCTGTTTTCCATGCTAGAACAAAGCATATCGAGGTACATTATCACTTCATCAGAGAGAAGGTATTAGCAGGTGATATTGATCTTGTTTATGTGAGAACAGATGAGCAGGTTGCTGATATTTTCACCAAAGCACTTGGAGCTAAGAAGTTGAAGAAGTTTCGGAAGATGCTTGGATTACAGGATATGGCATTGAGCTTGAGGGGGAGTGTTGAGATATCAAGCTCAACATGTGATGATCCAGGATGACACGTAACAGTTTTTCGTTTCTCTGACATGTATAGTGGTCACGCCGGTATATATCAGGGATACTTCATTGAGCTTTATTAGATTTATCTATCGAGAGTGATGGCACATTTGTTTCTTGCCAGCTCACTCATTCACGGACATTAGGTTTTTTCCTTATGTACTAGTCTTTATATATTGCATTGGTTGTATTCTTGTTTTTAGGTCATTCTTGTACATTCCTTTTATGTAATAGAAGAAGAAGAAGAAGATCATTCTTCCTTGCCTCAATCTGTGTGTGTGCTTCTCCTTGAGAGTGAGAGTGTGTGTGTGAGCTCTCTTCCTTATCTCCTTCCTCGTGACAAATCACTAGACTATTCACCTGTAAAAAGAGGCAGAAAAGTATCATACATGTCTTTGGAGCTAACAGATGCCTCCTTAGTACATGAAAGCAATGGATGAATAGCATCTTCCACAAAAACAACATCATGGCTAACCAGAACGTGTTTAGTTTGTGGATGATACATCAAGCCTCATATGGAGTGATAGACTCCAATGCTTTAGTGGGACATCTGTTAAGTACATATGCTGCACACATGACAGCCTCAAGCCAGAAACTATGTGGTAAAGCTTGACTCTTGACCATACACGTCGCCATCTCCATGAGTGACATGTTCTTTCATTCAGCAACTCCATTCTATTGAGGTGTATATGGCATTGTACACTGGTGTTTTATCCCATGTTTAGCCAGAAATGAATTAAAATCAGAAGACATATTTTCGCCCCCTCGATTAGAACGGAGGGTGCCCATTTTACATGCTGACAGATTTTCAGACAAAACCAAAAACTGTTTGAAGCACATGAACACTTCGGACTTTTCCTTCAATGGATATACCCATGCATGCCTGGAAAAATCATCGATGAAAGTCACAAAGTAAAGATAATTTCCAAAAGGGTGTCTGATAGGACCACAAATATCACTATGTACAAGCTGCAATTTTTGAGTAGCCCGAACTAAACCATCTTTTGGAAAGGAGGAATGCTGCATTTTGCCCAAAATACAGCCTTCACAAACATGTTTTCCAGGTGCCTCAAGTTTGGGCAAAGAGGACACCATTTCAGATTTCTATAGGCGTAGAAAACTAGCAAAATTCAGATGACCAAAGTGTGCATGCCAAAGCTTTACATCTGACATAGCCTGAGAATCATGTACTGCACATGCAAAATCATTTACAAATCTTTCATAGTCTATGGGTTTATACATCCATGACATAAAATGCCAAAAGCAATAATCACATCGCCATTTGACAGATCATGAGCTATACATCTCTCATCAATAAATTTCACAACCAAGCCAATCTTGGCTAATGCAGAAACTGATAAAAATATTTCTTGATCCTTGGCACAAACAAAGCATCTGAAAAAGTGAAAGAACTACCATCAACAATAGTCAAAATGATCTTACCAACTCCCATAATAGGATAAGATGAGTTGTTGGCGCATGTAAGAGTATTCCCTATAGGGTAGGCTCGAGTGAAGAGAAGAAACTGCGCTGCCAGGTAATATGTTTGGTTGCCCCACTGTCAAAGTACCAAACATCTGAGTCTACTGCAGACATGCACTGCTCATGAGAAGATGGGTCATACAAACAGTAGTAAACACCCATTCTTCTTCCTACACAAGATTAGCAGATTCTATTTTTGGTGTAGAGGCCTAGAAGCTGGCTCTTAATGCCATAAATATCAAGAAAAGTAGCATAGCCTGCTTCGCCTACGCACGTCCTTTGCAAGCAAGCTAAGGTGGCCTATCGAATGAAACAAAACAAAGAAAGTCAACAGAATGTAAATTGATTGACCATTCTCGCTTCATATCACCATTTATAAGCCGTAGCTTACTTCGACCCTTTCTATTTTCTATAGAATCCCTGGAGCTTTCCTAGCCGTTGTGTTGCTTGTTGGTATTTCCCTCTTGAAGGTTGTTCATCTTAGCCTCACTTTCGAGAATCATTATTAATATGCTTTCTTTGTTATAAACTATTCCTATAGGGGGTTTCTAGGTTTCATAGTTGTTACTTTCTTAGCTTTGTCTTATTACATGAGTAATGGGATTTGTTACCTATGGTGGGATTCGGGTCTTGTTTCAGATCTAAAAGAAGTGCATACTTCCGGAATTCCGATGTTATTTTGTGTCGCCCCTTTGGCCTTCCTAATACTTCTCCGAGTCTTGTTCTCGTAAATATAGATAGCGCCTTAATGGTTAAGCTAATACCTAAAGTAAGCTAATACCTTTTAGGCTACAACTACACCATGTTGTCCTAAGCCCAAGGTAAGGAGTGCTCTATCTCCTGTAAATGAATGCATATACATAACAACACCAATAGTGTTGGTTAGGGCTCCAAGTGAACCTAACAAAGGCCATGGACTTGGATCCACTAAATGATAGGGATGCTCTTGCCCTTCTGACTAGCCAAGAAAGTTTGATGTACAACATGCATAATGGACCTGTTCTACCTGGACTAATCTTCCTACAAACAGAATAGAGACTAACTCCTCAAATGACAAGGCATTTGGATTGCCTTTCATCATCAATCGAAGAGTAGAAGCAAAATTCTGATATGAATCAAGAGGACCATTCAGAACGGTCTGCACAAGTGAGCTATCTGGTATAAGCTCATCAGTAGAAATCAATTGTTCCTTCAAGTCTTTGATCTTTGTTAGAAAACTGTCCATAGAATCACCTTCATTCATGTGCTCACTCTCGAACTGTGTTCAGAGGTAAGCAACACGAGCCTCATTCCTAGCTTGGTACAATGTGGCAAGTGTATCCCAAGCAGCCTTATCTATTCGGCGAGAGCGAATGTGAGGAATAATGGCACGTTTGATAGACAAAGCTATCAATGCATGTGTCTGGGCATCTCTGCCATCCCAATGAATTTTCTCTATAGTAGGTGCAACAAAAACTGCAGCACAAACAGGAATATGCAAAATATCATCATTTTTGACATCTTGTGCATCAGGTTCAGTACCTACAGTTGTAACAGTTGTAGGTGTGATAGGACGTTTTTCAACACCGTGCACAATGTTCCACAGTCCTTTTGCAACTAATACATGTTGAATCATATAAGCCCACAATGGGTAGTTGGTACCATCCAACTTATCCTCAATAGCCAACATACGAAATACATCACTGCTTTCAGCCATGGCCGGTGACTAAAATACCTTGATGCAAAAAATTGATTGTATCTGAAAAAGTTGAACAAAACTGCCTAGACGAATTCTGCTAAACCTGTAGCAGACTTCGACATGCTTATACTAGCAAACCAAAATTGGTATATACCTTTGGCACAAAAAGACGAAATAGCCTGCATAAGCACTACAAGTAGAGAGATGTCGATGGTACCCTAGATGAAGTGGGGACCTACTCTGATACCAATTGTTGGAGTTAGACATCTGCGGTAGCACGCAAACAACACAAGGAAGAAAAAGAAGCTTGGAGCTCAACACTCAGTACTGAATGTATTACCACTAGAATGTACAAAGATTAGTAGCCTAACGGCAATAGGTGTATATTCAACTCGGGGGAAAAAACCTCTTAAAGAGGGAAAAAAGTGCCCCGGTGGTCCTAGTGTGTTCACACATATCACTATCTATTTATATGAACACTCGTCAAGGTAGTTCTATTCAAATTTTTCAAATACAGTGATTTTCTTGCATTAGGGTATTTTGATCAATGGTCATGTCTGAAAGTAGTGATGTATTCCGTATGTGAGGATAAGTTGGATGGTACCAATTACCCACCATGGGCTTATATGATGCGACATGTATTGATTGCAAAAGGACTGTGGAACATTGTGCAAGGTGTTGAAAAACGTCCTATTACAACTACAAATACAGGTATTGAAGCTGATGCACATGGCATTGAAGATGCTGATATTCTTCAGATTCCTATTCATCCTCTAGTTTCTATTGCACCTATTGCAAAGCGAATTTGTTAGGATGGTAGAGATGCTCAAGCACATGCATCGATAGCCTTCTCTATCAAACGTGCCATTATTCCTCACATTCGCTCTTCCAGAATAGTTAAGGATGCTTGGGATACACTTAGCACATTGTACCAAGCTACGAATGAGGCTCATGTTGCTTACCTCCGAAAACACTTGGAGAGTGAGCATATGAATGAAGGTGATTCCATGGACAATTTTTTGACAAAGATCAAGTATTTGAAGGAACATTTGATTTTTGCTTATGAAGTTATACCAGATAACTCACTTATGCAGACCATTTTGAATGGTCTCCCTAATTCATATCAGAGTTTTGCTTCTACTCTTCATTTGATTATGAAAGGCAATCCAAATGCCCTGTCATTTCAAGAGTTAATTTATGTTCTGCTATAGGAAGATAAGTCTAAGTAGAACATTTTGGAACATCAAGCTTACACTATGCTTGAGGTGGATTTGATCTACTTCAAAGGCTATTGCATCAAAAGAATATCCGTTCGAGAGTTCTCTTTCGTATCCTCACTTATTGTATTTTTTTTTAAAAGATGTTTCATGGATCTTTTACCAATGTAAAAGCCTTGAGCTTTACACATGTAAAAGTAGAAAGATAGAGCCTAAATCCCACAAATTTGTGGTGGTTGAGTTGCATTCAATCAAGCAATCAATCACCTAAAAGCAGATCAAACTAGATCTTCACTTTTCCTAGATTATAGGAAAGTGAATTGATTCCCTCCAACAACCATTCCCATCTTCATTTGAATTCAAAATCCACTTGTAGAAGTCGTGGAGCACTTCTAAAGTCTATATAAATACTTGAAATCACTTGCACAATACATGAAAGCAATATACATACACTTGTGACCATCATTGTCTTGCTCCTTCAATTTTTTGCAGCATCTTCTTTGCCAACAATAATTTTGCAGAGGCTTCTTGTCTCACTCCAGAGCTCCAAATTGAGTGCAAGATAGCTCATTCGAAAGGTATTAGTTTCTATCTTATGCCTGTAAAGATACCACCGTTGAGTGTTTGATTCATTCCTATAGCATATTTTTCTTATTCCTTATAATTTTGTGCATCATATATGCTCAACCCTATGTGTATTACTCCCATAAAAATATTGTTTCTAATTGTAATCGCACTGGTCGCTATGAGCATTTGAAGTTCATTGTCTCTTCCATAGATAGTAAGTTTTTTGAGCTAGTCAACCCATGAACCTATCTGTTTTGTATCGACTCATTCACCTTGATGCTCCAAAGTACATAGTGCATTTCTTTGCACTTATGGCATGCCTTTAAGGTCTATTTGAGTCTCCATAAGCTCAAAGGCTAGTCTTGTGCCGGTTGGCTAGACCAAACTTCATCGCTTCGAAACACACTTTTCTACCTCCTAGAAGCTTCTCCAAGTTCTTTAAGATACATTCAAGATCTTCTTCTCCAGTTCAAAATGGTTCTTCTCGAGTTCAAAATGGAGAACACAAAACCTGCAAGTACACCTTTGGAGATGAATCATAAACTTAGTGTTTATGAGGGTGAGAAAATTGAAGACATATTAAAGAGTATCGAAGCTTGGTAGGTAGCTTGATATATGCTACTCATACAAGGGCAGACATCTCATATAGTGTGGGAGTGCTTAGTCAATTCATGCACTCATCGAGAAGACCACACATGGATGCAGCTAAGAGAGTACTTAAATATCTCAAAGCTACAATTGATGAAGGTATATTCTATCCTTACTCTTCAGATTTGGATATCAAAATCTATTCAGATGCAGATTAGGCATTAGCAAAGGATGGTAGAAGAAGTACTTCTGGTTACTTAGCATTTGCAGGTTGGAAGCTAGTGTCATGGAGTTTCAAGAAGCAACCTACAGTTGCTTTATCCTCAACTGAATCATAGTAGAAAGGTTTGACCATAGCAACTCAAGAGGCAATATGGTTAAAGGCATTGTATAGAGATTTGGAACTTGTGAGTTCCAAGCCTCACATGTTTGGAGATAATGTAAGTTCCATGCATCTAGCAACAAATCCAATTTTCCATGCAAGAACCAAACACATAGAGGTGCATTACCACTTCATCAGGGAGAAGCTCATGGCAAAGGAGCTTGACATTGTTCCTACTGAAAAGCAAGTAGCAGATATGATGACGAAGGCACTTGATGGAATAAAGCTTTGTAGATTCAAAGCTATGGCAGGTATTCAACCTATCAGAGAATGAAGACAAGCATACTTTAGCTTGAGGGGGAGCTGTTGGAACATCAAGCTTACACTATGCTTGAGGTGGATTTGATCTACATCAAAGGCTATCGCATCGAAAGAATATCCGTTGGAGAATTCTCTTTCCTATGCTCACTTATTGTATTTTTTAAAAACGATGTTTCATGGATCTTTTACCATTGTAAAAGCCTTGAGCTTTACACATGTAAAAGTAGAAAGATAGATCCTAAATCCCACGAATTTGTGGTGGTTGAGTTGCATTCAATCAAGCAATCAATGACCTAAAAGTAGATCAAACTAGATCTTCACTTTTCCTAGATTCTAGGAAAGTGAATGGATTCCCTCCAACAACCATTCCCACCTTCATTTGAATTCAAAATCCACTTGTAGAAGTCGTGGAGCACTTCTAGATTCTATATAAAGACTTGAAATCACTTTTACAATACATGGAAGCAATATACATACACTTGTGACCATTATTGTCTTGCTCCTTCAATTTTCTGCATCATCTTCTTTACCAACAGTAATCTTGCAGAGGCTGCTGCTCTCTCTTCAGATCTCCAAATTGAGTGAAAGATGGCTCATTGGAAATATATTCATTTCTAGTTTATGCTTGTAAATTTTCATAGCATTTCATTTTGTAGATTGGGAGAAACTTCAGTTTTTCTATCTCGGGGTCAATCTCGACGTATTCCTGAAAAATAGGAGATACCACTGTTGAGTGTTTGATTCATTCCTATAAAATATTTTGCTTATTTCTTATACTTTTGTGCATTATATACACTCAACCCTATGTATATTACTCCCATAAAAGAATTTTTTCTAATTGTAATCACGCTGGTCGCTATGAGCATTTGAAGTTCATTGTCTCTTCCATAGTAAGTTTTTCGAGCTAGTCGATCCGCAAACCTATCTATTTTGTATCAACACATTCACCTTGATGCTCCAAAGTACATAGTGCATTTCTTTGCACTTATCGCATGCCTATAAGGTCTATTTGAGTCTCCATAAGATCAAGGGCTGGTCTTGTGTCGGTTGGCTAGACCAAACTTCATCACTTTGAAACGCACTTTTCCACCTCCTAGAAGCTTCTCCAAGTTCTTTCAGAACATGTCCATTATGTGCGTTGACAGATCAAGATTTCCTAGCTAGTCAGAAGGGCAAAGGTAAATGGAGCTCATCTACTAGTAAGCACAAATCTGCAAATGTTGCACATTCGAAGAAGGAAGACAAAGATGAGAAGAAATCATAAAAGCAGAAGTTGTTTTGCAAATACTATAAAGCAAATGATCATGTCATTAAGAGCTATCCAAAACTGGTTGTTAAAGAGGCAAATAAGAAAGATGCTGGAATGGTTGTTGCAGAGGCCTCTATATCGAAAACAAAGTCTGCTAATCTTGTGCAGAATGAAGAACGGGTGTTTACTACTGTTTGCAGTTTTGATCCATCTTCTCAGGAGCAGTGTATGTCTGCAGTAGAATCAGATGTTTGGCATTTTGAAAGTGGGGAAACCAAACATATTACCTTGTAGTGCAGTTTCTTCACTTCACTTGAGCCCACCCCTATAGGGAATACTGTCACATCCACCAACAACTCCTCTTATCCTATAATGGGAGTTGGTAAGATAATTCTAACTATTGTTGATGGTAGTTCTTTCACTTTGTTGGATGCTTTATTTGTGCTAGGGATCAAGAAAAATATGTTTTTAGTTTCTATATTAGCCAAGATTATCTTGGTTGTGAAATTTGTTGATGATATATGTACAGTTCATGATTTTTCAACTGGCGACATGATTATTGCTTCTTGCATTTTATGTCATGGGATGTATAAGCTCATAGACTATGAAAAATCTATGAATGATTCAGCATGTGTAGTACATGATTCTCAAGCTACGTCAGATATAAAGCTTTGGCATGCATGCTTTGGTCATCTCAATTTGTTAGTTTGCTACGCCTGCAAAAATCTGAAATGGTGTCCTCTTTGCCCAAACTTGAGTCACCCAGTATCGGAGAGATTCTCTCTCCCTTTTTTGATAAGAAATGAAGGAAAATTTTTTTGAAGAGTTTTTTTTCCAATATCGTTATATCTGAACTCTCAAAGCTATGTTTTGTGTGAGCTTCCGATTTGACCAAACCAACCCTTGAGTATTTGTAGGCTGACAAAGAACAAAATGTACATTGATCAGGAGCTTCTAATTGATTTTTGTTTTGTTGTTTGTAGCTATGAGTTAATGACTATCTGCACTTTTATTTGAATCATTTATGTGAACAAAATATGTATTTGCAAATGACTTTATAGATGAATATGTTTATGAGTATCATCCTACGAGTTTTTGAGCTATAATCTTCTATCCCTTCTTGAAGGGGTTGATAAGAAAACAAGTTGATTGTTCGAAGAATGTGATGTAAGGTGCAATTGAGATTTTGAATGGTAAAAATGCCTTAGCTTTTTCAGCAGCATAATAGGAGTTTGAATACCTTAAGAGGCTACCTACATGAGAAAATTTTATCACGAAAGGCACAATGCAATACACTCGTATAAGAACATGAAGTCTAGCATGAGTGAGTTATCTACATATCTTGTTTATGTATATGAATGGACATAAGATCGAAACTAACTCACCAATCCTATGTGTATGAACGAAAATAATAAAAAATTCATTTATCTAACTAGTATGTGTATGAATGTATGCATTATGTGCAAGTGATGTGTATTAGTTATGTAAATTGTTTTTGATATATGGATGTTCTAATTTCATTTATGTGCATGTGAACCTATAACATTTAGTGTAAAACTATATAATTCTGAAGAGGAAGAAAAAGTAATAAACAACAAAATAATGAAAATATTATAATATAAAACAATGATGAAAATGTGAAACGTAAAAACGTGAAAAAAAAAACCATGTGTATAAATCAAAAATCATAATACGTGTACGTATGAGAGTTACATGCATTAGTTTAAGCATAAACGTGCAAGGAATGGGACTCGCAGATATGTGTAAGCCATGCAGGAGATCGTATCTTTTGGAAGTAAGATACAGGAAGGAGAGCATGATTTTAGGCGGCAGAGAAGGAAAGAGGACAAGGGGGGAGGCTTTTGAGGCCAAGGACTCTCCGGGCACTGTTGCACAGAGGAGGAATGTCGGACGTGCTGTAAAGAGCATACAAATTTAGGTGAAAGAACCGGCCACAAGCACACATTTAATTTGGCACTCCCTGGCGCAGAAGACGGAAGGAGAACAACGAAGGTCTTCTCTTATTTTGTTCTACCATATAATATCTTTATTTTTTTAATCTCAAACAAAAAAAAGGATTAGAATATAAAGAAACTTTAAATTTAGAAATATGGATACACAAGCACACATACATACACTTACACATTCATAGTTACACTTACACATACGTACTTACACATACATACACCTACCCACACATATACATACACACACGTACATACTAAATACATGCACACATACACACATACCCACAAATACACATACACATATACATTCACTTATACATACATACATATATACATACATACATATATACATACACATACAAATACCCACACACACACATACATGCATACACATACACATATACACACACTTACACATACATACATACACTTACACATACATACATACATACACACGTACACATACCCACGCACACACACATACATGCATACACATACACATTTGCATACACTTACACATACACATTTGCATACACTAATACATACATACATTTACACATACATACATACATACACACACATACGCATACCCAAACACATACACATACACATACACTTACACATACACTACATACACACACATACCCACACACACATACATGCATACACATACACTTGCACATACATACATACACTTACACATACATACATATACACACATACACATATACATACACTTACACATACATACATATACACACATACACATATACATACACTTACACATACATACATACTAAATACATGCACACATACACATACACACAAATACACATAAATACATACATACTGCACTTACACACACATAAACATACATACACACATACATGCATACACTTACACATACATACCAACACATACACATACATACACACACACATACATGTATACACATACACATATACATACACGTACACATACATACATATACTTACACATACATACACACACAGACACATACCAACACATATACATACATACACGTACATACTAAATACATGCACACATACAACATACACACATACACACAAATACACATACTCCTAGACACACTCATACAAACACATACACACATGTACACTTACACATACATACATACATACATACATACATACATACATACACTTACACATACTACATGCATACAAACACATACATAAATACACATACACATATATACACACATACATACACTTACACATACATACATACACTTACACATACTAGATGCATACATACACATACATACTAAATACATACACATTTACAAACATGCATAAATATACCCACACATATAGATACACACACATACATAATAAATACATGCACACATACACATACACACACATACACCCACATATACATACATACATACACATGACATACATTTATAGTTTTGTATGTCTATTTATATGTCAAAATGTGTTTTTGTGCATATGTAAATATGTGTGTATGTGTAAATGTGTACATGTGAATGTGTACGTATGTAAATAATATAATTATTGATATCTAATACCTTTGTTTGCTACACACTCAGATTCTGATCAATCAGAGGGAATTCCACCATTGTCTCCTAATCATGCAAGGACTACTTATTGTAAGTATATCAAACTTTTAATTCTAATATTTGATAGATACGTACATGATTAATATATGTTTTCTTATTGTTATATTATAATTGAATTTCTCATCAATCAGAGGGTACTCCACCACCTCCTACCCATGCAACGAATTCACATGTGTCCTCTCATAGGAATTATGATGATTTTTATTGTCAAGAGCATGCTATCTGTTGGTGTAATAATTGCTATGGCACGTATCGAAGACCATGATTGGAATGTATTGAACATGAGGTAGAGTATGGTAACTTTGAGCATGCACCACCACCTAATCAATGTGATAATGCTTGGGTACGTATTGATTCTATAAATTAATGTCATTATTTTATTTGAAAATCATATACAAAATCAAATTATAATTAATATATAGGAATATTTGCTCGATGATGATATGATGATTCTCCTATTAATAATGTTGATATACCTTGTACACATCAAGGACTTGCCATTTATCAATTACAAGCAGAGGTTTCTCAAAATCCTCTACCTGTTGGTTTACAAACTAAAACCGCGGAAGATTATCCATTGTCAACTCGTGATCATCCTCTAGTACAAACATATGATAGAAAAAGATATGGAGGGTGGAATAGAGGGCCGCTTCCTTTAGATGGAGAGGTTTTTAACTTTTGGGGTGATTGACAAATGATTTCTCCCTCCACTATTACTGACATTGGTCGTGGTCTCTTTATTGTAGAAGATTCGCATGTGTCTCTGAACTCTGAAGTCACTCTTATGTCATTTTATATATGGATGGGGAGATTGGCATTGACTTACATGTTATGTTCAAAGCATGAATACCTATGGATTATGCCTGAATGCATGCATGGAAATATAGCAAGTTTATTAAACAATAGTCGAAGATATAATAGTTCAATGACTAATCGCACATTTGAGGATATTGAAAATAGTCATGAATCGCCATACATGAGTAGAGGTGTAGCAAGATACATAGTTGTTAATGCTATTACTTCATTACATGATGGTAATGAATTATTAGTGAATTATGGATGGCATAGACCTCCAAGAGCACCTTTTAGTTAGAGGGCAATGAAAACTTTCTATCCACCTATCCTATGTTGCATTGAAAACTCTAATTGATTGAAACTCTTTTCAAATTTACATATTTAAATTTATGTTTGAAGTTTACTTTTCATTCGTTTATGGAATACTAATGATTTTTATTCATGTGTGTAGATTCCAATGTATGATATTGATGATCTTCCACGACAAAATTCAGAGTTGCTAGTAAGACCTCATTTATCAAAAGCTTCCATGAGGAGGCTATGCAAAAGTGATCATGTTGAATATGCAAGATTGAAATACATATATTCAAAAGAATATAAAGTACAAGATTTTTGCGATAATGATGAAGATGATGGCATGGAAAATTTTATTGAGGATTGGTATCAAAATAATAGTGAAATCATTGATATTTCTAAAAATGAGAAATATCTTTGAGAACAATGTCTAAAACATATATATGAAGGAAGTAGATTGACACGACTAAGTGCAAGCATACTTATTCTCAATCTTCAAAATCATTTTGGATGGAGTAATGTATTTATTTTGGCACTATTAAGGTATAATTTTTTATTTTTTATCTATTTATTTATTTATTTCATATCACTTTTTTTCATGAACTTACAGGTTACTATTTAAAAAGTTTTTACCAAGCAAGAGTATTCTTTCTACATCACATGATCAAACGAAGAAGATAATCAATAATCTGTGTATAGATTATCAACGTATACATGCATGAAGAGGTGAATATCGAGACTCTTTGACATGTCCAAAATGTCAATCTCCTCGATATAAGGACGAAAAGGTCAAAATCTCGAAAATGATATTGAGACATTTTCCATTGCCTCCATGAATTAAACATATGTTTCAAAGCCTTGAATGATCAAATCTTTTGACATAGGGATTTGATCATAAAAGTATTGATGGAGTAATGAGAATTCCAATAGATAGTGCAACTTTTCCACATATTGACACTAGATAGCCTGATTTTGCACAAGAGCCACGCAATCTAAAGTTATGAGTTGCATTAGATGGGGTTAATCCATTTTTTATGAAATCCAGTAAATGTTCAACATGGCCAGTGGTAGTCATCAACTACAATCTCTCGCCATATCTTAGCATTAAAAACGAACATTTAATGCTTTCACTTTTAATCCCAGGAAAACAACAAGTTAAAGACATGAATATATATCTTAATCCTCTTATTGATGATCTCTAAGCATTATGGAGAGGTATTAATATCATTGATATATCAAAAAGCATTAATCAAAGATACACTATGGTTTGTGGAATTGTATCTTGCACTATACATGATTTTCTATGATATGGTATCCGTTCAGATAATGATGTAATTTTTTTATTTAATATGTATATAATTGTAGTTGAGTTAATCTAATTATATTTTTATGGTTTTCATCATGTGAGAAGATCTACTAAGGGATATAAGGCTTGTCGTTATTGTGGTGATTGCTTGGGATGAGTATATAGTAAGAATCTCAATAAAAATATTTATCTTTGACATCAACGGTTCTTGCTTGACGATCATCCATTAAGAT
>CM035426.1:1317500-1485000 GCA_020310875.1 Ceratopteris richardii
GTATGTGTATGTGTATGTGTATGTGTATGTGTATGTGTATGTGTATGTGTATGTGTATGTGTATGTGTATGTGTATGTGTATGTGTATGTGTATGTGTATGTGTATGTGTATGTGTATGTGTATGTGTATGTGTATGTGTATGTGTATGTGTATGTGTATGTGTATGTGTATGTGTATGTGTATGTGTATGTGTATGTGTATGTGTATGTGTATGTGTATGTGTATGTGTATGTGTATGTGTAGTGTATGTGTATGTGTATGTGTATGTGTATGTTGGTATGTGTATGTGTATGTCGTATGTGTATGTTGTTATGTGTATGTGTATGTGTATGTGTTGTGTATGTGTATGTGTATGTGTATGTGTATGTGTATGTGTATGTGTATGTGTATGTGTATGTGTATGTGTATGTGTATGTGTATGTGTAGGTGTATGTGTATGTGTTATGTGTATGTGTATGTGTATGTGTATGTGTATGTGTATGTTGTTATGTGTATGTGTATGTGTATGTGTATGTGTATGTTGTATGTGTATGTGTATGTGTATGTGTATGTGTATGTGTATGTGTATGTGTATGTGTATGTGTATGTGTATGTGTATGTGTATGTGTATGTGTATGTGTATGTGTAGTGTATGTGTTGTGTATGTGTATGTGTATGTGTTTATGTGTATGTGTATGTGTATGTTTATGTGTATGTATGTGTGTATGTGTATTTGTATGTGTATGTGTGTGTGTGTGTATTTCTCTATGTGTGTGTGTGTGTATGTGTATGTGTATGTGTATGTGTATGTGTATGTGTATGTGTATGTGTATGTGTATGTGTATGTGTATGTGTATGTGTATGTGTATGTGTATGTGTATGTGTATGTGTATGTGTATGTGTATGTGTATGTGTATGTGTATGTGTATGTGTATGTGTATGTGTATGTGTATGTGTATGTGTATGTGTATGTGTATGTGTATGTGTATGTGTATGTGTATGTGTATGTGTATGTGTATGTGTATGTGTATGTGTATGTGTATGTGTATGTGTATGTGTATGTGTATGTGTATGTGTATGTGTATGTGTATGTGTATGTGTATGTGTATGTGTATGTGTATGTGTATGTGTATGTGTATGTGTATGTGTATGTGTATGTGTATGTGTATGTGTATGTGTATGTGTATGTGTATGTGTATGTGTATGTGTATGTGTGTGTATGTGTATATTTGTATGTGTATGTGTGTGTATGTGTATTTCTCTATGTGTGTGTGTGTGTATGTGTATGTGTATGTGTATGTGTATGTGTATGTGTATGTGTATGTGTATGTGTATGTGTATGTGTATGTGTATGTGTATGTGTATGTGTATGTGTATGTGTATGTGTATGTGTATGTGTATGTGTATGTGTATGTGTATGTGTATGTGTATGTGTATGTGTATGTGTATGTGTATGTGTATGTGTATGTGTATGTGTATGTGTATGTGTATGTGTATGTGTATGTGTATGTGTATGTGTATGTGTATGTGTATGTGTATGTGTATGTGTATGTGTATGTGTATGTGTATGTGTATGTGTATGTGTATGTGTATGTGTGTATATGTGTGTATATGTGTGTATATGTGTATGTATGTGTATGTATACATGTGTATGTGTGTGTATGTATATGTATGTATAGTGTGTGTATGTGTGTTTTTATATGTGTATGTGTGTGTATGTTTGTGTGTATGCATGTGTATGTGTGTGTATGTGTATTTCTCTATGTGTGTGTGTATGTGTATGTGTATGTGTATGTGTATGTGTATGTGTATGTGTATGTGTATGTGTATGTGTATGTGTATGTGTATGTGTATGTGTATGTGTATGTGTATGTGTATGTGTATGTGTATGTGTATGTGTATGTGTATGTGTATGTGTATGTGTATGTGTATGTGTATGTGTATGTGTATGTGTATGTGTATGTGTATGTGTATGTGTATGTGTATGTGTATGTGTATGTGTATGTGTATGTGTATGTGTATGTGTATGTGTATGTGTATGTGTATGTGTATGTGTATGTGTATGTGTATGTGTATGTGTATGTGTATGTGTATGTGTATGTGTATGTGTATGTGTACGTGTACGTGTATGTGTATGTGTACGTGTACGTGTATGTGTATCTGTGTATGTGTATGTGTATGTGTATGTGTATGTGTATGTGTATGTGTATGTGTATGTGTATGTGTATGTGTATGTGTATGTGTATGTGTATGTGTATGTGTATGTGTATGTGTATGTGTATGTGTATGTGTATGTGTATGTGTATGTGTATGTGTATGTGTATGTGTATGTGTATGTGTATGTGTATGTGTATGTGTATGTGTATGTGTATGTGTATGTGTATGTGTATGTGTATGTGTATGTGTATGTGTATGTGTATGTGTATGTGTATGTGTATGTGTATGTGTATGTGTATGTGTATGTGTATGTGTATGTGTATGTGTATGTGTATGTGTATGTGTATGTGTATGTGTATGTGTATGTGTATGTGTATGTGTATGTGTATGTGTATGTGTATGTGTATGTGTATGTGTATGTGTATGTGTATGTGTATGTGTATGTGTATGTGTATGTGTATGTGTATGTGTATGTGTATGTGTATGTGTATGTGTATGTGTATGTGTATGTGTATGTGTATGTGTATGTTGTATGTGTATGTGTATGTGTATGTGTATGTGTATGTGTATGTGTATGTGTATGTGTATGTGTATGTGTATGTGTATTGTATGTGTATGTGTATGTGTATGTGTATGTGTATGTGTATGTGTATGTGTATGTGTATGTGTATGTGTATGTGTATCTGTATGTGTATGTGTATGTGTACGTGTACGTGTACGTGTACGTGTATGTGTGTATGTGTGTGTGTGTGTGTGTATGTGTATGTGTATGTGTATGTGTATGTGTATGTGTATGTGTATGTGTATGTGTATGTGTATGTGTATGTGTATGTGTATGTGTGTGTGTGTGTATGTGTATGTGTATGTGTATGTGTATGTGTATGTGTATGTGTATGTGTATGTGTATGTGTATGTGTATGTGTATGTGTATGTGTATGTGTATGTGTATGTGTATGTGTATGTGTATGTGTATGCGTATGTGTATGTGTATGTGTGCATCTCTATGTGTGTGTATGTATATGTGGTTGTATGTATATGTGTGTGTATGTATACGTGTGTCTATGTGTGTGTATGCATATGTATGTATAGTGTGTGTATGTGTGTTGTGGATGTATTGTTGGAATTTGGGGCCCCAGGATCGTTCTAATACTAAAACCTTTTGAGCATACACACTTAATTAATCAAGATGATAGATAAGAGATAGAAAGAAAGAGATCTTGAGACAAGGATAGGGAACGTAAGCTGAATGCTTACTCACTAAAAAATAGATGTCCAAACTATGACATGGGAGTACTACTCAACCATATGATGTGGTGCACTCACTAATTGAAGAATAGCCAAGAAGATGATGATACAAAATTCAGATTATGATGTTATAATCTGAGTATGTGTGAAGTAATTGAGCAATGAAGCGAACCTAATTCTCACAAAATAGTGCAACAAATCTAAAAATCAGTAAACCCTAATTCTGAAATTAGGGTACACAAACCCTAAAAATAGAATATAAGGTTAACTTGCAAAACATAGCTGCCACCACCTTGTAGAAGATCTCTTGCTCCAAGAGAGTAGCCTCTCCTTCACCAAAATTGCACCTTCAACGCTTCAGAACTCCAAGAGCTGGCTTGTGTCTTGTCTTCTTCTTCTAAATAGTGCCCAAGTATGGACTTTATATAGGTTTGGTACCCAAAATAAAGCAAGCGACCAATTTTAATGAAAATTTGCTTTTTAGCCTCAAAAAATAGCGATCACAATTTTTCCATGCTTTTTGCTTAAAATTAGCAATGACTTTTAATTTGTCTTTATTTTAAAACTAGATCGCTAAAGTTTCTTGCTTTTGGACCAAAATAAAGTATGAACTAGCTTTTTTAAAGTTTGGACTTCACAATCTACTTTTCCTCCATTTTTTGATTGAATTAGGGTTTGGATTATCTCCCTGTTATGAACTCTGATGAAGAAATCAAGCATACCACTAGATAGCTCTCATCAAGCTCTATCTATCTAGCCTAAAAAAGTTTTACCCAAACTCTACAAAAAATGCTAAGTCCAAAATGTAGAATTGTTGGAATGTGGACCATATGTACATTGACTTCCAACATGCATGTATGTGTATGTATGCATGTGTGTCTATGTATGCACGGGAGTGTGTGTATGCATGTGAGTGTATGTATGTATGTCTATGTGTGTGTATGTATGTGTAAGTATCTGTATGTGTATCTATATATGTGTATGTGTATATGTATATGTGTGTCAATGTGTGTATGTATGTGTAAGTATCTATATGTGTATTGTATGTGTGTGTATGTATGTGTAAGTATCTATATGTGTATTGTATGTGTGTGTATGTATGTGTAACTATCTATATGTGTATGTGTATGTATGCATGTAAGTGATTGTATGGATGTGTGTATGTGTGTGTCTATGTGTATGTATGTACCTATAAGTATCTGTATGTGTATGTGTGTGTATGCATATGTGTGTACCTAAGTCACGAAGTCTTAGGGACTTGTGTAAAAGAGACTAAATCTCATTTGCCACACAAGTGCATATAGTGGTGGATTGACACATGCTTACTTATCAATCCGAAGAGCCACATAACCCAAGTGTATGAGGACATGTTCACACGTGATGAAAAGTGAAGTGGCTCAGTGAAAATAAATGAGAAAAGATTAATCTACCTCTCCAACTCACTAAATCTCTGAAAGTGTCTGCCGCGATACCACTTACAGTAGTAAATACAAATTCGAATGTTTCTCCCAGGTTTGAACTCGAAATATGGCCAATAGGGGTTCCTTTTGAAGTTCTCAATGAGACGCATCTATTGGTGGTATTCTCACTCGAATATGACAACTGCTCTTCAAGTTATGGCCAAAACAGTGAATGGCGGGAAACACCTTCACTCGCTCCACAACTCATACTTGCTCACACACACACACACACACACTACAGTAGTTCAAAAGTGATGGGGAGGGGTAGACAACAGTCCTACACACACATTCCAAGCTTCACACACACACACAAAAGATCATGGAGAAGATGAAAATCAGTAGGAAAGAAGCAAACTCGAAATTTTGGTTCTCCTTCTTCACAATGGGAAAAAGTCTTTACAAAGAGTCACAAAGTGATTTATATACATGGGCCCTAAAAATGGTCCTTTCACACAAGTGACCGGCACTTTATTGGCTAATCTCTAATTTCCTACTATTTTACAAAGAATATATTACAATCAATTGGGCTTATGCATCTAGAGGACTCCTCTAGTGCATTTACATAGCTTGAGGGAATTTCCTAGGATTTTGAAGAAGAAAATTATGCCCATTAATTTGAAAATTTTGGGGCTCCTCTTTTGTGCCTCTTTTTGCTGCAACACTCTCCCCATCTTTGTCTCTGCCGTCCCTTGATAGGCTTTGCTTCTCGTTTGTAGCTTGTTTATGGCTCCTGAATACACTCACCCAGTGGTCCAAGAAGCGATAAGGACTGTCAGAGAATTTGTTACTTTATCCGAATGTAGTCCTTTGCTTCTATAATCCCCATCACAACTCTGGGTTGCTGTATTAAGTCGGGTTTCCACGCATGCCATTAGTGGCTAAGAATGTGATGTTCTTAGTCACCCTCTTCAACTTTTCAACCTCTCCCCTTTCTAACTTTTGGTCCTCTGATATGTCTTTGTCTTCACACATTTGACCCTGTTGTATTGCTTGGAGCCTGTCTACTTCTTTCGTGTTGCACACCTTACTTTGCTGACCTTTACTCTCTTTCAAGTCAACATTAGGTTTTAAAGGTCCTATTCTTAAATCTTCTTTGTCATCCTCTGGGATCTGACTTATTTCTTTCCACCGCATGCATCCAGTGGACAAGGAGGCAGCTAGGACCTTTAGACAATTGATTATCTTATCTAATGAAGAGTCCTTCGTGTGTTGTCTCTCTTCTGTAAGCCGCCGGATTGGCAATTGTAAAGTTTGACTCTTTTCATATTCCGCACGAACCGAAAGGTCATTGCGTAGATGTTGTAACCTTTTATAAATCAATGAAAAAAGACGCTTCGGTGACGACCAGAGGAGTCGCCATACTGTTTGTCTGGTTGATGATGTCTGTGTAGTTTCCGTGGTGTGTTTGAAAACTCTGAGTTATTCTGTGTCTTTCTGTGTTGTTGATTATCTGTACCTATCCGGTAAGATTAAGTTACAGTATGTTTATCTTAAGTTAAGTACTGAATTACGGTTCCGCTAAGTTTATTACTGTGAGTTTGTGTTACAGTCATATTTGCATTGTGCATTGGTCACTGAGGAAGTCTTAATCTGTGTATGAATCACCATTCTGTGAGTAGATGAATCAGACAAAGTCCGAGTTTTCGGTTAGTAAGTTGGATTAGTAAAGTTATTGAACAGACTATTATGTGAGTGAGTTGATTTGGGAAAATCAAGTATAGGGCCTCTGTTTAACAGACCCCTTCCACTCCCAAGAACCCGAATAGAACCCGCGTTTAACACTGGCGCTGTCTGTGGGAATGTGGCACCAGAGTGATGCAATATAGTTGAGGGAAAGTGGCACCAGAATGTTGTAAATTGATTGTGAGAAAGTGGTCATAGATTGTGAATCGACAGTAAGGAAGAGTAGTACGCAAAGTATTGCAAACATGATATATGCCGGTTACTCGTTCTGGTGAGACGTACCCGAAGTATAGGAGAAACCAACAGTCTTGGGCGATACCTAATTTGCTAAGGACGCCCCCAGGAGCTAGAAGCGCAGATAAGTTTAACCCAGTTGTCAAGGAAGCGAAGAACATTAGTAGTGATTCCGGCAGCATTCTGGTGGAACGTACTGCAATTTCAGCAGATTCCGGTGCAATTTCGACATAGTCTGTCGAAGATATAGTAACTCCAGAGTCTACCAGGATGCAGTATGCAGTTAACTTAACACCATCTACTCAAGATTCGAATTTGTCTGAGGATAGAAGCGTGTTGGCCAAAGAAATCAATGAAGGTGAAAAAGTACCTTGTTTTGGTAAAAATTTGATAAATTCCGGTGATATTTCGGTTCCAGTTACAGAGCGTTCATAGTCTCCCGGTGACAGTTTACCATTTCCTGGTGAATCTTCATTCTGGTCACCACTATTCAGAGTAACCTTCCCTACATTTGATATCAAGGAGGAAGGTAGCTTATTCGAAGCTGAAATTCGAAAGAGAATGAACGATATTATCAAGCCGGAGAGTGCAGAGGCTGATGATACAGATTCCGACGGTCAAGAAATTCAACCTCGGAACTCAGAAGATAGTAACAATACAACAGCCAGCACCATGAGTGGGCAACAACAACAACAAAAATAACAGCAACAACAACAGCAGCAGCAGCAGCAACAACAATATCCATTTCCACCCCGACCGGCTCCAACAGGAGTAACCTACACCAAATTCGGTGGATTTCCAGGTGATGATCCTGATGCTCATGTACGTACCTTTGAAATTAGTTATGCAATACTTAATCATCCACCCAATCCGGCGGCTTACACTGGCATCAGATGCATCAGATATAGCCATTGGAAGTGTCTTAATGAAACAAACTGATAAGTGGTTTCGGCCTGTTTATTATGCAAGTAGAAGGCTTGCTCCTACTGAAAAGAATTATTCTGTAACTGAAAGAGAATGTCTTGGTTTGGTATATTCTGTAAAGAAATTTCGGCATTATTTGTTAGGGCGAAAATTCGTCTTTCATGTAGATCATGCAGTGCTAGTATATCTGGTTCGGCAGCAGCATTTAGGTGGCCGTTTAGCACGTTGGGTTCTACTGTTACAAGTTTTTGATTACGAAGTAATTCATTGACCCAGAACTGCACATGCATTAGCAGATTTCCTTTCTCGGTTAGATTCCGGTGAAGCTCTGGTCGGTGTTGATGACACCACACCTGCAATTTATGTTACTTAACCAACTAATGATGAATCTGCAGAACCTCTTGTGACATCTACTTACTATGATCAGTTATTAACCTTTCTTACTGATGGATGTCTTCCTGCTCAGACTTCTCCTGCAATGCGTAGGAAAATTGCAGTTTACAGTCGCAGATTCCGATTGATTGCTGGATAATTGTATTATATGGATCACACTGGAGTCTTACTTCGTTGTATTCCTCCACATGAAGTAAACTCAGTTATAGCTCTGGCACATTCCATACCTTCCGGTGGACATTTTGCAGCAAATTTAACGCACCGAAAAATTCTGCAAAGTGGGCTTTGGTGGCCTACCATGTACAGAGATGTATCTCAGTTTGTCAAACAGTGTGACAATTTTCAACGGTCTGGACAGCCTTTACAACAACATTCTTTTCCTCTCCAACCTGTATTACCTTTGGAGCCTTTTCAGAAATGGGTTCTTGATTTTATTGGACCAATCACACCTCTAGCAATACTCAGTAATAATCGTTATATTCTGACATTTACAGATTATGCTACCAGATGGGCAGAAGCTTGGGCTTTACGGTCCGCTACAGCTATTTTGGTAGCAAAATGTTTAATGAAAGACGTATTTCCACGATTTGGATTACCTTTGGAACTTGTGATAGATCAAGGCACACATTTTGTTAACAATTTAATGAAAGTTCTCACACACTCTTTTTAGATTCTGCACAAATTCAGTTCACCGTACTATCCTCGTGCTAATGGCTTAGCTGAAAGTACAAACAAGAACTTACTGAGTATGCTTCGTAAATTGATTATCGAATCACCAGAAAGATGGGATCAGTTACTACCTGCAGTATTATGGGCGTATCGGACTACTTACAAAGTTGCCACCGGACTGACTCCTTTCAAACTTGCATATGGAATGGAGGCAATTGCACCAATGGAGCTTGTAGTACCCAGCTTACGTGTGGCTATCTCTCAGAAATTGTTACCTGAAGATTCTTTGCCATTTCGGTTGGACACACTCACAGAACTAGATGAGCATCGTTGGGAAAGTTTTTTGACTCTTCAAGAAGTGCAGTTGCGGCAAGCTTGTACACATGATCGGTATCTTAAAACTCCAGTTTTTTCGGTAGGACAACTTGTGCTATTTTATAATGCAAAATCAAATCGTTCTGTTGGAAAATTCAAGTTACGATGGTTTGGTCCCTATCGGATTACTGAACAAGTGGGCTCAGCAACTTTTTGGTTGACTAATTTGACCGGAATTCCTCTTCCGAAAGTGATAAATGGTTCAAAGTTGCGGCCGTATCAACAAGCACCTGATTCGTCCTGAATATTCTGCGGTTGCCCGCATATTTTTCTTTTTTCTCTTTTCTTTTCTTTTCCGTTTAGTTTTGCGTGTTGATTGAATAAAATCCTTAAAAGCCTTGTTTTGCTACATAATCATAAACTCCTCCTTTGGATACAAAACCATGAATAATCGCCGCCTTTTCTTATCGATTCCGCTCATGCATGCACACCGTAGTTATGAGGTTATCATCTCAACATCACGCGATGATGAACGATTTCAATTGCTTCCCGCTGCCAAGTATCTACTTAACCTTTTTCATTCCACTATTAATCGCTATTGTGTTTGTGTGTTTTGTGTGCTTGTGCTCTCTGTATACCCTGTGCAATTGTGTTCTTGTGCTTGTTATTCGTGTGTGCATCATGGAAGCGTTAGCAAACTTTGCTGCGTTCCGTGACGGACTCCCTGCTGATGTGGGTGAGTTCCTGCGTGTTCGTGGGTTAGCTAATTTTGCTGAATTGCCTTGGCATTCAGTGGAATGTCACCCATTCTACACCCAAATCATTGCCGCCATCACTGCCACACCTGCTACAGAGAAGAGTCGGCCAATCACTTCCTTGCCATCTCGTACCGTAATTACTCTACAGACCTTTGCTGATGCATTCCGACTCTCTTCGGAAGGTCGACAAAATGGCCCTAATTTACCGATAGCTACAATGATCCAGTTATTCCCTAGACATTCTTCTAATGAATATGCAATCCTTTGTCGCGCTGAACCTGAGAGAACAGCCCTGCAATTTTTACTAGCAATACTAAATTTGCATAAACGTACATATGGCATATCTCGCCCTTTTTATTCAGCGATAGATTTGTCTGCCAGAGAGCCTGTTAACTTTGCCTCGTACTATTTTCGTCGCATTCACAGAGAATGCGTTTCAGTAATTAAACAGGTCAACAAAGGAGATATGTCACGTTCACGTCTCCCCCACATACTAACTTTCTTGTTTCCGGCCATACAAGCAGCACAACCGCCTTCACGAGGTCTAGTTTTGTACCATGAAGAATATGCACAGATATTGGAAGATGATGAAGAGGACGACGAAGAAATCTTCCAGCTACTCCGCCGAAAATGCATCAAAATCAGTTCATCTGACAGTCAAGTACAGGGTTCGGCCATAGGAAAAGAAGCAGACAACAATCAAGAAGAAGAACATGAAGAAGAGACTTTCCACGATACAATCACCTCCATGCACAATGATTCATCAGCTCAATCATCTCCAAAACAGCAACAAAAACATGATGATACCGCCGATTCTGCAGCCAGCTCCTCTAAAGAAGAATCTTAACAACAATCCGAACAAGAAAAGCAAGAAGATGGGCAACCTATTATTAAAGAAATTTTTGAAGAACTGATTAAGGCAATCGAGTCTGCAGTTGCCAACCCTGATGACACTACGCAGCAATCCACCGAAAAGATATTAGAGACGAACATTCTGCAACCCACTTCCCCACCCATCCTCCCGGTCGACCCTATTATACATGTACAGCCTACTGAAGAACCTTCTGCTTCATCTTCCTCACCGAATTACTCTCCCCCCTCTTCACATCAACTTTTGACAGCCTCTTCTTCTCAACCACGTCCTTCTATTCTGTTTCCATCAATTCCCATGTTTTCTGAGCTCGCATCCATGGGTCAAATGCTAATCTAGCTATCACAGCGACTACCAACACAAATGAAGGAAGTGACTGATAACATCCGAGAAGAATTTCAACACAAGGTTGATGTTCTGGAAGCAGACATTAGCCCACTTCAGGAAGAACTAGTTGCAGTCAAAGCAGAAAATCAAGCTTTAAACGAACAAATTAAACAGTTACAGGCCAGACTTGCCGAACAGGAAACAGTAACCAATCAACGAGATGCAGCAATGGCTGAAGTTCGAGAAAAAGATGAGTTATTAATTGTTGCTGATGCAGAACTTGTCCAATTGAAGCAGTTAGTCCAAGATAAAGAAGATGCCCGCATTGCAATGGGTGATTTGTTAAAAGAAACCAGAACACAATTGGATGAAGCAGTACAGAAGGGACAGGAAATGTCCATTTTACTAAGACAAACTAATACAGAGCTAGAATTCGCAAATGCCAACCTGACTGAATCTAATGCTGCTCTCAAAAGCCAGATGATGTTAGTCACTCAACTACAGAAGGAGATACCAGGGATAAGAAGAGAGCGTGATGCATATTACAAGACCATCCAGTTTCAAAATCAAGAATTGGAAAGACGAGAAAATCAACTTGGAGCTCAAGCAGAAAGATTATCGAGAATAGATAAACAAATTGCAGACATGAAGGTGAACAGGGATGCAGCTCTGTCAAATGAATTTTATTTACAAGAAGCTTTTTTGCAGACACAGGCAGAGAGTTTAATGAGCCAAGTTATTTCTTTAATCTCTGTACGGACAGATGCTCAGCTCGTAGAAGCAGAAATTTTGAAGCAGATGTTAGAGACATTGAAGAAGAAAATTGCCCGGACTTTTAGGTTAGCTAGAACTATGTATTTAGAAGGTATAGTTGATGAGCCGTAATATTTTTGTATACTTGCGGGTTCAAGTCCACCGTGCGTGCCAGTGTAAGCCGCCGGATTGGCAATTGTAAAGTTTGACTCTTTTCATATTCTGCACAAATCGAAAGGTCGTTGCATAGATGTTGTAACCTTTTATAAATCAATGAAAAAAGATGCTTCGGTGACGACCAGAGGAGTCACCAGACTGTTTGTCTGGTTGATGATGTCTGTGTAGTTTCCGTGGTGTGTTTGAAAACTCTGAGTTAGTCTGTGTCTTTTTGTGTTGTTGATTATCTGTACCTGTCCGGTAAGATTAAGTTACAGTATGTTTATCTTAAGTTAAGTACTGAATTACGGTTCCACTAAGTTTATTACTGTGAGTTTGTGTTACGGTCATCTTTGCATTGTGCGTTGGTCACTAAGGAAGTCTTAATCTATGTATGAATCGCCATTCTGTGAGTAGATGAATCAGACGAAGTCCGAGTTTTCGGTTAGTAAGTTGGATTAGTAAAGTTAATGAACAGACTGTTATGTGAGTGAGTTGATTTGGGAAAATCAAGCATAGGGCCTCTGTTTAACAGACCCCTTCCACTCCCAAGAACCCGAATAGATGTTTAAACGCGTCTGTGATGGCAAGACCTGCGTTTAACACTTCCCTGCTTGTTTCGCTTCACCGCCTGCTCCTGGTGGAAGAGGAAGCTGTGTGCAACCTCCCATGAAATGTCATGGTTGTTATCTTTCTTTATTTCCAATCCTCATGACTTGATTCTTTGATGTTGTCGCTTGATGTGTGCCCCTGAGGGGCTTTGGGCAGAGGGTTGTTCTTTTTGTTTATAAACTTTGTTCTTCACTGAACTGTTTTCTTCTTTGATCTTCTTCTTCTTCTTCTTTTTTTGCTCGATTCCCCTTCTACACGTCCCTCCTCTTGAACTCTGTCGTTCCCGATAGGCTTTTTGTGGCAACATGAGTATGTTTGTATGACTTTATGTTCTCGCTGATTAAGCAAATTGGCATGACATAGCATTAATTCTTTCCATTGGCTCGACTTTACCCCGTCATCTTGTTCCTATCTATGATCTACAAAGAAACTTAATTCGTAGGCCACCAATCTTGCATTAAGGTTCGAAGATATTTTTGCAAAAATTTCTGAATCCATTTCAAAAAAGCCAATGAAAAATGCCTCTTCAAACGTCTACATGTAAGTACTTGGCAAAAACATTAGTCTGGAGTATATGGCCATGAGCGCTAATCGGCTAGGTATAGTTGATAGATAAAAAATGAGGGCATCTGATCCTTGATTAATGCTGATGAAATTCAAAAAAGTCTATTGTGCATGAAATACCTTGATTACTGTCAGTAACATGCTCAAAATTTTGTTGGTCATTTTGATTGCTAAGTCTAGTACAGCTGTGTATCGAGCAATCCAAAATTCTATGGTTTTAACCATGTATTCTTCGATCAGTAGATAATTACGAGGTGGACTTGGTAGTAATGGATAGTTAAGCCACTGATTATTTATGCTTCCATAGTGCTGTCCTTCCCAAAATTGTGTCTAGCAGCGTCTTCTGGGCACTGGGCAAAAAGATGGGTTGATCTGAAGTATATAAGGTGATAATTCCCATTGTACCCGTAGTGTAGGATTCTTCTCCAAAAATTTCCTTCTCTAGATAGGATCCGCTTTGTCAAAATCCTCTTGTGTATAGGTAAATGTGTGCATGTTGAACTATAAGTTGTTATTTGGCTCTTTATTTGTAGTGGTCTTGACGTATTGGCGTGTTTGTTCTTTGAGTAATCCATATGGTACGTTGAAGGGTTCCAATACCTGTTCCAGATTTCTGCTTTCAATTTTTGCTTCCTTCATGACTTTGATTACTTGGTCTTCAAAATCTTCAGTAAGTTGGGACACCAGTATTGCCCGTTCATTTTGGCTTAGTTATGCAACAACCCGAGTATGTCGTTCAATGTTGGTCTTGATTTCCTCCCTTATCGGTGAATGATGTAAGGGGGGAGAAAGAGGATGTACCTCAGTCTCCTCAGTAGCTGTTGTGGAGTGTGGAACTACTGGTGTCCCCTCATAGATTTTGTGGCACTCCCTTGACATCCATAGGAGAGGGTTCTGCCATGACCCTTATTGGTGTGAAGGGTTCCGATTCTTCAACTGTGTTTTCGACCTTTTCTTCCTTGGGATTCTTGAACAGGACCTCTCCTGCTAGCAGAGTCTCTTTGATTTGGATATTAGATGCTTCATTTAATTTAATAATATGGACGTCTCCTTGAGATACTTTCTTCCTTGTCGTGTCCTTGATGGAGTCAATTGGCGTCTGATTTACCTTTAGGCCTTCCATGTCCAAGTCTCGTTCACTTGATTTAATTTCTCCCATTGTCCATCATCTTGGAATCACTTCTAATATCCACATTCAGCATTGAGGTTTTCGGTTCTTCTTGTGCGTCGGATGAGGAGCTTGAGTTCATCAATCCCAATTCTCTGTATCTGTGGACCTTGGTCAGCCTCTTCCTTAGTTTTGAGTCTTGATGGGCTTATTGGTAGTGGTTCCCTTACACTGAGAGGTTTAACTGTCCTTCTATATATTGGTCGGTAGCTTCCATTGCTCTTGTCAATTCTTCTTCTATAATAGGTCTATTGTCTTCAAGTCTAGTCCTTGGAAGTATATGTGTTTTCTTTGTAGCTGGAGCCTCTGCTTCTACCTGCATCATTTCTCGTAGCCTTTTGGTACCTCTCATTCTTGGTTGGGAGCTTGTTTTCGCTTCTTCTACGATCTTTACTCCTTTCTTCTTTCTGGGAACAGTAGCAATCTTTGCATACTTTGCCATTGCTTCTGATGACGGCATCTCTTTTAGATGTTTTCTAATGCCCAAAGCATGATAGATTAGTATTGTCAAGGCAACCCTTCCATTGAGGAACTGCTTATGATTCCACTGCTTCTTAGCCTCGAAGAGTCTTACTTGAAGTATGGAGTGATGCTAACTTGATTCCCGATTTGTTTGATCGCATGTGACAGCATTTGCACTATAATCTTTTGCGGTGCAATATATCTGTGCATGTTGGGAAAGCAAAAATGCTAATGAATGAGCCTGACCTCCTCCTCTATGTCAATACGATTAATATCTATGAATGTTCTGGTCTTCGCTCCTCGACTTTCCTCTTTCAAAATCGTATTCCCATCCTTTTCCCATCCAAAAGCTTCCTTAATTAGGTCATGTGTAAATTGTATAATGACCCACTCTCCTTTTCCATCTAGGACTCTAGCTTCAGGTACCAATGGATCATGCAATGCCGGCTGCAAGGTGTTCATGACTTGTGTACAACATTGGAAATCCGGTTTGTATATAGGGAGTTCAAAGTATTTATGGATACCAACTTTCTTCATAATGTCCACTGTCGATGGAAGTTCATGCACTAATTTGAAGTCTTGGGACATTATAGGGAACTAATGGTCAGTGTCCATGATTTTAATTTTCACTAGGAACAAATGATCCCCTGCTGGTTGATCTTCTCTAAACCAGTGACATTTTTCTTTAGTCACGCTTTGTAGCAGAAATTACAGCACCTCCTCCTGAATGGTCGCTTCAGAATCCTCAGAAGCCATTGCACTAGTAATGAAAAGAGGACATCAGCTTTTCATAGTAAGGCATGTCTTTGGTGATGTGTGTTGTAATGACATTTCATTCATTGCGTCACTCCATTCCCCTTGCTTACATAAGTAAGATCTCTTACCACATATTTTTTCATTTTCAATCTTGAAAGAAAACAAGAATTAGTGTAGCTGAAGTGTTTATTTATTTACATAGTAGGTCCATTCTTATGGAAGTAGAATCTATGACCTATTCCCAAGGGGGAAATGTGCACCAGTACTTTTGTTACACTCATCATGTGCCAAATGTAAGGCAACGTAATGTGGCCCTATCATGCATATTTTAGGTGCATTTGATGCTTCATTCGTAGGTGCAGGACAATCAACAATTGAAGTTTTAATGAAGGTTTGGAAGTCAAGGACTAAAGAAAAGTTCAAGTTATGAAGCATGGAGGAAGTACATATTGAGAAGAAGAAGTTGTGTACACATATGTACATTAATTCAGAGATAGTTCACTTATACTTTTGTATAGTCGTGAGATTGTAAATATTTGCCTATATATACAAGTAAAAAGTCAGAGCAAATATGAGAGAGCATGTGAATAGAGAAATCAGTAGTTGTATGAGTCAATAGACATCTTAGATGTGAGTAAGAATCTCTCTCATCACTCAGTTGTTAATTCCTTCAGGAAAGAAAGAAAATTGCACCCGATGTTTCTATGCATTCTCCTTCTGTGCTTGATTATTTCAAGAATCCTTTTGTAGATGTCTAAGTCCATAGTTAATGAGTCTATGGTTAAAGTTTGAGAGCCTAATTGTAAACAGGCTGTGAGAACTATGTGTAGGAACATTCATATGTGAAAAAAAGTTCATTGGTTCCTAAAACAGACACAAAATTTGATGGTCATGTTTTGGTCAGTTCTCTTTCCACAGTGTAACGTTTTGAGCAAACAAGCACTCAATCTTTAAGCTGGAAGGTAAGCTATCTATGGATAAAAGCATTTTCATAAACGGGTTCTCGATTGAGAGAACCAAGTGTTAAAATTTATAGGTGTCTAAATCGACATCTCAAAAGAGAAGTTTTAGACATAGGTAACTTGTTGAGATCATTTCTCAAGATATATTGAATCTTTTGGAGTGATTCAACTTGGAGAAGGTGCGCAAACTATAGGCAACACCTTGTGCAAAGTTTCATAAAAAACTTTACACAATTTATAAGTTAATGATAGAGATATGTGCAGCAGACTTTCTCAGTAGTCATCTCCTTCATAGATTTTTCAAAATCTTTATAATTGATCATTGATCCTCTAAAATTGGTGAAGGTTTGAGTTACTCTTGTTATAGAGGTGCTCTAATTACAAGAGTAGCTTGTTCTTTTGGAGATTAACACTCTCCATCAGTGGTATCAGAGCAGGAAGTATCAAAATTGAAGGAAGGAGGATCTCGACTGCTGCAGCCATAAAGAATTCAACATCTAAAGGTTCAAAAGGTGAAAGCTTGAGGGCAAAGCTTGAGAAGGAGGTCATACAACATCAAGGAAGACAAAAGGAATGTTATTCGAAGTAAAGGTACATCTATTACTCATAAAGTTTGAAGAATTCAGTATACAGGTGAAGAAAGGATGGGAGATTCTCTTCAAATAGAGAAGTTGGATAGAGAGAACTATCGAGCATGGTCAATGAGGATGGAAGCTCATCTTATGCGCAAAGACTTGATAGCTTATATTACAGGTGAAGAAGAAAAGCCTCAATTCAGAGATCCTAGTGTTCCAACTAGGGAGGAATTTTGAGATTTGAAGAATTGGATGAAGAGAGATGCTCAAGCTAGGAGCATTATCTATATGGCAGTCAATGACTACTTGCTACCTCATACTAGAGGTCTTGAAAGTGCAACTGATATATGGAATGCTTTGGAGGAGCATTTCCAAAACACCACAAAGTCAAGGAAGGCATCTTTGTGGGCAGAATTTACCACTTTCAAGAAGAAGGCCTTTCAATCCATCTCAGACTATGTAACAAGGATGAAGGACATTGCAAATGCATTAGGAGTAGTTGATGAAGACATTGAGGAGGATAAATTGGTAAGGCAAATCCTCACAGGTTGAGAGGTGATGACAAATGGAAGCCATTCATTTTTTCTACTGAATTATCACTTGATCATTTTACTCCTGACTTAAATCAGTTGCTAGGACATATGTTAACCTTTGAGCAGGATGTCAAAGGTGAAGGTGACAAGAGTATAGGTCATGCAATGTATTCAAAGGATATGAAGAAAAATAGCAAAGGGAAGCAACAAGCAAATGAAGATGAAGGCACAACTAGTCAAGCCAACTTCCTAAGAGGAAGAGGAGGTGGCAAAGGTAGAGGAAGAGGCAGGAGTAATAAAGATGGAGTCAAAGCTTGTTGGATTTGTGGTAAGACAAATCACTTAGCTAATGATTGTTGGCATAATACTCAGAGTAATGGTGGATATAATCAAAATTTTAATTCAAGAGGAAGAGGTGGCAGAAATCAAAGAGGTAATTTCAAGGGTAGAGATAGTAGAGGTTACTTTGGAAGAAATGCAGGTAGAGGATTCCAAAGTCAACAATACAACAATACCTACTACAATTATGCTTCAGATCAGAAGGAGGATTCAACATTGATAATGAATGCAACTTGTGAAAGGCAAAGTGAAGACCAAAGAGTCTTCTACATTGACTCAGGGTGTAGCAATCACCTGAGTGGCAACATAGCCTTGATGACTAATTTGGAGAATAAGGTAACTAATCATGTAGTTCAAACAGGTGACAATACAAAGCACAATGTAAAGTCAATTGGATCAGTGAAGGCCAAGGATGGTAGCACCCTCTTGAGTAAGGTCTTGTATGTTCCTACAATTCCTAAGAATCTGATAAGTGTAGGACAAATTGTTGAAAAAGGTTATGGAGTTAGATTCACTAATGAAGGAGTGTTTGTGGAAGACCGTAGCAATGGGTATAAACAGATTGTTTTAGGGAAGAAAGAAGGAAGATTGTTCACATTGAAGATCCAAGGTAATGTTGGTCATGCCTTGTTCACTTATGGAGGGCATAAGATCTCTGAGTTAGATCTTTGGCACAAGAGGTTTGGACATTTCAATGGAAGAGGTATCAAAGATATGGTTAACAATGGTTCAGTGCTTGGATTGCCTAATGTTGGTAGGTCAACATATGACATACAGATGTGAGGCATGTCAATTAGGTAAGGCTCATAAGCAATCTTATTCCAAGCATGGTTTTATGTAATCATAGAAGCTTGAATTGGTACACACAGATGTGTGGGGACCATCAAAAGATTTCAGTATCAATGGTTCAAGGTATTATGTGATTTATGTTGGTGCAGGACAATCACCAATTGATGTTTTGACATGGAAATGAAGTGAAGGACTTGAGAATAGAACAAGTTGTGAAGCTTGAAGGAAGGACACATTCAGGATTTGGAAGATGTGTACACATATGTACATTATGTCAGAGATAGTTCACTTATATCTTTGAATAGTAATAAGCTTGTAAATTTTTGTCTATATATATACTTGGAAAATGTCGGGACAAGTATGGGAGAGAATGTAGAGCATGAGAATTGAGTAGAATTAGATGTCATTAGACACTTATGAAGAGATTAGAATAGCTTTCTCATCCAGATGTAATTTTTGTCAGAAATGAAGAGAAGTTGCGCCCGATGTTTCTATGCATTCTCCCTCTGTGCTTGATCTTTTCAAGAATCCTTTTGTAGATGTCTTACTCCATAGTTAATGAGTCTATGGTTAAAGTTTGAGAGCCTAATTGTAAACAGGCTATGAGAATTATGAGTAGGAACATTCATATGTAAAGAGTGTTCACAGTTTTCTGAAACAGGCGCATTTTCGATGGTCAATGATTTGATCATTTCTCACTGCATAGATTAAAGTTTTGCATGAGTGAGGACTTAAAATCTAAGTTGAGAGGTAAGCCATCTATGGCTAAAATCATTTGCTTAAACGGGTTCTAGTTTTGGAGAACCATGTTTTAGAAGTTGCAGGTGTCAAAGTCGACTATACAGAGAGATAGTTTTAGACATAGGTAGATTGTTTGAATCATTTCTCATAATCTACTCAAGCTTTTGAAGTGTTTTAACTTGGAGGAGATGCGCAATCACTAGGCAAAACATTCTACAAAGTTTTATTAAAAACTTTACATGAACGATTAGTAAATGAGTGATTAAGGTGCAGCAGACTTTTCTGAGAAATGACTTTATTCACAGTTAGCTAATTTCTTGATAAGTTGGTGCTTGTTTTCCAAAATTGGTTGGAGTTTAAAGTTATTCTTGATATAGAGGTGGTCTAACATCAAGGATAGCTTGTTCTTTTGGAGATTAACACTCTCCATCAGTGGTATCAGAGCAGGAAGTATCAAAATTGAGGAAAGGAAGACTCTGATTGTTGTAGACATACAAAATTCAACATCTGAAGGTTCAAAAGGTGAAAGCTTGAGGGCAAAGCTTGAGAAGGAGGTTATACGACATCAAGGAAGCCAGAAAGAGTATTATTCAAAGTAAAGGTACATCTGTTACTCATAAAGTTTAAAGAATTCAATACATAGGAGAAGAAAGGATGGGAGATTCTCTTCAAATAGAGAAATTGGATAGAGAGAACTATCCAGCATGGTCAATGAGGATGGAAGCTCATCTTATGAGCAAAGACTTGATAAGTTACATTACAGGTGAAGAAGAAAAGCCTCAGTTCAGAGATCCTAGTGTTCCAACTAGGGAGGAATTATCAGATTTGAAGAATTGGATGAAGAGAGATGCTCAAGCTAGGAGCATTATCTATATGGCAGTCAATGACTACTTGCTACCACACATTAGAGGTCTTGAAAGTGCAAGTGATATATAGAATGCTTTGGAGGAGCATTTGCAAAACACCACAAAGTCAAGGAAGGCATCCTTGTGGGTAGAATTTACCACTTACAAGAAGAAGGCCTCTCAATCCATCTCAGATTATGTAACAAGGATGAAAGACATTGCAGATGCATTAGGAGCTGTTGATGAAGACATTGAGGAGGATAAACTGGTAAGGCAAATCCTCATAGGGTTGAGAGGTGATGACAAATGGAAGCCATTCATTTTGTCTACTGAATTATCACTTGATCATTTTACTCCTGACTTAAATCAGTTGCTAGGACATATGTTAACCTTTGAGCAGGATGTCAAAGGTGAAGGTGACAAGAGTACAGGTCATGCAATGTACTCAAAGGATAAGAAGAAAAATAGAAAAGGGAAGCAACAAGCAAATGAAGATGAAGGTACAACTAGTCAAGCCAACTTCCTAAGAGGAAGAGGAGGTGGCAAAGGTAGAGGAAGAGGTAGGAATAACAAAGATGGAGTCAAAGCTTGCTAGATTTGTGGTAAGACAAATCATTTAGCTAATGATTGTTGGCATAATACTCAGAGTAATGGTGGATATAATCAGAACTTTAATTCAAGAGGAAGAGGTGGCAGAAATCAAAGAGGTAACTTTAGAGGTAGAGGTAGTAGAGGTTACTTTGGAAGAAATGCAGGTAGAGGTTTCCAAAGTCAATAATACAACAATACCTACTACAATTATGCTTCAGATCAGAAGGAGGATTCAACATTGATAATGAATGCAACTTGTGAAAGGCAAAGTGAAGACCAAAGAGTCTTCTACATTGACTCAGGGTGTAGCAATCACCTGAGTGGTAACATAGCATTGATGACTGATTTGGAAAATAAGGTATCTAATCATGTTGTTCAAACAGGTGATACTACAAAGCACAATGTGAAGTCAATTGGATCAGTGAAGGCCAAGGATGGAAGTACTCTCTTGAGTAAGGTCTTATATGTTCCTACAATTCCTAAGAATCTGATAAGTGTAGGACAAATTGTTGAAAAAGGTTATGAAGTGAGATTCACTAATGAAGGAGTGTTTGTGGAAGACCCTAGCAATGGGTATAAACAAATTGTTTCAGGGAAGAAAGAAGGAAGGTTGTTCACATTGAAGATTCAAGGTAATGTTGGTCATGCCTTGTTCACTTATGGAGGACATAAGATCTCTGAGTTAGATCTTTGGCACAAGAGGCTTGGACACTTCAATGAAAGAGGTATCAAAGATATGATTAACAATGGTTCAGTGCTTGGATTGCCTAATGTTGGAGGTCAACATATGACATACAGATGTGAGGCATGTCAATTAGGTAAGGCTCATAAGCAATCTTACTCCAAGCATGGTTTCATGTATTCAAAGAAGCTTGAGTTGGTACACACAGATGTGTGGGGACCATCAAAGGATTTCAGTATCAATGGTTGAAGGTACTATGTGATTTATGTTGATGATGCTACCAGATGGATCACTATGTATGGGATCAAAGATAAGTCAGAAGTATTCAATACATTCAAACATTATCATGTGTATGCAGAAAGAATTACAGGTCATAAATTGAAGAGACTAAGGTCAGATGGAGGGGGAGAGTATTTCTCTAATGAGTTAAGTGATTACTTGTGGAATCCAAGTATAAAAAGGGAAATCACTTGTAGGTACTCTCCTCAACAAAATGGTGTAGCAGAAAGAAGAAATAGAACTCTTGTTGAGTTTGCAAGGTCAATGATGAAGGAGAAAAATTGCCCAAATTATTTGTGCGTTGAGGCTGTAAATACAGCTACTTATTTGGTCAATAGGCTACCATGTAAAGCTTTGCAGGGTATGACACCATATGAGGCATGGTGGGGTAAGAGACCAACCTTGGATCATTGCAAAGTATTTGGATGTTTGGCATATGCATATGTGCCATCACAATTAAGACACAAGTTAGAACCTAAAGCTGAAAAGTATGTATTCATTGGTTATGATGACAAGCAGGTGGGTTATAGATTGTGGAGTCCATCCACAAAGCAATTCATTGTGTCTAAGGATGTTACATTTGATGAGCAAGGTACTTGGTATGCAGGTACAATCAATATTAATACAGGTGATGAAGAAGTTCTGAGTCAAAAGAAGGGTAAATCAAAGGTTCAAATATTTGATGAAGAGGAGAATAATGAAGTGCAAGTTGAAGTTGAAGAAATGCCGAGATTTGATCCTGAGTGTGAAGAACCAGAAACCTCAAGGAGTGGAGAACTCAGAAGGTCATCAAGACACAAGTGGCAACCTACAAGGTATAGCTATGATACTTCTTTTTTGGCTACCAAAGATTATGCTTACATGATAAAGGCAGATGAAGACCCTTCCACATATGAAGAGGCAAAAGGTAAGGAAAATTGGGAGAAAGCTATGCAGGAAGAATATGATGCATTAATGGAGAATCAGACATGGGATTTGGTTCCTAAACCAAATAGCCAGAAGATCATTGGATGCAAATGGGTCTACAAGACTAAGAGGTTTGCAGATGAAAGTGTGTCTAGGTATAAAGCTAGACTTGTTGTGAAAGGGTTTGCTCAAACATATGGTATTGATTATGATGAGACCTATAGTCATGTGGCAAAGATGACAACCATCAGGACACTCATAGCTATTGCTGCATGTAAAGGTTCGAAATTATGTCAGTTAGATGTGAAGAATGCTTTTTTAAATGGTTACATTTTAGATGATGTTTTCATGGAGCAACCTGAAGGATTCAAAGATGGAAGGTATCTAGATCATGTATGTAAGCTCAAGAGAGCTTTGTATGGTTTGAAGCAGGCCCCAAGGGCATGGAATTATAGACTTGTGAAGTTCTTGAAACAACTTGGATTTCAAGTATCTAAGGCAGATAGTAGCTTGCTTATTAAAGCAAGTGATGATGGGTTCATTTACATGTGCATATATGTTGATGATATAGTTCTTACAGGTACAGATGAGAAAGGCATTCAAAGCCTAAAGAAGCAAATGGAGAAAGAGTTCAAAATCAGTGACTTGGGAGATTTGTCATATTTTTTGGGCATGGAGATTTCATACACTCAACATGGAGTGTATGTGACTCAAGAAAGGTATTTGAGAAACTTGTTAATCAAGTTTAAAATGAATGATTGCAGGGTAGCACCTACTCCAATGGAGGTGAATCACAAATTGAGCAGATATGGTGGAGAAGAATTCAAGGATATGAAGCTATATCAAAGTTTGGTTGGTAGTCTTATCTATGCTACATTAACTAGGCCTGATTTATCATATGCAGTTGGAGTTTTGTCTCAATTTATGCATTGTCCTAGGAAAGAACATTGGATTGCAGGTCAAAGAGTGTTGAGGTACATTAAGGGTACACTCAAAGAGGGTTTGTATTATGGGTTTACATCAGATACAAACATCAAAATATATAGTGATGCAGATTGGGCAGGTAATCCTGATGATAGGAGATCAACATATGGATACTTGTGTTATGTGGGAGATAAGTTAATCTCTTGGTGTTCAAAGAAGCAACATACAGTTGCTTTGTCATCTACAGAAGCAGAGTACAAAGGTATGGTTGAAGCTGCAAAGGAAGTGATATGGCTTAAGACTCTCATGAAGAGTTTTGACACCATACAGAGTACACCTATCATTTATGGAGATAACATGAGTTCATTGTATTTGGCTGCTAATCCTGTGTTTCATGCAAGGACTAAACACATTGAGATTCAGTATCACTTTCTGAGAGAGAAGGTGATGGATAAAGAGATTGAAGTCATACATACTTCAACAAAAGATCAGATAGCTGATATGCTTACCAAAAGCTTGGATGGACCAAAGCTACAGAAATTCAAAGACATGGCAGGCATAAAGAAGATAGAGAAAACCTCAATTGATGATCGAGCGGGAGCTGTTGGTGCAGGACAATCACCAATTGATGTTTTGACATGGAAATGAAGTCAAGGATTTGAGAAGAGAACAAGTTGTGAATCTTGAAGGAAGGACACATTCAAAATTTGGAAGATGTGTACACATATGTACATTATGTCAGAGATAGTTCACTTATATCTTTGAATAGTCATAAGCTTGTAAATTTTTGTCTATATATATACTTGGAAAATGTCGAGACAAGTATGGGAGAGAATTTAGAGCATGAGAATTGAGTAGAATTAGAAGTCATTAGACACTTATGAAGAGATTAGAATAGCTTTCTCATCGAGATGTAATTTTTGTCAGAAATGAAGAGAAGTTGCACCCGATGTTTCTGTGCATTCTCCTTCTGTGCTTGATCTTTTCAAGAATCCTTTTGTAGATGTCTAAGTCCATAGTTAATGATTCTATGGTTAAAGTTTGAGAGCCTAATTGTAAACAGGCTGTGAGAATTATGAGTAGGAACATTCATATGTAAAGAGTGTTCACAGTTTTCTGAAACAGGTGCATTTTTGATGGTCAATGATTTGATCATTTCTCACTGCACATATTAAAGTTTTGCATGAGTGAGGAATTAAAATATAAGTTGAGAGGTAAGCCATCTATGGCTAAAAGCATTTGCTTAAACGGGTTCTAGTTTTGGAGAACCATTTTTGGAAGTTGCAGGTGTCAAAGTCGACTATACAGAGAGATAGTTTCAGACATAGGTAGATTGTTTGAATCATTTCTCATAATCTACTCAAGCTTTTGAAGTGTTTTAACTTGGAGGAGATGCGCAATCACTACGCAAAAAATTCTACAAAGTTTTATTAAAAACTTTACACGAATGATTAGTAAATGAGTGATTAAGGTGCAGCGGACGTTTCTGAGAAATGACTTTATTCACAGTTAGCTAATTTCTTGATAATTTGGTGCTTGTTTTCCAAAATTGGTTGGAGTTTAAAGTTATATTAACACTCTCCATCAATTTATGTTGATGATGCTACCAGATGGATCACTATCTATGTGATCAAAGATAAGTTAGAGGTATTCAATACATTCAAACATTATCATGTGTATGCAGAGAGAATTACAGGTCATAAATTGAAGAGACTAAGGTCAGATGGAGGGGGAGAGTATTTCTCTAATGAGTTTAGTGATTACTTGTGGAATGCAGGTATAAAAAGGGAAATTACTTGCAGGTACTCCCCTCAACAAAATGGTGTAGCAAAGAGAAGAAATAGAACTCTTGTTGAGTTTGCAAGATCCATGATGAAGGAGAAAAACTGTCCAAATTACTTGTGGGCTGAGGTTGTAAATACAGCTACTTATTTGGTCAATAGTTTACCATGTAAAGCTTTGCAGGGTATGACACCATATGAGGCATGGTGGGGTAAGAGACCTACTCTAGATCATTGCGAAGTATTTGGATGTTTGGCATATGCATATGTGCCATCCCAATTAAGGCACAAATTGGAACCTAAAGCTGAAAAGTATGTATTCATTGGTTATGATGATAAGCAGATGGGATATAGCTTGTGGATTCCATCCACAAAACAATTCCTTGTATCAAAGGATGTTACATTTGATGAGCAAGGTACTTGGTATGCAGGTACAATCAATATTAATGCAGGTGATGAAGAAGTTGTGAATCAAAAGAAAGGTAAATCAAAGGTTCAAATATTTGATGAAGAGGAGAATAATGAAGTGCAGGTTGAAGTTGAAGAAATGCCAAGATTTGATCCTGAGTGTGATGAACCAGAAACCTCAAGGAGTGGAGAACTTAGAAGGTCATCAAGACACAAGTGGTAACCTACAAGGTATAGCTATGACACTTCTTTTTTGGCTACCAAAGATTATGCTTATATGATAAAGGCAGATGAAGACCCTTCTACATATGAAGAGGCAAAAGGTAAGGAAAATTGGGAGAAAGCTATGCAGGAGGAGTATGATGCATTGATGGAGAATCAGACATGGGAGTTGGTTCCTAAACCAAATAGCCAGAAGATCATTGGATGCAAGTGGGTCTACAAGACAAAGAGGTATGCAGATGGAAGTGTGTCTAGATATAAAGCTAGACTTGTTGTGAAAGGTTTTGCTCAGACTTATGGTATAGATTATGATGAGACTTATAGTCCTGTGGCAAAGATGACAACCATCAGGACACTCATAGCTATTGCTACATGTAAAGGTTGGAAATTATGTCAATTAGATGAGAAGAATGCTTTTAATTTCAGATGATGTTTTCATGGAGCAACCCCAAGGATTTAGAGATGAAAGGTATCCAGAGTATGTTTGTAAGCTCAAGAGAGCTTTGTATGGTTTGAAGCAGGCCCCAAGGGCATGGAATTATAGACTTTTGAAGTTCTTGAAAGAACTTGGATTTCAAGTATCAAAGGCAGATAGTAGCTTGCTTGTTAAAGAAAGTGATGATGGATTTATTTACATGTGCATATATGTTGATGATATAATTCTTACAGGTACAGATGCGAAAGGCATTAAAAGTCTAAAGAAGCAAATGGAGAAAGAATTTAAGATCAGTGATTTGGGAGACTTGTCATATTTCTTGGGCATGGAGATCTCATACACTCAACATGGAGTGTATGTGACTCAAGAAAGGTTTGAGAAACTTGTTGATCAAGTTTAAGATGAATGATTGTAGGGTAGCACCTACTCCAATGGAGGTGAATCACAAATTAAGCAGATTTGGAGGTGAAGAGTTCAAGGACATGAAGCTATATCAAAGTTTGGTTGGTAATATGATCTATGCTACATTAACTAGGCCTGACTTGTCATATGCAGTTGGAGTTTTGTCTGAATTCATGCATTGCCCTAGGAAAGAACATTGGATTGCAAGACAAAGAGTGTTGAGGTACATTAAGGGTACACTCAAAGAGGCTTTGTATTATGGTTTTACATCAGATACAAACATCAAGATATATAGTGATGCAGATTGGGCAGGTAATCCTGATGATAGGAGATCAACTTATGGGTACTTATGTTATGTGGGAGATAAATTATTTTCTTGGTGTTCAAAGAAGCAACACACAGTTGCTTTGTCATCTATAGAAGCAGAGTATAAAGGTATGGTTGAAGCTGCAAAGGAAGTGATATGGCTTAAGACTCTGACAAAGAGTTTTGACATCACTCAGAATACACCCACCATTTATGGAGATAACATGAGTTCATTGTATCTAGCTGCTAACCTTGTGTTTCATGCCAGGACTAAACACATTGAGATTCAGTATCACTTTCTAAGAGAGAAGGTGATGAATAAAGAGATTGAAGTCATACATACTTTAACAAAAGATCAGATAGCTGATATGCTAACCAAAAGCTTGGATGGACCAAAGCTACAGAGATTCAAAGACATGGCAGGTATAAAGAAGATAGAGAAAACCTCAATTGATGATTGAGGGGGAGCTGTTGGTGCAGGACAATCAATAATTGAAGTTTTAATGAAGGTTTGGAAGTCAAGGACTGAAGAAAAGTTCAAGTTATGAAGCATGGAGGAAGTACATATTCAGAAGAAGAAGTTGTGTACACATATGTACATTAATTCAGAGATAGTTTACTTATACTTTTGTATAGTCGTGAGGTTGTAAATATTTGCCTATATATACAAGTAAAAAGTCAGGGCAAATATTAGAGAGCATGTGAATAGAGAAATTAGTAGTTGTATGAGTCAATAGACATCTTAGATGTGAGTAAGAATCTCTCTCATCACTCAGTTGTAAATTCCTTCAGGAATGAAAGAAAATTGTGCCCGATGTTTCTGTGCATTCTCCTTCTGTGCTTGATTATGTCAAGAATCCTTTTGTAGATGTCTAAGTCCATAGTTAATGAGTCTATGGTTAAAGTTTGAGAGCCTAATTGTAAACAGGCTGTGAAAACTATGTGTAGGAACATTCATATGTGAAAAAGTGTTCACTAGTTCTTGAAACAGGCACAAAATTTGATGGTAATGTTTTGGTCAGTTCTCTTTCCACAGTGTATTTTTGAGCAAGCAAGCACTCAATCTTTAAGTTGGAAGGTAACCTATCTATGGCTAAAATCATTTTCATAAATGGGTTCTAGATTGAGAGAACCAAGTGTTAAAAGTTATAGGTGTCTAAATCGACGTCTCAGAAGAGCAGTTTTAGACATATGTAACTTGTTGAGATCATTTCTCAAGATATACTAAATCTTTTGGAGTGATTCAACTTGGAAAAGGTGTGTAAATTGTAGGCGACACCTTGTGCAAAGTTTCATAAAAAAATTTACACAATTTATAAGTTAATGATAGAGATATGTGCAGTAGACTTTCTAAGTAGTCATCTCCTTCACATATTTTTCAAAATCTTTATAATTGATCATTGATCCTCTAAAATTGGTGAAGGTTTGAGTTACTCTTGTTATAGAGGTGCTCTAATTACAAGAGTAACTTGTTCTTTTGGAGATTAACACTCTCCATCATCATTTGTGCAAAAGGAATCCTGTTGGTTCCGTTGTTCCGGTCCTCGTTGCTTCTTGGGTCTCCATATCCATTTTGAAGTTGAAGTGTAAGACTCCATATTTTCTCTGTTTTGCCGTGCTCTCAATTTTCTCTCTTTCTTTTTAGTAGTCTGAGTAGTTGATGTCATGTTCCTCTGGTTCCTCTAGTGAGTCTTCTGTAGATTTATGGTCCTGCTTTGCTGGTGTAATATGTTATCTTGCTTGTTGATCTCTTGACTTGCAATCTATCGGACCTTCTTTGGAATCCATATATGCGGCCGTGTTTTTTGGGGTTTGACTAATGACTTTGGAAGCCATACTCTCAAAAGTCTCTTCGGTTCTGATTCTCATGAAGAGGGTCCTTTATTCTTCCCTGTCTCCATGAGATCAATGTCCTGCCTTGATGTAGACTGCTTTGTTTTCCTTATTTGATCCTTGCGAACCCATTGGATATTAGCACTTCTTGGTTGCAATAATCTGACAGTAGACTTCCACATTGATGCTCTTCCTTTGTTGTCGATGACTTTAGGAGCATTGTCTTTATCGTTTTTCTTGCAACTAAGTGCTGCTCCTGAGTCTATCACGGCATCTATTAGCTGGTACTTAGTCATTCCAATTCCTAAGTTTAAGTACGGTTGGGACATACTGAGATGGGTTGTGTTGGTCTGGTGAACTTGATAGTTGGCCATTGGAATAGGCTCTTGTCCTTGTAGATATCGTTCATCCATTTGCCTTATCCATTCTTTCTGTTTCTTGATATGATCTAGGGCTTCTTGCCTTGCCTCCTCGCTAATGCTCCCTTCCTCTCTTTTTCTATTTTGTGCACCTACAAGTCATGCTAACATTTGGTCCGTCAATGGTTCCATGTAACCTTTTACTCGACAGCCACTTATGTAATTAGGAAGTATATCTCCATCTAGAGTAGCTAGGTTAACTGCTCCACTAGTTGAAATCATATTGATTATTAGGGTCCATAGCCGCGCTTTTGTAGCTTCTTGGCATGTTGTTTCAAAGTATATACCAAAACTAAATCTCCTTCTTTTAGTCCTTTGTCCTTGATGTGTGCATCATAATATGCTTTTTGTCTTCTCTTTATCGCATAAATTCCTGCAACCGCTTGTATTCTCATTTCATGTAGCTTGGTAGCGTCTGAATTTCTTAACCACGTACACCATCCCCAATCCTTCTCTCTCCGTAGTCCTATAGTTTATCTTGGCTTGATTCAGTTGTCTGCTTGCATAGGCAATTGGATGGTCCAGTTTTCCTTCATCTTCCAGTTGAGCTAAGATGCATCCTATTGCATAATTGGAAGCGTCCCCATGGATATGAAAAGGCTTGTTCCAATTAGGTGTTTTTAAAATTGGAGCTGTGCTAAGTTGCTTTTTTAGCTCATTGAATGCCTTCTCGCATTCGTCCGTCCATGTGAATTGAGTCAACAATCCATACAAAGGCTTGGCAATTATAGCGTACATGTGGATAAATCAGTGATAATATCCACAGTGACCCATAAATGCTTGCACTTCTTTTGCATTTTTTGGCCTAGGAAGTTCTAGAATTACTTTGATCTTGTCTTCATTAGTAGATATTCCATTTTTAGATACAATGTGTCCTAGGATTTTTCCTTGTCTTACCATAAAAATGCACTTCTTCTTATTTAGGCATACTCTATATTGTCGACATTTATCAAATATTCTTCACAATTCAGGAATATGTTCTTGCCTTCGATTTGAATATTACATAGGTCGTCTACGTATACTTCCATACTCTTTCTTAGGAACTCTTTGAAAACGTGACACATCAACCTTTGGAAAGTAGCAGGAGCATTAGTGAGCCCAAAAGGAATTACTCCGAAAGCATAGACTCCCCATTCGGTAGCTAATGAGGTCTTGTGTTGATCCTCAGTAGCAATAGCTACTTGGTTGTATACAGAGAATCCATCCAAGAAACTATAGACTTCTTTACTTGCCACTCTTTTCAAAAGGTGATCAGTGATAGGTAATGGATAGCTGTCACGGATCCTGGCTGAGTTGACTTTCTTTATATTAATGCACACTCTCAGTTTCCCATTCTTTTTGGGCACAACTACTAATGGTGACACACATTCGGTATGTTCTATCTCGTAAATGAATCCTACAGCTAATAATTTGTCTATCTCCTCTTTAATTTTTGCAACATAGACATCATTATATGTGTAAGGGCATTGCTTTGATGGTTTTATGTCAGGTGTCATTGGTATTTGATGAGAACAAATGGAGGGTTCCACACCTTTAAGATCCTTATAGGTCCAAGAAAATACATCTCGATATTCTCAAATCAGTGGTATCAATTCTTCTTCCTCCTCGTTGACACATCCTTCCCTATGTATGTGCATCTTTCTTCTCCATCTTCTACGGTTACTATGATGTTCTTCGTTTGCTCCTTGTTGTCGTACACTTCTCCTTCTCTTGCCTCTCTCTTAGGCATCTGAATGGCTATTTTCCTTTCCTCTACTTCCTATCTTTTGAAGTGTTCAAGAACTTCAAAAAGATCAAGGGTTGGTTCGGTCTTACTCATGCTTTCCTCTTGATTTGATACTATAGGGGTTGCTTCTATTGCTAACACTTTGGTTGTTCCATACTTGACTTCAGCTTGAATGGCTTCTAGATAACGTTCCTCCGAATCAAACTTTGGTTCCATTTCTATGCTCTCGTATTCTTCTTTCCATTCTTTTTCTAATATTTCTCCATCTTCTACCTCCTGGAGAACTACCATGTACAAGTTTACGTCATAGCCTTCTTCGCTATGACGTAAACTTCTTCATTCATTCACACATTCATTCATGGTTAATACTTCTTCATTTACACATACATATAAGGTTGCTAGGATCTCCATCCAACCGTGCAGTTCAGATACTTCATCAAAAAAAACTTGAGGCATGTACATAGGGTCCTCTATGGGTCGGTAATTTTGATGTCCTAAGGGCCATGACTGTAGTTTTTTATCCTCTTTCTTTGCTTCCTTACACATCCACAATTGGGCATCCTCATGCATCCATGATTGATCACTTGATCCAGCACTATGGATAGACAAATCATCTTCTTCCTTGTGTATGGGGTTCCATTGTAATGGAGGTACATCTCGGTATGCAAAGGTATGCAGGTTTATCTTGGTAGTGTTTCCTTGATGTTGGAGGTATAATGAGTCTCATCCCCAATCTTGAACTACTCTGAGTTGTCTCATGAAAGGTCGTCCTAACATCATTTCATAATTATTTGCCTTTCCAAATTGACAAATAGCTAACGTATGCTCAAATTCAACTCCACAAATGGTTAATTTGATCTTTTCCAATATTCCCAATGGTTTCTCAACATGGCCATCTGCTAATTGAAGCTTCATACAAGTTGGTCATAGGGCTGGCTTTCCCCATTTCTCCCAAATCTCTTTGGTGGTGATACCTACTCCTACTCATGTGTGTAGTATAGCCTTGGTCATGTATCCATTGTATGTGACGGGTAAACATGTATTGCCCTCATCTCCTTCGTTGAATTCTCCAACCTTATCCACGGAAAATTTATACGTTAGAAGGGTTTTCATTTCCCTTGCTTTCCTTTTCGTTCTTCTCCTACTCTAACTCCAATTGTTCCGCTAATTGCTTCCATAATTGTGGTTTAACACGAAGTAATTCTTCCACAGTCAACTGACATTGTACTTTGGTCTTTTTGAGTTCTGTTAGATTGTGTGAGGTCTTATATGAGGTTCCCTTTTCTTTTCCTCGCACTGTGGGAGCACGAAAGATCATGGATTCCTTCTCATATTCTCCCATGTAGTTTGGTAGGGTAGGAATGCTCTGGGCTTCCTCCCTGCTCCGGTCTAGCCTAGAAACTTCTTCATATATTTCTTCCATGTTTGGCAGTGGTTGATAGTCTTCCACATCTAATTCCTCAAAAGGTGGTTTTGCAACTCCATTCTTTTTCCATTGATCTTCTCAATTTCTATTCCACAACTCTCTTGGCCAATCAGCATCTAAATCAAGAACTGTGAACATAGATTTGTCCTATGTGTTCAGTAGTTCTTGTTTATCCTCCCTCTCTTTTAGATTATGTTCATTGGTTTTAATACAATTCTGGTATTGGTTCTCAAATATTTTTGTTTTAGGGAGGGTTGGGATGGTCTTCTCTAGGGTAACCTAAGCTACCTCTATGAGTTCTGTACATATCGCTAACCTCTCCTTTTCTAACTCCCCTTGTGGGTAGAGCTTTTCGTGCTGCTCTACATTCGGTCCATTCTTGATTCTAGCTTCGTAAGCTTTCAACCACATGTCTAGATCGTCTCGTTTTGGGTCTGCTAGAATTGATCCTGGTCTTTCTGGCTCTAGTGTCTACGGTGTAATGGGAATTTCTTCCTGAATTTCGGGTTCTTTAGGTTTCCTTTTGCCTCCTGTGTCCTTTTTTTCTTCCTTGTGTTTATTCTTCATCCGCTTTTCCTTGACTTTTTCTCTCCTATCCTTCCACTTTTGGCTTTTCGTTATTTGGATACTTTCACGTGGGTCCTCTGAATCTTCCACTACTTGTATTCTAGGTTCTAGGGTTTTACTCTCCCTTGGCTCTGAATCTACTCATTTTCTTTCTTGTCCTTTTTTTTGTGCTCGTGTGATGGTCTTCAATGGCACTGTGTATTCCTTGTCACTTCCTGACGATTCAATTACTTTGATCACATTAATAGGTGCAGTGTCATGAGCCTTATTGGGATTTTTTGGGCAATCTCTAAAGAGATGTTCCTTTCCACAATCATTGCAATACCCTTCCCAAATCCTAGGGGGTGGTGGGTTCTATGGCCGAGTGCGTTCTCTGATAAAGTGATCTCCTCCGCATCTATAGCATGGTCCTTTTAGCATAGGTGGTCTAATGGGTGGTCTCATGGGTGCTGGTGCTTTTGGTGCGGTGTACATTAGTGTTGCCAACTCTGGTCCATAGACATTGTCATATCCCTCATATCCATAGTATTGCGGGTCATAAGCTTGCTCGTACTCCATGATACTGGCATCATAGGTATAGTAATCTCCTTGGGTCTGCTCATATCCTGGGTTTGTTGATTCTGTACTGGCTAATGGCGATGTTGGCACTATGGCTCTTTCCAAGTTTTCCTCTGTTTGAGCATATTTCACTGGTACTACGTGTTGAGGAAGTGGCAATTGCTATCCTAACACTGGCTGAGGTTGTGCATATTGCCCTTGCTCATATGGCCTAGGTGTTCCTTGTGGTCCTGGATAGAGATTATACCTGGGAATCTCCCTTCCTGGCTCTCTAGGTCGGTATCCATATGGTCTATACTGAGGTTGATTTAAAGGTCGTGTCTGTCTGTTGGATGGACAATTCTCAGTGGTATGATTGGTGCATTTTTGTTCTATGTGACAACACAGGGCGGTTCCTTGATGTGGCTACCTATTGTAAGGGTAAGCTTGAGGCAAGCTTGTTCCTCCTCTTGCACACATGTGAGTGGGGTGGTCTCCTCCACATAGACTGCATCTTCGTAACATGGGTATTCTCATGGGTTGGTGCTAGTAGTTCTGTTGTCCATGGACTCCTAACTTCTTGGCTACCAGCTTTGCTAACTCTTCTACGTTACTAGAGTTGGAAGTCATTGTACTTCTAGTGTCCTCTGATTTCGTAGGACTAGGTGTACTTTTGAGATCATCTGCTAGGTTATCCTCTAGGTCAATACACTCTTGAAGACATTCACTCAACATCTATAGCCTCTTCACATAGACTAAAGTTCTTAAAGTCCCGTTCGTTAGTCCATCCAAGAATAAGGATATCATTTTTTGTTGTGTAGGTCTTTCTGTCACTAGGCATCTATCAACATATTGATTGAATCTTTGGGCAGCTGTTTTCACAGTTTTGTTTGGGTTCTGTTTGAAGCTATGGATTAGAGTTGTGTTTAATCCCTCTCTTAGTGAATTCCCCTATGAATTCCTGAAAGAACTGCTCAATATCTCTGAATTGATTGGGATCTAATGGTTGGAACTAGGTCAAAGTTGTTCTTGTGAGAGTGAGTCCAAAGGACTCATACTGCACAAAGAAATCATCCACTTGGTCAGCCTGTAGAACTTGTTTAAATTCAGCTATGTGATCATAAGGTTCTCCCATCCCGTCATAATGATTTCTCATACACTTAGCCACTTGAATTGGTCTTAATCTCCTTGTAGGTTTGGGTGGTATAGGCATTACAGGAATTGCTGGTCTAATTGGAGGCATTCCAGGCTGCACTCCTAGTGGTGGTCTTGGCCTCACTAGTGGCCGATGTTGGTTACCTAGCCCTGGTTGAGTTTGATTGTGTGCTTGCAGTCCTAGCATTGTAAATTGCACATGGGTTCCGTTTGGAACACTCTGATGGCTTGTCTGTCCTAACATTGTATGTTTTGTCTCTTGTTGTGTCCCAAAGGGATTCTGAGAGGTGGTTGCCTGCTCTCACTAAGGGAATACTGGCAACCCCATATACTTCAATTGATCCCTATCAATGGCATCAACAATCCAATACCTTCTTTGGTTCTTGTCTAGGTATGTGACTCTAGACTCGTCTTCAGGATCTTTTAACTCGTAAAAGGTCATTGGACTTTCCTCTTGTCCACATGTAGGTGAGTCCGTTTGTAACAGTAAGTCTGATCCATGGATCTTTTGTTACCACATAGATGTGACCTAACTTGTCCATGTACTCTCCTCCTTTATACTTGACTGCCGGTCTAGGCACTATTGTAGAATCAGTGGAAATGACCATTCTAGCTACTGATCTATTTAAACCATCCAGATAGATGGGATCCCCTAGGAATTAGTGGACACATATTGCAGAGAGGTACAGTATTCATGTTCTACGATAGATATCAAGTTTCTCTTGGGAACAAAACCTTGCATGTCTTCTAAAGCCATAGGTCTCTCTTCTTTTGAGCCACTAGAGGTGTCATAATAGATAGAGCGATGACTTGCCTGAGTCGCACTTCCTACTGATGAAATAACACTTCTCTGACTACTTAGCACCCGTCCTGATCTCAAGTTCATCCACGCTCCTAGGGCTATTTTGGTTCCTATCTATCCCCTAATTGGCTTCTCAATTACCTCAATTTTTGCCCTTAAAAAGACCCAAAATGTTCTGTGCGGTACCACCCTATTGATACTGCACTAGGCAATACCACGCTTACCACGATACGATACCAAAGCTTGACACGATATGATACTAGGGTATGTAGCGATACGATACTTTGGATAGTTGGCGATACGATACCAAAATCCTCGCGATATGATACTACTCTCTATGCGATATGATACCAGTACACTCCATTATATGATACCGTATGGTTTAGGCCATATGATACCACCTGAGTGCATGATACGATACTAAGAATCCTCGCGATACGATACTGATGCAAGTCACGATACGATATCGCAACCCTACACGATACGATATTGGAGTTTTGCCCGTTACGATACTCAAATTCATCACGATACGATACTAGGAGGTCCAACGATACGATACTAGGTACACGATATGATACCAATATTGTACGCGATACGATACCGCTCAGTTGACGATACAATACCGTGATTGGGACGATACGATACCAAGTGGACCGCCATACGATACCACTGGCAAATCGCGATCGCGATACCAACTTGATGATACGATACCAAAAATGGTATCATGATACCTCAAGTGGTATGCGACGATACGATACTTGGCGAGTATCACGACACTAGGGAATTTTGGTATCGCGATTCTAAAACTCAATCGACCGTGATACTACAACCAAAATCACACAAAACACAAAAACTTTTACACCCCTAAGCTTATCTCTCACTCCTCTCTACTCCTGACCCTCTGTCTTGCTCATATAACCTCTCAAAACTCTCTGTCCCACCCTGCGATACTGAAAACGTCTTTAATCACATGTAAATGTGTTTTTAAAGTGATTTTGATTTGCAATCTTGTGAAGCTTACCTTTAAGGATGCCTTCCTTAAGAGTTGAGCTCACAAGGTAGCGTTTTGGGCTTGTTTGGCACGATACTACTCAGGCGATACCGGTCGCTATGTGTAGACGATACCAGTTCCAGAGCAAGTGTCAAATGAACTAAATTTTTTGGTTTTTATAGTTTGTGATGCCTAAGTCCTATTCTACACTAACTCGACAATTTTTTTGGAATTTTTCTTGGTGATTTCAACTTACTCCTACTCCACTTCTCTCCTTGACCTAACCATAACTCTTCCTTCTCTCCTCCACTCCTAACCCTAAACCTGAAAACTCATTACACACACCTTCGGGATGTGAAGTAACAAGTGTTGAAGTGTGTGACTACTTACCACTGAACGAATTCACTTCTACAAGGATGATTCCTTCACTCCAGAGCTATAACCATCATGAAGGCACCTTGGTTGAGTTTATTCCCCTACAATGGTGCCAAAAACATGTGTACCTAAGTCACGAAGTCTTAGGGACTTGTGTCAAAGAGACTAAATCTCATTTGCCATACAAGTGCATATAGTGGTGGATTGACAAACGTTTAATTATCAATCTGAAGAACCACATAAATCAAGTCTATGAGAACGTGTGCACACGTGATGGAAAGTGAAGTGGCTCAGCTAAAATGCATGAGAAAAGATTAATCTACCTCTCCAACTCACTAAATCTCTGAAAGTGTCTGCCGCGATACCACTTACAATAGTAAATACAAATTCGAATGTGAATAGCTTTACACTTAAATCAGATGTATAAGGGTAATACAATCCTTCATTCATAGTTCTCTTTATATATTTCAATATCCTCTTTGCTGCATCCATGTGAGGCTTTCTAGGAGTGTGCATAAATTGGCTAAGCACACTTACACCATAGTAGATATCTACCCTAGTTAGGGTTGCATAATTCAAGCTTCCAACTAATCTTTGGTAGCTTGTAATGTCTTCAATAGGTTACCCTTCATGAGAACTTAACTTGTGATTGACCTCCATGGGAGTACCTGCAACCTTAGCATCCTACAGCTTGAACTTTGCAATTACATATTTAACATACTTCCTTTGAGTAAGGAAGATCCCTTTATCTGTATAGACAACTTCTTATCCAAGAAAATAAGTGAGCAATCCTAGGTCACTTATCTTGAATTCTTCCTTCATTTGGGCTTTGATCTTCTTGATTCCATCTGCATCATTACCTGTAAGAATAATATCATCTACATACACACATAGGTATATAACTTCAGAGTTACTCTTCTTAGTGAAGAGTGAAGAATTAGCTTTGCTCATCTTGAATCCTTTGTCCTGCAAAAATGTAACCAATCTATGATTCCAAGCTCTAAGAGCTTGTTTGAGACCATAGAGAGCCTTCCTGAGTTTGCACACATACTCAGAATGTACATCATTGACAAATCCAGGAGGTTGTGCCATGTATACCTCTTCTGAAGTCCAAAAATGCATTTTTTACATCTAATTGATAGATGTTCCAATTCCTTGAAGGAGTTATGCTTATGAGAACTCTGATTGTTGGCATCTTTGCCACAAGAGAGAAGGTCTCCTCATAATCAATCCCTTGGGTCTGAGCAAACCCTTTGGCCACAAGTCTTGCTTTGTACCTATTTATTGATCCATCAGAATTCTTTTTTACCTTATAGATCCATCTAGGTCCAATAATCTTCATGGACTGGTTCTTGGGAACTAGGTCCCAAGTCTGATTTTCTTGAAGTGCTTGTATCTCTTCCTCCATTGCTTCCTTCCATTCACATTTCTTGTTTTCTTCTTCAAAGGTTGATGGTTCTTCTGAGTTGATATCCTGAGCAATATAAATTGAGTATTTAGTGACTAGAGAGGTGTCATATCCATACCTTTCTGGCTTCTTCTTTTCCCTAGTTGATCTCCTTATTGTTTGTTGAGAGGATTCTGCAATATCCCTCAAGTCTTGCATCTTCTCTTTACCTTTGTTGCTCCATACTTTGAAGTTCCTCCTTGGTGTTTTCTGATTATCATCAGAATCACTTGAATCTTCACATTGTAGGAAGGTACTCTTCACATTGTTGATTATTTGCCTTCTAAATTGTAGGAAGGTACTCTTCTAGGTCATAAGGTAGTTTGACTTTTCTGCAATCATCTTCAAACCACAAGTTGTTTTCATCAAAGAAAACATCTCTGCTAACAATAAAACCTTTAGTACTTTGATTATACAACCTGTGTCCCTTTTTTATTGCGATCATAACCTATGTACACACATTTCTCTGCCTTGGGATGCATTTTACCTCTGATCTGTGATGGAACATGTGCATATGCTATGCACCCAAAAATTCTGCAATGATCTAGGCTAGGCCTTCTTCCATTCCATGCTTCATATGGTGTCATCCCATCCAGTGCTTTAGATAGGAGTCTGTTGATAAGATAGGTGGTTCTGGATACAACCTCTGCCCATAGATAGTTGGGCAATTCTTCTCATTGATCATGGACCTTGCTACCTCCACAATGGTCCTATTTCTCCTTTCTGCTACTCCATTTTTTTCTGGAGTATATCTGGTGGTGATTTCTCTTTTGATGCCTCTTTCTTGGAGATATGTATCAAACTCATGGGAGAAGTATTCTCCCCCTCCATCTGACCTTAGCCTCGTTAATGTTTTTGCTGTCTGATTTTCAACAAGAGTAAGATATTTTTTTAAACAATTGAATACTTCATCTTTGTGCTTCATAAAATAAAGTATGTTCCATTTTCCTCTCTGATTTCTAGGGTTCCTGAAACACTTTTCAGTTGTGTGGTTAGTCAATCCACATATGGCACATGGAGAAGAGCTTTGGAATCTCCCCCTATCTTGTCTACCTCCTCTGCCTCTTCTTCTTGTACCTCTACCTCTTCCTGCTAAGTTATTTGGGAGGTACTAGTTTCATCATCAGATTTCTTGCCTTCGGAGTAAGAAATCAAAAACTGAGTTGAGAAGGTATGACCTGGCCAATGCATCCTTTGAGCACCATGTTGATAACCTTTCTTGTTCTTCTTGAGTGGGTTGCCCTTTGCTTCTAAGTATTGGCATTTACTCATCTCCAGATATGTAACCATAAAGATTTCTACCTTGTAGATATGCTTCCATTCTAATAGACCAAGTAGAGTAATTACCTTGATCCAATTTGTCAATTGATGATGGGAATCCATCTCCCATGTTGAGTTAATGATTGCTCTAATACGACTGTGAGGAGATGGTTGGATACACTCATGAAATGAGCTAGTGCTGCACAAATCCTACTCTACACCTGACAATGTTACTTCATATTACCTTAGTAGACACCTTTAGCTTTCCAAGTATGCATTTGGGCCCATAATGTTCTTTGGGGCATCACCTTCAAATAGTTGCATCAAAATAGACTACCTTCAAGTTTGAAGAGTTACAAAAACTTGTTATTTATGGACTATAACTTGCTCAGTGTTTCATTCAGTGCTCACTCATTGATTACAATTGACCCAAGAGCTTTTAGCCATATCTAATTGGACTCTTAAGCTTGCTATAGGAAGTTATTTCACTAATTTAGAATGAGTATATGCTGAGAAATAATCTTAAGAAGTTAGAGGTGTAATCCCGACATTTTAGGAGAATGACAATCAACAGACATAGGCAGATTGTAATGAACATATCTCGCAAATCCCTAAACCAATTGATGTGAAAATGGATAGCATAGAACTAGAAGGTCTAAGCTACATGTATCAAGTTGAATCACAGCAAAAGATTAAGTATACACAGAGAAATCCTCAAAACAAATTCATTGAAAATGAGAGTATAGCAGCAGTTAATAGTGAACATGAGATAGTTGCATAATCTGAAACAAATGTATACTGTATTGAATGTATGATACAAAGGAGATGCTATAGGCTTACTCATACATGTGTGGACTAAGTGTGCCCTCAATATTGAAGCTCAATGTTTCCTTGATCTGCTCTTACTTCCGCGACTAAAAGTCATGAGTTTTTATAGATGAATTCAAATTTGAATTTGGAATATATCACCTAAAAGTGATCCTATGTTTTAGGCTCCAAGTTAATCTGATTCCAATCACTTGGTTGTTGTGAATTAAAACGCGTAAAGCTATGAGATTCTCTCAACCTTTTCCTTTTACATCTATCTTGAGTTAAACTCAAGAATTTCACAAGAGGTGTTCACATGTGACTAACAAACATTCAAGCTTAAGATATGAAGTAAACCTTTGAGATTTTGGTCAAGCATCAAGGCTTGCCAAATGTACCAACATCGCAGCCCAGTTCCTTCAGTTCATTTCAGCCTACCCCTATAGGGAATATTGTCACATGTGCTAACAACTACTCATATCCTATAATGGGAGTTCGTGAGATCATTTTGATTACTGCTAATGGTAGCTCTTCCACATTTTTGGATGCTTTTTTTGTGCCAAGGATCGAGAAAAATATGTTGTCAATTTCAACATTCGCCAAGATCGATTTGGTTATCAAATTTATTGATGACAGATGTCGAATTTGTTGATGTTAGATGTATAATTCATGATATCTCAAATGGCGATGTTAATATTGCTTCTCACATTTTATGTCATGGGCTATATAAGCTCATAGACTATGCAAAAGAATTTTTTGATTCAACATGTGCAGTACAAGATTCTTAGGCTATCTCAGATGTAAAGCTTTGGCATGCATGCTTTGGTCACCTAAATTATGCTAGTTTGCTACACCTGTAGAAATTTGAAATGGTATCCTCTCTATCCAAACTTGAGGCACCTTGTAAACATGTCTGTAAAGGTTGTATTTTGGGCAAAATCCAATGTTCCTCCTTCCCTAAAGATGGTTCAATTTGGGCTGCTCATAAATTGCAGCTTGTTTATAATGATGTATATGGTCCTATGCAGACACCTTCTTTTGGGAAGTACCTTTACTTCGTGACTTTTATTGATAATCATTCTAGGCATGCATGGGCATGTCCATGGAAAGAAAAGTCCAAAGCATTTATGTGCTTCAAATAGTTTCTGGTTATGGCTCAAAATCTGTCAACATGGAAATTGGGCACCCTTCATTAGGATCGGATGGGGATACATGTCTTCTGATTTTAATGCATTTCTTGTTGAGCATGGGATAAAACATCAGTGTATAGTGCCATATACACCTGAAAAGAAATGGAGTTTTAGATAGAAAGAACTAGTCTCTCATGGAGATGGAAAGGTCTATGGTCAAAATTCATGATTTACCACATAGATTCTCACTTGGGGTTGTCATGTGTGAAGCATATGTACTTAACAAGTGTCCCACCAAAGCACTGCAATCTATCATTCCATATGAAACTTGGCATGGTTGCAAGCCATATGATGGTCATTTGTGTGTCTCTGGTTGTCTGGCATATGCATTAGTGCTTGAACAACAACGTAGGAAGTTGGATGACAAATTAGTGGAATGTATTTTTGTTGGGTACAGTTCTGAAATTGAAGGCTATCATCTGTATCATCCACATAATAAACACATTTTAGTTATCCATGATGTTGTTTTTGTGGAAGATGTAATTCATCCTTTACTTTCATGAACTAAGGAGACATCAATTAGCTTGAGAGATCTGTATGACATTTTGTTGCCTCTTTTTACAGGTGGATATTCTAGTGTTGGCCTAAATGAGGCAATTTCTCATCCTTATAGGTTCCATATGATGATGTAGATCATTCTATTTCTGATGCAGGTTTACATGATGCACTTGTTAATGAGAGGATTGATATAGAGGAGGCAAAAACTATGCCTAAATGGCTCATGTAGAGTTTTGAGAGATAGAAAATTAGATGTACCTCTATCATATCGTACTCATTTAGGTTCTCACAGTGCTTCTTTTGCATCATATTGCTATGCAATGGTTGCCTCTAGTCTTTGTGATGAGAATGAGCCTGTTTCTTTTGATGAACCATAAAATTCAGAAAATTGGATGGTTGCTATCAATCACAATATGATGTTATATGAAGAATGGTACTTGGTCTTTATGCGATTTTCCTCCAAGCAAAAAGGCCAATGGGACTAAATGGGCATACAAGCCAAAGTGTAAACTGATGGCACATTTGATAGGTATATTGCACCCAAATGTCGAATGACCACCATTTGTAGCATTTGTGTACTTGCCGCTCATCATGGTTGGAATGTTCATCAGTTGGACATTAAAACTACATTTCTTAATGGTGACTTGAAGAAGTGTATGTATTTCAGCCCTGTGGTTTTGTGCAAAAAGGGCATGAAAATAATGTGTGCAAGTTGCAAAGGCATTATGTGGTTTGAAGCAAACACCACGTGCTTGGTATAAAATATACATGCCTACTTGATTGTAGATGGTTTTGAGAGTAGTCCAACTCAGAGGACCTTATATATGTTAAGCATGCAAATGATGTGCTTCTGATCATTGTTGTCTATGTTGACATGATGCTCATTGGTCCTAATGAGAAACATATTGCTGATTTTAAGACTACTTTTCATGCCTCTTTTCAGATGTTAGATTTGGGTTATTTGCATCATTATTTGGGCATTCCGTCTATGAAAGTTGATGGTGAAATATTTATGTGTCAAAACAAATATATTGACACATTATTGCAACATTTTGGCCTTCAAGGTTGCAAACCTATTGCCACTCCTATGGAAACATGTTTAGGGTTGAGTCTTCATGATGCTAGAGATGCATTTGATGTTGTTCTCTATCAGCAAGCTATTGGATGCTTGATTTACGTATGCATAACTCGGCCTAATATTAAGTTTGTTGTCTCTGAGATGAGCAGGTTTATGCATTGCCTAGGTGTCAAGCATTGGTAGGCAGTTAAGCGCATATTTTGTTACTTGAGTGTACCACCCAGCTACTTGGGTTGTTTTATCCCAAATGGGGATCATTATAGCCAGATCTATGTGCTTTTTCTTACTTTTATTGGCGTGGTTTCTATGACACTCATGTGTTCACCAATGTTCTTTGCTTCATGCTTGGTAGCTCATGCATATCTTGGTTCATGAAGAAGCAACCTATCGGTGTGAGGTTGAGTATAAGGCAGTTTTCACAACAACTACTGAGTGTGTGTTGTTCAAATGCCTTTTGGTTGATTTGGGTGTCGATCAGTCTTCTGGCACCACGAGGTTCACTGATAGTCAGAGCACATTGGCAATTGTGAGGAACTGTGTGCAACAGCCTAAGAATTACGACCACCATGTGCTAGAGAGATGATTCTCCTCCCCAACCTTATGCCTAAATATATAGCTGCTTGAATCAACGAGGACCACAAATGTAACTAGATTCCACAAATGCATGTGCAATCTCCTCCATTCCTTTGATATCTACCACTAGAGTCTACTAGTGGCTGGAGTGATCTCGACCACTGCTTTACTACCTTCCACTAGAGTCCACTAGTGCTTGGTTTACTCACCTCTCAAATTAAGTCCACTGGTCTCAAGTTAACTCATGTTAACTTGAGTTAGAAGGCTCTAGAGCTCTTTGGGCAAAACTCTCTCCCATGGGGATTGAACCCAAGACCTCCTGCTTCACAACCATGAGACTTAACCACTAGGCTAAGTGGATCACTTGAATATGAGAGTGAAAAACACATGAACTTATGCTTAAGTCTATTCTTGAGATCTTAGGTCCTACAGACAAGTGACCAAACGATATCCGATTTCAGATTTGTCTGAAGCAGCCGGATCCCTAGACCATAGACTTACTTTATTACATTCTTCCCCCCTTGGAAAAGATTTTCATCCTAAAAAATAGAGCTATATTGTTAGAAGAAGTATTTTTTGAAGTATTTTTTATGGAAAACAATTGTAAAATGCCAAAAACTTGTAAAGATATTTATGTAACTGATGTAAAAATAAGGAAGAGTCTTCCTTATGTAGATTAGAATCATATGTAATTTTTCTAGAATTTTTGGAAACTCCTAGATAGCATATTTTTAGATTAACAAAGGAAAGAACTAAAATTCAAGTGTGAAAAGGGACACTTGAAAATGTATAAAAGACAATTTCCTCTATTATGAGAGGGTTGGTTATTTGTATTACATGCTATCCAAGCAAAGAGAGAGAGTTTCCTGCAGAAAATCGTGTTTCTTCCTTTTGTGTGATTTCTTTGATTTGTTGAGTCTATTCTATGTGTATCCATGGAGATTTGTGAGCTTCTATTGTGTGTTTCTGATGAATGTGTATGAAGAGAGCTGATTACTGACATAATGAGTGAGAAATTGATGAAGAATGGTGCTGGAGATGAAAATCGTTTGATTTTACAGAATCGCAATTGTCTCATCTGAAGGTTACAGGTATCATTTTTGAGTTTTGACTCCATGGTTGTATTCTGCTGAGAAAATAACATGTTTTAGACACCAAGATTATTGAAAATGGTGGAGTATTGCTCAAGATAATCCAAACCCTAGAAATTCCTCTTCATCTTCATTATTCTTAGAAATCCAGCGAGTTTTCTCTTATTTCTTGGATTCTATCATATAGAAGGGGTTGTGGTCTCATGTATACTTCCAGGATTGACAAATATAAGATGTATTGTTGATTCTTTATACTAAATGATTGGAGAGGACAACTCCAAAGATCTACAACAAACATTTTTTGGTGCCGTTGCCGGGGAGTATATCAAAAACTTCATTGAAGTTGGACCTTGCTGGATCTTCTAATGTGATGGTATTGAACACATGGAAAAGGTAATACTCTTTAATCAAGAAATGGAAAACATGAAAAGGTAGATTTCTTTGTTTGTCTTTTGGGAAAAGAAAGCAATAGATAATCTTTTTGAGAATAGGAAGTGTTGAAATTTTTGCAAATTGATAGTTGCTTATATCATTTTTTGGAAGTAAAGTGCAGGTGTGTGAAAAACTGAATCAAGAAAGCTGATGATAAGGTAAAATGTGTCTATTCTTGCATTTGTAGAGTGCTTTTTGATCAAGTACTAAGCAAAATTGTTGATCTTGGGAAGATGACAAAATTGCATTAAGGAAAAGTCAAGTAAAGTAGCTAGGTGCAAGTAGATAAGATCCATTTGTAGCCAAGTCAAAGCAATAATCTTGAAAAAAAACTGAATTGCATCTTGAAAAGAAAAATGTTTGAGTTTATCTTTGCAAAAATTGATATTTGCATTTCTTAGCACCTTTTTTCTTTGGGAAGTTTTGCTCATGAACTGTTTTGATAGCCAAAGCATAAGAGAGTATAACCAATCAAGGAACACAGGATCAATAGATCACCAAACAAGAAACCCTAAGTGAAGTGTTTACCTTAATTTAGGGCAAAATACAAAAAAAAATCATAAAATTCATTAAAACAATCAAACAAATTTATTTTCTCCTTAGGAAGTTGGACTGAAGTTCTGTTGACAAGAGTAAAAGAAGACCAAGTGAAAGAAAAGCAAAAAATTGCCAAAAAACTAGAAAATTAGACAAAACATGATTCTCTTCATAGGATCTACACAAAATTGCGATTTTCTGTAGGAGGAATTTTTTTTTTGAATTTTGAGCATATTTGGGTTTTGAGATAGGTAATTGTATGAGATTTCATAAAGTTGAGTAAGTGAAGGAAGTCAAATTCCAGAAAATCAGTGAGGATTGAGTATCAAGTGGGAAAAGTGGAAAGGAAGTACAAAATTGTGATTTTCTCCAGTATAATAATGGGAGTGACTAATGGTGATTAATGATGAAAAGTTAGGAATTGAGGATTAAAACCCTAAAATTGTTGAAGAATAAGAATTGGGCCAGTAAAAAGTGAAAATTTTGATGAAATAGCACAGGATCACGACTATGTGGACACTATAAAATCTTGGAATTTCAGAAAAAAAACTCATTTGAGTGGGAGAGAGAGAGAGTGAGAGCAAGGACGGAGTCGCGACTTTCTGCAAAACACAAGCTTTGGACATTTTTTTGATCAAGCAAGCAGGGTAAGAAGTTCCTAATGAATTCTTGCATTATCTCAAAGTCTAAGGATAAGATTAAAACACAAAAACTCAGGAAATAGTAAAATCACGAAATCGCGATTTTTGAATTTCTGAATTTCACAGACAAATAATAATGATTCTGGGAAAATTCTTTTATTGCATGTTAAAATTTGAATTAGGTGAATCATTGTGACAACAAAACTTAAAAATATCAACCTAAAATTTTTTCAGAAATATGCACAGAATCGCGATTCTGTAGTAAAACACAAAATCGCGATTCTCTGAAACAAAACACAAAATCGCGATTTCCAGAACACGATTTTCATAAGAGAATCGTGTTTTTAACGATTGTGAGCAATCACGATTGTCTGGGAACAAAATCGTGAAAATCACGATTCTCTTCATAGAATCGTGAAGAACACGATTCTCACCACAGAATCGTGAAATTCACGATCCTCTTCATAAAATCGTGAAAAACACGATTTTTTTTCACAAAATCATGGGAATCACGATTTTCATGCAAAATCGTGAAAAACACGATTTTCAGCACAGAATCATGGAAATCACGATTCTCACAATAGAATCGTGAAAAACACGATTTTCATCACAGAATCGTGGAAATCATGATTCTCACAACAGAATCGTGAAAAACACGATTTTCATCACGGAATCGTGGAAATCACGATTCTCACAACAAAATCGTGAAAAACACGATTTTGATCACAGAATCGTGGAAATCACGATTCTCATACAAAATCATGAAAAACACAATTTTCATCACAGAATCATGGAAATCACGATTCTCATACAAAATCGTGAAAGACACGATTTTCATCATCGAATCGTGGAAATCACGATTCTCACAACAAAATCGTGAAAAACACGACTTTGATCACAGAATCGTGGAAATCACGATTCTCACAACAGAATCGTGAAAAACACGATTTTGATCACAAAATCGTGGAAATCACGATTCTCATACAAAATCGAGAAAAACATGATTTTGATTACAGAACCGTGAAAATCATGATTCTCACAACAAAATCGTGAAAAACACGATTTTCATCACAGAATCATGGGAATCACGATTCCCTCCACATAATCATGGAAAACACGATTCTTTCCATAGAATTGTGAAAATAATTGAATGATCCTTAGGTCTGGTAATAAATTATACACACATTCCAAGCAAGACTTGGGAAGGAAGGAAGTAGAACCAGTGGTAGGGGAATTGCAAGAAAGAGATTTAGGGCAAGAAATCAATATGGAAAATTTAAATGAAATAAATGAATCTTCTGAAACTGGGGACTATAGAAACATCCTCAAATACATGTATACAAATAGGTTTGGAACCTATGTATATCAGGATGGAATGCATAAGTTTCTCATTAGATTGAGAAACTTAGAAGTTCCCTTGAATATAACACCAGTAGCTCAATTCAAAGATGGTCGATATGAGGATAGGCAAGGATGTATATACATCTTCTCACAAGACCCTGAAAATTCTAATGACCTAGGGCAATGTGCGGACAAGAGACCTTGGGAACAGAACCTAGGGCAATCAAACTTGCCAAGACCACATGAAATTCACAATAATGGTGAACAACAACAGGGTAGGAGAACACATACTTCCCCAAATCCTTTTGAAAAGGAACCAGAAGGATTTAATGATTTTCCTTTAAGAAGAAGAAATCATTGGCAAAATCAGGGTAGAATGCTTAGACCCTACCAAGTAGCCAAATGCATGAAAAATCAATATGAAGGATATTCTGATCCTCATGCTCATGCTGCAAAATTTAGGTAATTAATTAGACCTGAAGAAGTGGAGGATTACAAAGTCCAATTTGAAGCATTTGGTCTAACCCTAACAAGACCTGCATTATCTTGGTTCATTCCTTTAAGAAAGGAAATGTATCTAGATATTGAATCCTTCCTAGAAGCCTTCATTGGGAACTTCTCAAAAACTAGAATAAAACATAGCACAGCTACATTGATACATAGTTTTAAACAGCAAAAAGATGAAAATATCAGAGAGGCAGCTAGGAGATTCAAGCAGTACATTGATAGATGTCCCAGAGAAGAAGTGCCTTCCATGGCAAGACAAGTATCCCTATTCATAGAAGGATTAAGAAGTGCCCAATTAAGAACCCTGGTGTATTATAGGAGATGCCTTGACCTAGGAGCATGTGTGAAAGAGGCAATAGATTTGGAAGACAATAGAGGACAAGATCTGCTAGCATTTGATCAACCTAGAACAAATGAAGATAAAATTCCACCAGCAGAAGAATTGGCTCAAGCCATTGCTAAAGCCCTAGAAGTCAGCACTAAAACCAATTTGATAAATACCAAGATAACAACAAATAAAAAATGTTATAATTGTGGGGAAAATCATTTGGTACAACAATGTCCATATCAAAAACCACCACATTTGCAAGATAGGAAAACACTCAAATATTGTACACTAGAGAGAAAATGGACAAATCATACCAGAGAAGAATGCTTCTACAATAAACAACCCATTAGGAGAGAGATTATGCAAACCAATGAGAATCTGGGTTTATTGAGCAACCAAGACCTGTACTTGGGCAACAACCTCCATTACCAACAAATGTGGTACCAGTTAAATACACACCAATAGAGGAGGGAAACTTAAGAATAAGATCACCTTACAAGGAAGATTACCAATGGAATGAAGGATATCAGGAAGAGTGGGAAGGATATGAGTTGAGAGAACCAGAATTACAAGCCCTAGATTTGGGAAATGGGAGAATAGAGATGGACACAGACACATTCATGTATATAACCAATCATTATATGTCCAATCAGAAACCGCAGTTCAAAGGGAACCAAAAGATAACTTGTTATAGATGTGGGGGAGAACATTTCATTAGAGACTGTCCACAACCTCCTACATTAAGAATAGAAGGAGCTTATTGCAAGGATTGTGGCAGGGAACATTTAATAAAGGATTGTCCAAAAAATCCTCAAAAACAACAAAACACATCTAATAACATACCATTGAAAGCAGTCAACATCATGGAGCAAGAGGAAGTGAGTGACAGTGACCAAGTAACTATAAATGCTATAACAAGGGCACAAGCTAAACAACAAGAAACAACTAAAGAACAAAATGAAGGTTCAGTTTCAAAGGTGAAGAAAAACAGACAAAAAGGGAAATGGGAAAGGAAAAAAAGAATGGATAAAAGCTTGGAAAAAGAGAATAGGGAATAGTCAAACGGTACTCCTCCTCAAAAGACACAAACCCAGTCAGAGATAGGAAAGTCACAGAGTCTAGATACCTTGATAAAGGCATACAAGGGAAGAATTCGAGAGGGACCAAATCCTACAGACCATGTAATGGCCTATCCTATGCCAGATATAGAACATGAAAGGATGCAAATATGCAAACAAATCATACAAGAAGCACAACTTAAACTGGGGGAATTAGACAATTCTCAAACAACAGATGGGGAGTCAAAGGCAACGAGAACAGGAGAAACAATTAATCAAGAAGATAACCCACAAATTACATTCCAGGTAAATATAGATAAACAATGTACAATCTTATATCACACAACATTGGAGGAATCGGTAAAACAGAATCCTCATTTACAATACAAAAAGGGAAAATGGGAAGCAATACTAGAAAATCTTAATTCACAGCCACAAGAATTGGAAGAATTGTGGTACATTTCCATTGATAAGATAGGAGGATATTGTGAAGGAGAAGAGGGAAACTCAACCCTAAAAATAAAATTTGGTAAAAATCATGCCAAAGCCATATTGGATAGTGGATCAGGTGTGGCCATCATGACTAAACAAATGTGGGAAAAATGGGGAAAAAATGAATTGATACCCACTAAAATGAGATTGCAACTAGCGGATGGACACATAGAAAAACCTTTAGGAATATGGGAAAAAGTGATTGTGGACATATGCGGAATAGAAATAGAGCATACTTTTGCCATAGTTGAATTTCCACAATCCACTTCATATGAAATTATCCTAGGAAGACCATTCATGAGACAGATGCAAATTGTGCAAGATTGGGGTAATGACTGCTTATATCTTCAGAGCAAAGGGAGAATAACCAGAGTAAATCTAAGAAATGGCCATTATTGTGACATATCCCCCCAAGAATGGTTCAAGATACATCAAAATCAAGATTTAAGTGAAGAATCAGAGTTGGAAGATCAGAATGAAACAGAATCATCAATATGGAACTGCAATGTGTTAAGAAACCTTACAAATGGAAAGAGGACATTAAGAAGGGAAGATTGTGTAGAAGGGAGGAAGTTACAAGATGAGAGTTATGTACCACAAAAGTTCAAAGATGAAGAATTTGAGCCATATGGTTGGAACCAGATATTGGCTACTATGGATCTAGCCAGGGATGAATATCTAGGAGTAGAATTTCAAAATGAAGAAGGGTATGATGTTTTTCACATTGGAATACAAATGATATGAGTATCAAAGACAGAGGAGGACCAGGAAAAAGAAATGATATGGGAAAATGGAAAAACACAATATTTGGAAGAAGTAAAAGCTGAAGATGCAATAAAAGATAAAATCTCGGGCAAATACAAGAAAAACAAACATAAGGAAATAGAAAAAGAACAAGAGGATGAAAAGAATGGGAAAATGACAGAGAAAGACCAACAGTTTGATGTACCAGAAAATTTCAAAACTTATGAAGTAGAAGACAGATTACTTCTAAAGATGAAACCAAAGAGAGAAAAGAAAAAAGGGGAAGCTTATGATAATGAGGAACAAACTAAAAAGGTCATGATCACCCAGGAAGAAGGGGAAGAAAGACATATTATAGTAGCTGATGACATGACAAACCAAGAAGAGGAGGCATTAAGAGATTTGGCCAGAAACTATAGGGATGTGTTTGCTTATAGCTACAAGGATTTGAAAGGTATTGATCCTAAAATCTGTGAGCATAAGATTCCTATTACACCTTATGCAAAACCTAGCAAACAGAGACATTACACATTCAATGATAAATACTCTGCTAAAATAAAGGAAGAAATTGACAAGTTGCTGGTTGCCAATTTCATCCATGAGATTGAGTATACAGAATGGATATCTGCTATAGTTGTGATACCAAAGAAGAATGGGAAACTTAGGGTATGCATTAACTTGAAGAACGTGAATGCAGCAACTATAAGAGATAGTTACCCATTGCCTATAACAGACCACCTTCTAGAAAGAGTTGTAGGAAAGGAGTTTTATAGTTTTTTAGATGGTTTTCCAGGATACAATCAGGTACCTATAGCATTGGAAGACCAACATAAAACTGCCTTTTCCACAGAATGGGGAATTTATGCTTTTAGGGTTATGCCCTTTGGGTTAACTAATGCCCCAGCAACTTTTCAAAGATTTATGTGTCATATCTTCAAAGAATTCATGAGAAGTGTAATGGAAATTTATGTAGATGATCTGTGTACTTTTTCATTAAAAAGACAGGATCATTTGCAAGATTTAGAAAACATATTCAAGAAATGCAGAACATACAGAGTATGCTTAAATCCAGAAAAGTGTGTATGCTTTGTAAGACAAGGAAGAATGCTAGGTCACATAGTATCCAAAAATGGAATTTCAACTGATGAGAAGAAAATAAAGGCCATAGTAGAACTTCCAAGACCAACAAATGTAAAGGAACTTCAAACTTTCATGGGACATTGCGGGTATTATAGAAAATTTGTACACAAGTTTGTTGACATAGCTAAACCTTTATATGCCCTAATTACAAAGTTTGAGTGGACCAATGAGTGTGACCAAGCTTTTGAAACTCTAAAAACTTGTTTGGTTACAGCCCCAATTTTGAAAACACCCCAGTGGTATAAAATTTTTCATGTCCATGTGGATGCTTCAAATTATGCTTTGGGATGTGTGTTAGCTCAACCAATAGAAGGGAGCAAGTTAGATTTCCCAATGGCTTATGCTAGTAGGCAACTGAATTCAGCCGAGAAAAATTACACAACCACTGAGAGGGAAGGGTTGGGAATGATATTTGCTGTGAAAAAATATAGACATTACCTTTTGGCCAACAAGTTTAAATTCTTTGTGGACCACCAAGCTTTACTATATTTAGTAAACAAACCTTGTCACACTGGTAGAATAGTCAGATGGTTTCTTCTACTGATGGAGTTTGAGTTTGAAGTGGTGGTCAGACAAGGGAAAACACATTTGAAAGCAGATCATCTGTCTAGAATCCAAGCTAAAGAACCAAGTTCACCTTTAGATGATGACCTGCCAGATACATATTTGTTCAAAGTAGAAAGTGTTCCTAAGTGGGCCATGACTTTAGTACCTTTGTTAACCATGGGACCTTGCAGAACATTTGGAAACAACACACATTTAGTATTACAAAGCAGAAATTTTGTGCTGCTAGCTGGGCACTTGTATCACCTCAACCATATAGGCATATTGGAATATTGTACTCCAGAAGAGGAGCAACAGGAATATTTGAGAAGAGCTCATTGTTGGAACCCTTGTACTCATGCTTCCATAATAGTCACCCTAAGCAATCTCAATAGGATGGGAGTAAATTGGCCTAACAAGATTCAAGATGTAACAAAATATGTTGCTAACTACTGGGAATGCCAATCCTTGCAAAATTCAGAACTTATAACTCTATATTGGTTTCAGAAAAATCCAGATTGGAGTGAAAATATTATTGAGGAGTTGAAAAGGAAGAAGAAAGGAAAACAAGTAATAGCTGGTGCAGATTCAAAAAATCTACAAGAAATCTCTGAAGAATATCAATTGATAGGAGAACATTTATATAAGAGAGGGATGGATGGATATTTAAGAATTTGTATTCCCGAGGATAAATATTTGGAAATGTTGGAAATGGCACATTCTGGAGTGGCAGGAGGACATTTCTCAAGTGACAGAACGGCTAAACTTATATTATATTCTGGCTTTTGGTGGCCAACCCTATTTCCTGATGCAAGAACATATGTAAAAAGATGTGACATTTGTGAGAGGGTGAGTCCATCAAATAAAAGAGATAATATGCCATTAGTTCCATTGATCTCAGCAAGAGCCTTTAGTAAATGGGGGTTAGATTTCATTGGACCTATACATCCTCCATCAAGACAATCACATGCTGAATACATAATAGTGGCTACTGATTACTTGACAAAATGGGCTGAGGCCAAAGCCACTAAAAGAAATGATGCTCATACTACTGCCAGATTTCTCTATGAGAATATCATCACCAGATTTGGACTTCCAATTGAATTGGTAAGTGATAGGGGGACCCATTTTTTAAACCAAATCATAGAAAACATAACTGAATATCTCCTGATTAGTCATAGAAAGTCAGCCCCATATCACCCACAAGCCAATGGGTTAGCAGAAAGTACTAATAAAATATTTTGTACTGTATTGTCAAAATTAGTAAACACAAACAGGAATGATTGGGATTTACAACTTAATCATGTTCTATGGGCTTATAGAGTGGCATACAAAACTGCATTAGGAACCACACCATTCAACCTGGTATATGGACAAAATGCAGTTCTGCCATTGGAATTCCTTATTCCAACACTGAAGGTGGGTAGTCAATACAATTGGACTGGACATGAATTGTCTGAGAGAGTGATAGAATTTTCCAATAACTGGGAGCATCTAGACTCCAAGCGGTCATGAGCATCTATGCAGACAAGAAAAGACAAAAAGCTTACCATGATGTTCATATAAAAGAAAAAGATCTACAAGAAGGAGATCTAGTTCTGGCTTACACAGTTAAGGAACATCAGAAAAAGTTTTAGAAAAAAGGACATGGGTCGTACATTATACATCAGATAAGTAATAGTGGAGCCATCCAACTAGCTAACATAGATGGAGAGATCATGCCAAACTTCATAAGTGGATGTAGAGTTAAAAGGTATGATTTCCCATTAACTGCTTTTGAATGGAGAAGATTACACCAAGCTCAAAACACGAAAAAAGAAGAGGAAAACATTAGAAAAGAGGCTCAACAAGAGGCAAAGGAAAGGATAAGAAAAACCAAAAACCTTAGAGAAGTCCTTCTGTGTGAAACACATCTAAAACAAAAAGAACATTTGCCTGTTATAACAATGGATTATCAAAATGAAGAAATCAAGGTTTTGATAGACTCAGGTGCACAGGTAAATTTGATCAGTTCAGCTTTGTTGAATAAATTTAACCTAAAAAGAACTAAAAGCAAAACCTTTATCAAAACCTTGGAAGGACAAATAATACAGAGTCTGTCTTCACCTTCTATTGAAGTTAAGTTCAATAAAGAATATATGAAAATAGATTGCGAAGAATGGCCAGATCATTTGATGACTGAGAAATTGATTTTGGGACAACCATGGCTCAAACAGGGTAAAGTAATTTTGAATTTTGAAAAAATGAAGCTTAAATTGACAATAAATGACAAAAGGTTTTTAATATTTTTATTGAGTAATGAAGAACAGGAAGTTCAATAGGATGTCCATGACCCAGACATGGAAGGATTTACTTTTTCATTGAAAGACACACAGACATTATCAATACAAATACTAAATGATCAAGCTTCATTTAATCAAAATCTACAAAAAAATTGAAAGGACAAAGGAGGGTGGAGACACAGGAGCAAGGTGGCAATTATGGCACAATCTGAAGCATCAAAGCATTGGAACAAGAAGGATATGGAAACAAAGCATACCCAAGGCCTGTTCATCAAAACAAAATCCCAGGACAAAATGGATGTGGAGGCCAAAATATTCTAAAAACTGCTTATCAGAAGGAGATGGATTTTTTCCTGAGATAGGGGCAACTAAGGTTAAATATTATTGGGTAAAAAAATCAGAGTTGATTCAATGGAAAAAGACCATTTATATTTGATCTGGAACATCATAAAATCTTGGGAAGTAGGACAAAATATTTTACCTTATCCTTTTTCTAAGAAGAGAATTAGGAGGGGAAGAAAAGAAATAGAAGAAATTAAAAAAAAAAGAGAGAGAACAAAAGAAAAAAAGAGGAGAAAAGAAATAGAAGAAATTATTATTTTAAAAAAATAGAGAAAAGAGAAAAAGAGAAAAGAAATAGAAGAAATTAAAAAAAAGAGAGAGAGAAAAAAAAAGGGGGAAAGAAATGGAAAGAGAAAAATTATCTACTTTTCCTTTTATAAGTTATATAAGCACAAAGCAAGATATAGGTAGAAGAGTAGCAAGTTTCTATTTATTATTTTGTATTTTCCATTTTATTTTTTTATGATTTCTTATTCTTAATTTTTATTTTTATTTTTTATTTTTCTTCTAAACATCTTCTTCCTGGATAAGAGCTGTCAGAAGAGGGGAGTGCACTAGACATCTTGCTACACATGTAATGATCACTTTAATTGAGTTCTTCTAAAAGAAGTCAGAATTTAATTGGAAGTTTATTTTCATTCTTCTTTCATTTCATTTCAAAATAAATATCATTCTTGATTTCTTGTGACTCATGTGGGTGGAGTTTTTTCTTTTGTGTGATGATATATTTTCTCCAGAATGGTGAATCCAAAGGAGTTGCCAATTCATGATTTCAAAGCAAAATCAGTCACTTTGTCTAGAGGACACTGGTTCTTGGATAGTGAAGCTGTAATTGAGAAGGTGGACCTAGAGTCTGATGAGGAGCAAGAGATTCCAGAAGCAGAAAAGGTGGTTAAGGAGCTCAAAGAAACCCTGATTATCATTGGCCAGCATATATTCACAGTGGGAGTAGGAGGTTACAAGTACACTATGTTGTGTCAGGAGTTTTACAAATTTCATAAAAGTGCAGTCAATTACAAGAGATGGAAAGCAGTGGGATTACACAAGCTGCTGGATGAACCCATATTTTTTATAGATTTCGAAAGAGTAGCACAGGTAATGAACAGCTTGTTGGAAGTTGGAAAAGGTAATGATGCTTATTTCCAGTGTAAAGTCAAGAATAAAAATAACCAGGAGGTGAATATCACTATTAAAGCAGAGCATATCAAAGCAGCTCTACAATTTTACCCAATGGGAACCAAGCTTGATAATAGCTTTGTGAAAAAGAATAAAGAAACATATACAGGTCACTCTAAATTTCCTGACTTTAAGGGAAAAGAGAATGAGGAGTATGCCATCAGGATGTTTCTGCAGTACTTTTGCTTCCCAAAACTGCCAAGATATACCATGCCGCACAAATCAGTAACACTGATTATGTTTAACAATAAGGACAGAACTAAGCCCTTTGGAATAATGGATGTATCACCATACATACATGAGCAGCTGAAAGAAGCAGCTAAACATTGGGAGCAGAAAAAGTATATGAATGGAGCCCAGTTTTTAACCAGGATTATATATCATGTACTGGGAATGGAAGATCAGTTGAAGCTGGCTCCAGAGGCACAATATTTCAGAAGTCTAATGACAGGAATCAAGAGTCCTCCCAGGAAGATGTCTGTGAGAGAAGCAGAAGGATAAACCAGCATGAGGGGAGCAGGAATGAAAAGAAAGGTAATCTCAGAGGAAGTGGTCCTTGTAAAGAAAAGAAGGTTGGATCCAAGAAAAGTAGAATTAGAGCAGGTTGAAACAACCAAAGAAGAACAAGAAGCTGCTCAGAAATAGGTTCAATCTTCTAATGACCCTCATCCACCTCAGACCAGTAAAGAGCAGTTATATACTTATCTGACTCAAGTTAACAATAAAAGAGCAGTATATGAAGCACAGTATCAAAAGATGTTGGAGGATTATTCTTGCAAAGCAACAGATTGGGTTCAAGAGGAAGTAGAACATTATGAAGAACTACATGATCAGATGATGGCAGCTGAGACAGAGGAAGTATTTGTTAAAAAGGAAGTGGAGCTATTAGCATACTTCAAGGAGCTACAAGGACCTCCTGAAACAAGAAATACAATCGTAGCAAAGAAGAAGGTTTAGAAGAAACCGGTACCAAAGAAGAAGCTAACCAAGAAGTAAAGGGAAATCAGTGATTGAATCTGTAATTATAACAGAGACAGAAGAAGTGACAGTAGGAGAAAAGAAGATGGAATCTACTGTTGTGGAAGAATCAAAACTGGAAAAATCTGGCATAGCAGGCTCTTCACAAATATCCTCAGACTCTGAGAGTGATATTGAAAATTTTTTATTAAAAAGTTTGAATTTATCTATCCCTAGTACACCCAATGTGATAACACAGGCCATTGAAGAGAATAAAACACCAGGAGACATGAGTAAGAAGACACAGGAAAAGCAAGTCCAGGAAGAATCAACAAAACAACTCAATCCTGAAGAAGAAAGAAGGATGATGAAAGGTAAAACAGTAATGATGGAAGAGGAGAGTGAAGTGAGAAAAGAGTTCAGTTGTGGTTTAGTGCATTCAGGATTAAAGTCAACATGGACAAGACCTTCACAACAAACCTATTTCAAATTGGATGAAGGGAAAGTCAAAGCAGAAGAAAGAGCACAAATATGCAGTCAAGCCAATAAACAAAAAGATACAGCTCAAGTCAAGGAAACAGAAGAGGAAATAGTAGAAAAAGAGAATGCTCAAGAAGTAGAAGAGGGGATTACAGAGAAAGAGATCAACCAAAGCATAAAAGACATCCTGAATGATTTGAATCATAATGAAGAATTCACAACTACAGAAGATCAAGGACAAGAGGAAGGCTTAGATCTCATGGATATAGATGAGCAAGAGGCAGGACAGAAAGAGCAAACAAGTAATGATCAGACAAAACTTGCTGAGGAAACTAATTCAACCATAATTCAGGAAGAAGAAGTACAAGTAAAAGAAAGACAATTCTTTGAAGAGGAACAACAAGTGATGGAAAATAAAAAGGTAGAAGAAACAAAGACAACTAAAGATATATCAGAACAGGAGAATAAGGATGATCAGATATTGGAAGATGAAGAAGAGGTTGTAGATCAAGAAAAATGGAAGCAGATAAAAGTCTTGAAGAGCAAAAGACTCAGGTTCTAGAGTATGAGGAAGAAGATGAAGAGGAGAATGAGTGTAAAGAAAATAAGCACATAGAAGTCAAACAAATGGAAATAGAAGTTGGGTTGGAAAGGATACCTAAAAATATAAGATCTGCTTGCAAGATCATTATGAGCAACATAGAGCAATTCAGACCATCCAGCAGAAACATGATTATATCAGGTATGGTAGCTGAATCTGAGTTTGAAAAAGGCAGTAGTATCATTAAGGAGCACAAGAAAGAAAAAGAACAATTGAGGATTGTAAAGGAGAAAAATGAGGAATTAACATATAGGATAATTGCTTTGGAGGAATTAGAGGTATAGCAACAAAATAAAATCCAATATCTTGAAGAGAAGTGTGCAAAACAAACAGAGCAGAGTAGTAAACTGGAGATGGAGTTAAAGAAAATTGAAGGCAGATACAAAACTTTACAAAGTTCATATCAAATCATGGTCAAAGCAAATGAGGAGATCAACAAATTATTAATGGAAGAAGGCCAATTGAACGAAGAAAGAAAAATTGTTCAGGTGACACAAGAAGAGAAGGAAGATTTGCACAAAGAAATTATGAGATTGCAAACAGAGTGGAAAGAAGCCAAGGATCTGGAGAAACAGGCTAGTACACATGCTGCTACCTCAATGAGGGGTTACAACAAATTACATATGGACATAAAGAAAGAAAGGAGTGATTGGAAGTCAAGCTTAGAAAAGGAAAGAAGTAATTGGATAGCAGAAAGAGAGATATGGGCATCTCAAAATAGAAGTTTAATGATAACAATAGAAGAGTTGCAGAAAAAGCTAGAAAAATCACAAGCTCAGGATGAAGAACAGATAGAGACTACACATACAGAAAATTATGAAGTAGGAAATGATGACAGAACTCAACATGACAGTGAACCAGAAAATAAACAATCAGAAGATGAGTATTCAGAGGAATTTGTCCAAAAACGTTTGACAAACAGAGACTCTAGAATGGATTTCATTAGAAAAATGCATGATGAATATGAGGATCAGATTGTTACATTTGCTTTAAATAAAGGGATAAATCCTGATCAACATCATTGGGCTGCAGATGGACTAGGTATACCCTTGTGCATGATTATGGAAAGTATTAAAAACTATCAATTGGCAAGGGTGGGATTACCTCCAAATAAGTATCTAGAATACGAAGAAGATATCAATGTGACCAAAGAGTTATTTGAGAAAGCTAATCCCAAATGGAGGAATAGATGGTTGGATGCAAATAAAGAGTGCAGGAAAATATGGAAGGAAGCACCTATTCAGCTGAAGATTAATCCAGTATACTGCCCAGTAGCAAGGAGAAGAGAGTGGACAGTTTTCTGGGAAAGAAGGAAAGAAGGACAAATTCCATCCAAATGGTTGAATTTTCCAAAGATAGCAAGTCCAAAGGCAGGAACATGGCCTACAAAAAAGTATATGGTGGACACAGCTGAATCTATCATAGCCACATACAAGGATGTTAATGATCTAGCATGTATTTTACTAATCAGAGTAATGAGACTCATTTTGGCATGTATAGAGACTTACACGGATACAGATGTCAGAATTCTAAATTACATTGTCTTCAATTCTCCTACTGATGCTTTATTATTTGATCTTAGCGAAACACCTGACAGGATATGTTTGATGGCTTACTATAGCAGAATAATATTTTTGGGCAGCCATTATCTACAGATTTTTTGAAGATGCATTTGATTATGGGTTTTTTGAAAGGGAATCAGAGATATTTGGAAATTTGGAAATTTGTCTGTAGTTACAAAGTCTCGACTCACTGCATATGAAGCTGCCTACATAGAATACTTGAAAAAGGATGTAATTGATAAACCAGAAGCTGCTGTGCAGTAGAGGAAAGCATTGTTTGAGATGGTAAACAACTTGAACATTACAAAAAGAAAGAGCCATGACCTACTATCACAAGTGTATCAAAGAAAGAAGAAGTGAAGAAAGCTTTCATAGAATATCAGTAAGAATGTCTTTCGTCAAGAGCCAAAAGGTCTAGGAGGGGAAGAATGTTAGAAGAAGTATTTTTTGAAGTATTTTTGATGGAAAACAATTGTAAAATGCCAAAAACTTGTAAAAATATTTATGTAACTGATGTAAAAATAAGGAAGAGTCTTCCTTATGTAGAGTAGAATCATATGTAATTTTTCTAGAATTTTTGGAAACTCCTAGAGAGCATATTTTTAGATTAACAAAGGAAAGGACTAAAATTCAAGTGTGAAAAGGGACACTTGAAAATGTATAAAAGACAATTTCCTCTATTATGAGAGGGTTGGTTATTTGTATTACATGCTATCCAAGCAAAGAGAGAGAGTTTCCTGTAGAAAATCGTGTTTCTTCTTTTTGTGTGATTTCTTTGATTTGTTGAGTCTATTCTATGTGTATCCATGGAGATTTGTGAGCTTCTATTGTGTGTTTCTGATGAATGTGTATGAAGAGAGCTGATTACTGACATAATGAGTGAGAAATTGATGAAGAATGGTGTTGGAGATGAAAATCGTCTAATTTTACAGAATCGCGATTGTCTTGTATGAAGGTTACAGGTATCATTTTTGAGTTTTGACTTCATGGTTGTATTCTCCTGAGAAAATAACATGTTTTAGACACCAAGATTATTGAAAATGGTGGAGTATTGCTCAAGATAATCCAAACCCTAGAAATTCCTCTTCATCTTCATTATTCTCATAAATCCAGCCAGTTTTCTCTTATTTTTTGGATTCTATCATATAGAAGGGGCTGTGGTCTCATGTATACTTCCAGGATTGACAAATATAAGATGTATTGTTGATTCTTTATACTAAATGATTGGAGAGGACAACTCCAAATATCTACAACAAACATATATACATATTGTAGGCATCCCCCGAGCCTCGTGTTCTAAAACTAGAAGAACATGGTCATGTTCTAAACTGGAAGAACACGTCTCATCTTTGTGGTAGCGTCCCTGCCCAAATGATTCAAAACACTGCCTGGTCTTGTAACTTGATGAATTAGTCAAAGTACAAAGTAGTGAATGAATAATAAGGGTGGATTTAAATACATCCCTAGCCAATTCACAGTTTCTGGATGTGCGATCGAGGCACAAACATGTGAACTAGGTGGATACAAATTACTAGTCCATTTCTAGGCATAACTGATGCATGGAATTAGTATTGAAGGTAGGATTCCTATCCCTTGCAAGACTTTAAGAACTCTTGATTCACTTGAATTTGATTTGGAACACTTAAAGTTTGGTTGTCTCAAACATCTAACTTGGATGTTTGTACAATGGTTAACTTTGATCCAACAGTTACTTGATTTTTTTCACCCGGCTAGAGGATTACTTTGTACAAAATGGGTTTTAAAAAATCCTATGTGAATCTGTAGGAGAAATTTTACCATTTCTATTGAGTCAACCATACTAACTTAACCAATTCAAATTCAAAATGAAAATTGTCCAACTTAGGACACTTTTCTCAAAGAAAAGTTCTTGGGAATTGTCCATCTATTAAGCAATTCCTAACTTCTATATTCTAGAGTATACTCGATGCTAAGGAATTATTTAGGCTATAACTTGAAGCCAAACTTAAATAAATAAGTCAATCTTGGACTTATCATCTTTTGAAGATTAAAAAGGTTCTTGTACAGAACATCCATCTAGGATTTTTCAATTTAGTTATTTAGTTCTAACCAACTAACCTTGGTCTTTTGCAAAAGGAATCAGATTCAAAAGATTTGGAAGTGGAAAGAAATAACTAAAACTCTGTACAACATATTTAAACTTTGAAGAAGATACATAAACTTGGTATGAGTCAAAGTCTAGCTGACTCAGGACTTTAACTTCTCAAAGATCTGTTCCAACAAGGTATTGAAGCATTTTCTTTATCTTTAAGATAAATAAACTAGATTCTCAAAAAGATTCAAAGGAACTCAAAAACATCAACTAACCACAAGATACTAGTGTGGTAACCAACATCAGTGTGTCAACCCACTGACGTTGTATTGACGAGTTTAGTATTTGAATAATGCTTCATTTGAGACTAAGTTCAGGTCACATTCAATCTTTCTGACTCCTTGACTTAGTCAATCAAATCCTTGGTTGAAAAGATCAACTCAAAGTCAAAGTTGAACTTTTTTCAGAAATTTATCAAATATTTCTGATTGACAACACTTAAGCGTGAAGTGTTCGAAGAAGATCTTAGAAGTTACTTACTTCATAGCTTCAATTTCCTTGATCTTGAAGTTAATCTTGAAGTATCATAAGATACTACTTTCATCCTTTACGAATTAAACTTTCCTTGAAGTCTTCATTCCCTTGAGGATCAAACCTAACTTCAAAATCCAAACTAGGACTAAAAGATAATTATCATCCCAGGTCCGATGTCCCTTACCATCTGTCCTACATCAATCTGAGTATAAAATCTGGTGTCCCATACCACCCTATTTTATATTCACATGGGTGATACTTATCCTAAAGTCAAAACATCTCTTGATAGAGAACCTTATTGCTTCAATTCTTTATGAAATTTTGGAAGTTTCAGGCATTATCTCTAACTAGATTTTCTAGGTTTTGATCCATTCACATGATCGTGTCATGATCTTGTGCTTTCCATTGGGAACTTGGAAACCTTTTGATGGAACATCCTTCTTTTCTAGAGTTTTTTTATGAAAACCAATCAAAATTCCAAGTACTTGAATTATCATAGATTCAAGTTCAATTGGTTTATCCTTGACCAATTTGTAGTGACAAGAGCTTTTGACTTCTTATCTTTAGATTCCTTCTTACTAATGCTTTAGGTACCTATCCCGAGGACTTTATATAGGAATCTCTCTACTGCTTAAGTCTTAAGCATCCGTTGTGGGAGCGAATGGTGATGATTAGCAGATCAATTCAATCGTCTCGCTAACGGCGCACACAGGGTGACTATGCAGAACAAGTATAATTTTCCTAAGGTTCGTAGGGCAAAGCGTTTCTATATCTTTCCACTATGTCTAAATAGGATGGTAAGATTAATTTCTCACTAACTACTTGATCTTTAATGGTTTCTATCACGTTTAAATCTTCTTGGGAATTAACAGTGTTTCTAGCTATGGATGGAGGAAAAAGATCTTTACTATCTTCAGTACTAGGTGGATCAAAAGAAATTAAAGGTAAAGTTCTAGATAAATTATGATCAAATTCTCTAGAATGTAAAGTTTCTTCTACAATCTTATCTTTAACTAGTTCTTTAATTTGAGTATCTTTAACTTCAACTGGTTTAGGAAATAATAACTCAAATGTAGATGGAGGTAAAAAGGTAACACTAGTTGAAGCCTCTTCAGACATAAAGATGAAATGAAACTAGATTAATGATAGATTTCTTATACAAAGCTATAAGATACTGTTTGTAAAATGATGTCCTATACAAACTAAACAATATATTTTCAGCTAAGTAAATTCTTTCCACACTTCAAATCTTCAGTTTGTCTTCTTCAGGGCTGCATATCATCTGAAAAATCACATGAGAAATATAAGTATACCTTTATAAAAGATTAAACACTCATTTCAAATTTAACATATTTAAAACTTAGTTTAATATAAGATAATTAACATTTCTAAAACATATATATATATATATATATATATATATATATATATATATATATATATATATATATATATATATATATATATATATATATATATATATATAGGTATATAAAAGTACATACATTTATCATACACATTGCAATAAAATAATTCATTCATACATTACTTTAGCATACAACTTATAATTCATATAAATACATAGCTTCATACACTTATACATATTCATACATATTACATATGCTAACATACATTACATGCATACTAACATACATGCATGACATAACATACTCTAACATAAATGAACATGCATACATGCACACTAACATACATGCATGACATAAATGAACATGCATTCATGCACACTAACATACATGCATGACATAAATAAACATGCGCTCATGCACATACATGCATAAACATACATAACTCACATGCATACATGCACATGCATAAATGAACATGCATACATGACATACACACATGCATAAATAACTTACACTAACACACATATGCATAAACATACATACACATGCATACATGCACATGCATAAATGAACATGCACACATAACATACATAAATATGAACATACATGCACTACCTAACACATATATAAACATGCATGCACTAACATACAAACATGCATAAACATACATATACATGCATACATAACTTACACTAACACACATATGCATGAACATACATACACATGCATACATGCACATGCACTAGCAACCATGCATGAACATACATGCACTAACATGCAACAAGCAAACATGCATGACATATATACATACATGCAAACACTAACATCTAATATTCATAAATTAACTATGCATACATTTACATAAATATCATTTACTAACATACATCTAGCATTTACATGTATTAACATGCACATATATGAACATGCATGTACAAACACACATGCATGCATAACATAACATCTAATATGCATACATTACATGACATGCATTAACTAACATGCATACACTTCTAACATGCATTAACATAACTTCTAACATCTAATTTGCAATACCTAACTTCTAACATGCACTACCTAACATCTACTAACATGCATTAGCATAAATTCTAACATCTAACATGCATTACTTAACATCTAACATGCATTACTTAAGGGTTGAAGAAGCTTGGATTAAGGGTAAGAAAAGGAAAGGATAAGCTAAGAATAGATAGAATAATTATTTGGAAATAGAGAAGTTGGAAAGGATAATGAATTCTTTGGGAGAAAATAAGGCTAAATTGCTCCTTCTTTTTGCTAACCTGTGAAACACACAAAAAACTTTAGGATAACAATTCATACATTTAATATGTAACCAATCTAATTAATTAAACACACACACATACATAATACTTAAATATACATAAATCATATATTTTTCACATGCAAAAATACATTCACACACATACATTCATACACACACATATATTAAAACATAGACACAAAAAACATATACCTTCACAAATACATATTCAGTATATATTTAATAAATATATTAAACATAAAAAACATGAACATAATAAATATAAGGTAAACTATTAAAATATATAATCATAAAGTATTTAATATATATATCAGCTAAAAAATAATAAAGAAATAAAATAAATATTTAAAATCCCTCTTACTTTCTCTCTCTCTCTCTCTTTCTCTCTCTCTCTCTCTCTCTCTCTCTCTCTCTCTCTCTCTCTCTCTCTCTCTCTCTCTCTCTCTCTCTCTCTCTCTCTCTCTCTCTCTCTCTCTCTCTCTCTCTCTCTCTCTCTCTCTCTCTCTTTCGCTCTCTCTCTCTTCTGCTATTGGACGACCCCGCCGGCTGGCTACAGGAGAAGAGGGAAGGAGAATGATTAAATAAAAGAAAAAAGAAAGAATAAAATAAAATAATATATATATATATATATATATACATATATATATATATATATATATATATATAACTATGCTTAAAACTCTCTCTCTCTCTCTCTCTCTCTCTCTCTCTCTACTACACCGCCGACAGAGAAAGAGAGGGAGAGGGAGAAAGAGAAGGACAAAGGGAAGAGTGGGAAGAAGAATAAAATAAAAAAAAAGAAGTTAAGAAGCATTAAAGAAGGAGCAGGAAAAAGAAAAAACAAGAAAGGAAAAAAAAGAAAAAACCATCCTATTTTTGCATCTACTATTTTTTTAAAGAAAAAAAAAAAATCTCTACAATGAATGAATGACAAAAGCAAGAGAGATAGCCTTCTCTCTCCCCCTGCCAGAGGATAGTCATGGAAATGTGTGCACAAATGACTATAGACTAGAGCAAAGGAAAAATAGAGTACCTGAAAAATCACATGAGCTTCTGAATACGTACTCCCCTCTTTATATAGATGAGAGTAGCCCACCATAGCCCACATTTTCCCTAAGATAACTGATCCATGCAGCCTACATTTACTCCTCTTTAACTCAACACTCAACAAGAATTTAGGCGTGGGATTTTTTCTCTATTTGAATTTCCAGAAATACACACCCTTTACAAAAATAATTATTCTTTTGACCATCCATTTAGAATTTAATAATTACAACCCTTCAATTCCTTTTTATTTATTTAATCACCTTTAGAATAAATACAATCCTTAAGACTAGATTAAATTAAACCCATCAATTACTTTAACTGTTACCATAACCTTAGTGAAAATAATAACAACTAATAATTAACATATTTCTTTATTTGAAATATTTTGCTAAGATTTAATTTATTTTATTTACCCTATTTATTAACTCATGTATAGACTAAAAACTACTTAATTAATCACTTAACCATAGATTTACCCTTCAAGTAACTTCAAACCATGATTATTTTTAAAAGCACTTCTGTCAAGTCGCTTTTAATCTCTTTTCGGGTTCTTGGGGATGGTTAGGGGTCTGAGAGTGCAGAGGCCCTTTATTTAATTTTCCCAAATTAACCTTCAACTAATAGTAACTTATACTTCCAAGGTAACACAGTTCACTATACAGTTACTATTCTTCTGGTTACGATTATCCTTACACAGTAACTTATTGTGCAAGTTAACAATCACGACGACGCAGAAACTTATTAATGTTAAGACAATGTTACTGTGTTAAGAATGAACTACTGTAATTCAACAAGAACAGAAGAACAATACTCAAAATATCTGCGAATTTGCAACACAGTGTCTCCGCACGGTCGCCCAGACAGACAATCTGCCAATTCCGTCCTCTCGCCGAAGAACACCGTAATGCCCTTTCATTAATGGATAAAAGGTTACATCTCTTCGTCACGCCCTTTCGGTGCATACGAATATATGACAAATAAAATACAATCCCCGGTGGCCTAACACTGACACGCACGGTGGACGCGAACCCGCAAAGAAAATAAAATTAAGGCTCATCAACTATGCCTTGTATATACAAGGTTCTAGCTAATTTAAATGTGCGGGTGATCTTTTGTTTCAGGGAATCAAGCATGATCTTCAAGGTATCTGGCTCCACCAGTTGTGCGTCTGTTCTGACTGAACTTGCCACAATAACATGACTGATCAGTGCATTGGTCTACGTCTGCAAAAATGCTTCTTGTAAATAAAAGTCATTAGCTAATGGAGCATCTCTCTTCTGCTTCATATCCGCAATCTGAGCAACAATCCGCGATAATCTTTCTGCTTGAAATCCCAACTGTTTTTCTCTGCGTTCCAGCTCTTGAGCTTGATATTGAATGGTTTTATAATATGCATCCCTTTCTTTCATGATTCCTGCTAATTCTTTCTTAAGTTGAATTGTCAGACCCATTTGTGCTTTTAATTCATAATTCACTTGAAAAAGATCGATAGATGCGGTCTATAATTCTGTAGTAGTCTGCTTGGCCAAGTCATCCATTTCTTGTCCTTTCTGCACTACCTCATCAAGCTCGGTGCGAGTTTCTGCCAGCAAATTGCCGAGAGCAACCTGAGCATCTTCCTTGTCCTGCACCAATTGTTTTAACTGGTTGATCTCTTCATCGCGAGCAGATAAAAGGACATTCTGTTCATTCAACTCACCAAGTGATGCATCGCGTTGGGCAATCAGGTTGTCCTGCTCAACGATCGGGGCTTGAAGTTTTTGAAGTTGAACATGCAGGGCATGGTTCTCTGCCTTGACCGCATTTGCTTCTTCCTACAACGGAGCGATGTCGGCTTCAAGCAAATCAACTTTACCTTGCAATTCCTGCCTGATATTCTCGGTTGCGAGTTTCAATTGAATAGGTAACTGCTGGGAAAATTGGATCAGGAGGCGATCCATAGATTCTAGTTCATTAAACATCGAAGTCGGAGGAGGAAGAGCAGGAAGTGGTTGGGATGAAGAGGCTAAGAACAGATGAGGAGAGGGTGGTGGAGAGTAGTCGGGAGAAGAGGATGGAGGAGTAGGTGCTTCAGAAATGTCATTGGCGATGGCACTAGTAGGCATTGCAACGGGCTCAACAGAGTTAATTGGCGAAGGAAGGGGAATGACAGGATTTTGCACCAAGACTAGTCCGATTGTATTCTCACTTGGCGCCTCAGCTTTGTTGAGCACAACCTCAGCATTGGCAATCACTTCTGTGATGATTTCGGCGACAATTTCTTTCACAGTAGTCTCATCCTACTGATGAGAATCTGAAGACTTTTGTTTCATGACCGGCAGTGGATCCTTGCACCTGAGTGCCAAAGGGGCTAAGACATCTGTGTTTTTGCCAAAATAGCTCGAACAACTCTTCATCGTCGCCATCCTCGTCCTCGAGCATGTGAGTAGATTCTTCATGTAACAAGAAGGGGGCGTTTGGAGGAAGTTGCACGGCTTGGATCGTCGAAAAGAGGAAGGTGAGGATATGGGGTAGACGAGAACGAGGAAGGTCACCCTTAGTGACTTGTTTGATAACCGCTACACATTCACGGTGAATGCACCGGAAATAAAAGGATGTGAAATTGATAGGTTCACGGGAAGCGGTATCGATCATCGAATAGAATGGTCGAGCAATACCATATGTACGTTTTTGAAAATTCAGGGTGGCTACTAAAAATTGCAGAGCTGTATGCTCTGGTTCAGGTCTACACAAAATGGCATACTCATTAGATGAGTGCCGGGGAAACAATTCTTGCATGATGGCCACGGAAAGAAGGGGACCATTCTCCAATCCTTCCCAAGGAAGTCAAAAAGCTTCAGCAAATATAGCTAAAGTAATAATGACACGAGATGGTAAACACGCAATGGGCCAACACTGCTCAGTAGCAGGTGTGGCGATGATGGCAGAAATGATCTGCGCATGGAATGGTTGACACTCCACTGAATGCCAAGGCAATTCAGTGAAGGCCAACAGACCACGGGTGTGCAAATACTCACTCACTTCGGCAGTGAGGCCTGCACGGAAGGTTGCGGCATTCGCGAGTGCTTCCATGGCGCACAAGTAAACAGGAGAACACAGAATACACAGAGCACACAATCACACAATCACAATAGCAATTATCAATGGCAAAAACACGATTAAGTAAGATCACGGACAACATTAGGCGTCAAGAACCCTAATCATCACGCACTATTGGCGAGATATCCTTCATGATTACGGCATGCATGCAAGCGAAGCAACAGTAACACCGGGCGGCGTTTAATCATAGGTTGTTGGAAGCAGCCAGAGGCATAGAAGACGCGGAAGCATGTAACGACGGAGCAGGAAGCTAGTGGAATCTTTTTTCAAAGAATCATGTTTTAGAAATACTTTTCAAAAACCTCCAACAGTGATTTTTATCACTAATGTAACATATGTAACATAGAAAAACCCTTTTCTTAATTTCTCGCTCCATTTTGTGCAAGCCGAGGAGTCCTCGAGCTTGAGGAGCTTAGGTAGAACAAGCGTATCAATTTTGGTTATTTTTAGACACCGTTTACCCTTTCAAATAGCATCTAGGACCTATTTTTTAACTATGCCGGTCACTAGATGTGAAACCGGTCAAAACTAGTCTAGAAACTATAAAAAGCGCTAGAGAGCTCATTTTTGAGGTTAGCTTGTTTGAGATTAGAGTTCTTTTGAGCTTGTAATAGTGTTCTTGAGTAATAGAGTTAATTTCTCACCTTCCATTGTGCCTTGCTTGTCTCTTCGTTGTGTGTGTGTATGTGTGTGTGCATCTCTATGCTTCTCACCTTCACTCTCACTTCATCTCACATTCACGATCTTCATATCACTCCTATCTCTTCCGCGGATTGACAATTAAGGAAGTGAAGCTTCTTAACGTGGTTCTCACCATTGTGCTAGAGCAACACCAAATTTGGCTCCGTTGCCGGGGATCGAGTTTAGGACGAATGTGTGATGGTAAGAGTATAGCAAGAAGTAGCGTTGGAAGGTAAAAATTTCAGTTTTTGTTGTTGTTTTTACTTAGTTTTTAGTGTTTTTCACCTCCCCCACACTCCATCTTCATCACCGCATCATCATCTTCATCTCCAAAAAAATCAGAAAATTCACCATATCCACCCATTCTCCTCATTTCCCCTCATTTGTGCATGCGAGAGAGTGAGAGAGAGCTTTTGTGCTTGTGTGTACTTTTGTTTTCTTGAGTTTTCTTGCAGGTACAGAGCTCGAGTGCATCAGGAAAGCTTGGAAAAGGTAAAATTTTCAGTTTCTGTCAGAAATTTCCGACTGTGTCAGACCATCGCGATGGTCTGCAAAGTTCGGAATTTGAAGAAGGCGACCACACCAGCGTGTAGAGCACACTTGCGCCTCTAGGAATCCATACTTGCATTGCAAAAAATCATACTTTGGTGGACCATCGCGACGGTCTCAGACCATCGCGATTGTGTCACACCATCGCGATAGGCTCACGCCATCGCGACGGCTCGGCCGGACCATCGCGACGGTCTCACGCCATCGCGACGGTTCATTTGGACCATCGCGACAGTTCGCGGACCATCGCAACTGTTCGGTTGACCCCACACCATCGCGATTGGCTCATGCCATCACGCCGACGGTGCCACGTGGCAAGCTAGACCATCGCGACGGTTCACACTTCACGCCATCGCGACGACACCCTTACACCATCGCGACAACCCGAATTTTAGACCATCGCGATTGGCTCAAGCCATCGCATCTGTGACCATCGCGACGATTCACTTTGGACCATCGCGATTGTTCACGTTGACCGTTGACTCACGCCATCGCGATTGTCCGCCTGATCGAGCCATCGCGACGGTTCACACTCACGCCATCGCGATTGTCCACTTTCACGCCATCGCAACGGTGCACTTCAGACCATCGCAATTGTTCACCTTCACGCCACCGCGACGATCCCAACAATCGCGATTGTCTCACGCCATCGCGATTGTGCACCCCCATCGCAAATTTTAGGGTTTCATTTTTTGGCCAATTTTGGGGCTATTTTTGGGAAATTTTTGGGTGATTATACTCATAGGAGACCCCTTAGCTCATATTTGGAGAAAAACCAGTTTGTCAGTTTTTATCATAACTTTTTCATCCGAAGTCCGTTTTTTGAGCTTAATAGCTCGTTAGAAAGCTCTTGACGAGTACTACGTGATCTCAACTGTTTTTTTCTTAAAGGGTATGACTATTTTTAGATAAGCTATTTTGAGGTTGACCTAGTTTGGGACTAGGAAGCCAGGGGGCAAACATTGAAAAGTTGGGCAAAAGGGAAGGGACTTAAAAGGTATATATACTCAAGTGCTTGATCATCCAACTGTGAATTGGTCTAATATTGAATTTTTCCAGGTCTAGCAAGGGCAATCAAGGGCAATCAAGGGCAACCAAGGCAAGGCAGTGAAGGGCATAAAGCTTGGGAAGCGCAGCTTCTTGGGCATCAGAGCAACCAGAAAAGCTGACTCGAGGTTGGAAGATTACTCAACCCCCTCAGTCAATTCTTAGCCTAGGATAAACGGTAGTATTGACGATAGGAACGCCTCAAGTTCAAGAGAATTAAATTTATCAAGTCCAAGACTAAAGATAAAGGTGTGTGACACGAAAACCTAATGGAAAGAACATAAGTCTGACGGAACGAGAACTCAAAGTCCCACGGAAAGTCGAATTCCTGACGCATACATTAAGACAAGAATCTAAAGAAATCTAAAAAGAATCAAGAAAGTAATAACAAAAAATCATTGACGATCTGAGCGTGTACTGAGTGTGCAAGGAAGAAAATTCATGAACCTTAGATCGGGCAAACACATAGGTAAGTCAGACCGACGAAGCCTTAGATCATCAGAGGCAAGTGTAAGAACTACTGCACGATCGTGGGCTCAACAATTGAACACTAGTTATCCCTACAAGAGCTCAGATACTAGTGATTCAGAAATGGCATTTAGCACAGAAAGACCAGAAGGAGGGTCAAATGTAGCATACTTAGAAAAACCAGAAGGACCCTATAGGACTCAACTAGAGTTTCTCCGAACCAACCAATTAGGTGCTCGCATCTATGAGGATGGTTTGCGAAGGCAAGTGGTGCAAATGCACAACCCTGATCAACCCATTGGATTGGAACGTCCAGTGGTGAAATCTGAGAGAGACACATACATAGACAAAGAAGGAACAATGTACATCTTAAGTACGCAGCCAAACAATACGAATGAGTTTGGTGTAATTCAATTAGAGACGGAAACTAAATCTCAAGGAAAAGAACCATTAGAAGAGCCTAGAACACCTAGAGGGAAATCTGTACTGACACGAGTACTAATCCCGGAATGGATCCCTCAGGACAACAGAAGCATAGAGTTGTTTGTAAATAAAGAAACTGATGAAGCCTTTTGGAGATACAAGACAGAACTACTTAGTGAGGTAGGAATCATCACTATATACGAGTTCAAGGACCCGGATACACCTGGAAAGGTTGTATACCTGGATGAGACTTCAGAAAGAGTCTTTGTGGTGCCTGACCACGCTAAAAACACATACACATGGAGAGGTGAATTGGTATTCCCTCCATCTAGAACGAACATGAATACAAGTCAACAAGGGGCAGGAACATCATCAGCCCATGGAAATCAAAGAGAGAGAAATAAAGAGAGACCGGAAGTAAGCTTTAATCACCCCATGGGGAGAGATAGAACAACCATGGACACTAATAGAGCGGATAGACAAAGAGATCATGGAATACCAGGTGGTAGAGATGATTTTCCTCTACCTAGACCACGTGAACATGCAAGAATGTTGAGACCCACTCAGTTAGTGAAATCCATGAAAAATTACTTTGATGGGACAGGAGATCCCTATGACCATGTCGCAGAATTCAAGCAAGTACTAAGAGCAGAACAGGTCGAAGACATGTTCACGCAATACAACGCATTTGGACTAACGTTAAAAAATACCGCTTTAACTTGGTTCCCCATTGCAACAAAGGCAATTTAGAGACATCCATCACTTTTTAGAGTCATTCATCATGGAGTTCTCTAAAAGTGGGATTAGACATGACACGTCTTCGTTGATTCATAGCTTCAAACAGACCCCTCAAGAAACAGTTAGACTGGCAGGACGTAGGTTTAGACAATATGTTGAACGATGTCCAATGCAAGAGCTACCCTCACAAGCTAAACAACTGTCATTATTTCTAGATGGCTTGTTGAGCGCTAAACTACGCTCCTATGTGTACTTAAAAGAACCCAGAACGCTAGAGCAATGTATAAGAATTTGTATAGACATTGAGGACAACTTAGGAGACGAGTTGGAACTCTCAAAAGTCTACAAGGACTCAGACTGTTCATCTCTAGCATCCACAAAATTGTCTAACTCGATAGAAGACCTCGCAGAAAAAGTGGCCCAGAAACTAGGAGTTTCTAGCAAACCTAGGGTACTAACAAACAAGCGTTGTTACACCTATGGTGGTGATCATATGGCAAATGTGTGTCCCAATGCACCACAACCTCAAGCCAACCCTAGTGGCCAATACTGTACAATTGAGAGAAGATACACGAATCATACGGCTCAAGACTGCCCATACAACAAACAGATTGTGAGACAGAACTACCCGCAAGCATACGCACAGCCAGGTAGGTATCAAGGCCAATACAATGCTCAGCCTTATTACTATAGGCCACCTCAGAACTACCCATACCAGGCTCAACAAAGACCTCAACCCGTCTTAGCTCAGCAGCCACCCCCACCAGCGAATGTCATCTCAGTCAAATACACTGCTGCAGAAGAGAACCTAAGTAGGGCCTTAGTGCCTTCTTCACCTTTGATCACAGAGGGTGACCCAAATTCGAACAGTTTTGACTCTACGCATGTAGATAGTCCACCCGCATATTACACAGAGTCACCAGAACACGTAGAAACATATCATTATGATAGTCCATCAGTGGAACCTAGTTGGGAGCCAGACTATGCTAATGTGATGTACACAAACCCAAATCCACGGCCCCAATTAAGACAACAGAGACCACAGGGCCCTAGAGGACCATGCTTTAGGTGCCAAGGAGATCACTTCATAAAGGATTGTCCACATCCTTCAATAGCAGGGCAATCGCAGTACTATAACATACAAGGCTTTTGTGCCGATTGTGGCAAAGAGCACATAATCAAAGATTGCCCTAAGAACCTTGTTAATGCTTCGAATGTGACACTGATCAACGTGATAGGTATTGTAAATAACGCAGATGGATCCAACCCTACATATGTTCCTATCCAAGCTATCACAAGAGCCCAGGCGCTCTTACAGAACCAACAACTTAATCAAGGGAAAGTAGTTGGAAGTAGTGAAGTTGCAGAATCTAGCAGTAAAAAGACAAAATCTTGGAAAGATTCTAGAGAAAGAATTAAGAGAAAATAGAGTAAAAAGATAACTGAGTTGGAAGGAAGTTTAAAGGAATCTAGAGCCAAAATCCTAGAATTGACTTCACAGGACTTGAATCAAGGGAATCCAGCTCAAAAATCAGGATCAGTTTTAGCGGAACCCATACGAGAAAATCTAGACATGATGTTTCGTGCATATCAGGCTAGATTAAAAGAGGGACCTCAGGTAGCTAAAATGAGTAAAAACTACCCTCGAGCTGATCTATAAATTGAGAGAACTAAACTTTGCATGAAGATGGTAGAATTAGAACAAGCTTTGTTCGAAGCCTCTAGATATCTTAATTGGAATAACATGGCAAAACCGGAGTTACACTTTCAAGGACTAATGGAGAGGCTAGAATACTTGATAGAGAGCAAAGAGAAAAAGGATCAGCATAGGAACCCTAGTGTCCCAGAGACACAGGAAAGAATGCACCATCCTTGTCTCAAGTACCCAATACAGAAAGTCAAGACAATTTGTCTTCCATACATAAATACTCACATGAATTTTTGAGAGAAATACAAGAAGAGAAGTGGAGAAAAGAACAAGGAACCCATCCTCCTATTCAAGAAATAGATGACTTGCAGGAACAATTTCCCCAAGACATTCCCTCTATTTACGATGAGGTAGAGGAAGAGCAACTGAGTGAACACACAGGATTTGAATCTAATTCTTTACAAGAATTACCTCAGTTCACAGGACCTTGGGAAGCAAAGTCTATTAGTATGAGAGCACCCACGATAATAGTGAGGAATGAAGAATCAGTAATCCCTAGAAACACGGAAGTGATCAAGAATACCAAAGTATAGTGTAATCTCACTCTGGAGGAGTTATTGAAGGTAAAACCAGAACTGTGGAAGCATGTAGCAAATCAATTCCCTGAGCTTGCTACTACTCCCTCACAAATAGGATCACATAAGAAGGTACCGGAAATACCCGTAGAAAAGATTGGAGATGTAAGCGAAGGAGAGGAAGGTAACACTTATCTTCCGATAACCCATCAGGGCTACACCACGAAAGCCATCTTAGATTCAAGAGCCGGCATAGCCATCGCTACCACCGCTTTATGGAAACGTTGGGGTAAGCCAGCATTAAGACCTACCAGGATGAAGCTACAAATGGCTGATGGACACATAGAAAAACCATTAGGCTTACTAGAAGGCATATCTCTCACCACTTGTGGTGTAGAATTTGAGCATACCTTTGCCATTTGTGACTTTGCAAAAAACCATGCTTATGAGATGATATTGGGACGACCATTCATGCGTCAGTTGCAAATTGTACAAGATTGGGGAACTAATTCTTTGTACTTGCAACATTTAGGATTGACTACCAAAGTCAATCTTAAAGACTTTTCACATCGAGATGTACCCCCAATACAATGGAATACCATCCATAAGACACCAGTAGAGACAGAATCCGTGCACTCATTAGAATGAAATCCTTCTTGGTTGCATGAGGATACTCATTTATGGATGTGTAAAGTAGCCAAACAAGAGGAAGACCGATTAGAAGCAAGGACCTTAGGTGCAGAACAAAATCCACGAACCCTTCAAGATCCAGCTTACGCGCCTGTAGTATTCCCTGACGAAGAGTTTGAACCCCATGGTTGGGCAGAAATTCTAGCAACCATGGATGTAGCCATCAATGAAGAACAATGGACTCCCCACTGTGACGAGGATGGCTATGACATATCAGTTTTCACGATAGAGCCAATCATGAGTGATTCAATTTTAGAAGAGTGTGAACCTAACACTGATGCATTTGAGGATGCAAGTGATTTCGATTTAGAATCAATTATCATGGACTCACCCTTTGCATCAGAGGAAGAATATTTCTACGAAGTAGAGACTCACCCTCAGAGACACGAGGAAATTACGAATGAGGTGAGATTAGCCACAGAAGTGACTACTAAGAGTGAAGGCAAGAAAAGAAAGAAGAAAGAAACCATGTCAGAAAAAGAAGAATCTTTGTTTGAAGTACCCGAGAATTTCAAGAAATATGAAATCGAAGATAGAAGAATCATGGTACGAATGCCTAATAGAAAGGCGAATGACGGACAAGTATATGATAACCGAGAGAAAACCAAGAAAATAATCGTAGCCATAGAAGGAGAAGAAGAAAAATGTACATACATAGGGCATGACTTGACGAAGGAAGAAGAAGAAGAATTAGTTGCCCTATTGCGCGAATATAGAGATGTTTTTGCGTGGAGTTACAAAGATTTGAAAGGAGTAGATCCAGATATATGTTCTCATAGAATCCCTATGACTCCAGATGCAAAACCTACGAAACAGAAACCATACACGTACAATGATAACTACGCTGCGAAGATTAAAGAGGAGATAGATCGGCTGATAGAAGCAGGATTCATCTATGAGATTGAGCATACCGAATGGGTATCTCCCATTGTGGTAGTGCCCAAGAAGAATGGAAAATTGTGTGTGTGTGTTAACCTTAAAAAAGTTAATGCCACCATGATTAGAGATAGCTATCCTCTTCCTATCACGGAACATCTATTGGAAAAAGTTGCGGGCAAGGAAGTTTACAGCTTTCTTGATGGTTTTTCAGGCTATAATCAAGTAGCCACTGCTCCAGAAGATCAACACAAGACGGCATTTGCCACTGAATGGGGCATATTTGCATTTCGGGTAATGCCATTTGGCTTAACAAATGCACCCGCCACTTTCCAGCGACTCATGTGTCATGTTTTTAAGGAATTCTTACGCAAGAGTTTGGAAGTTTATGTCGATGACTTATGTGCACATTCAAATGTAAGACAGACACATATCCCAGAGTTAAGACAAATATTTGACAAATGTCGAGAATATCAGGTTTGTTTGAACCCAGAAAAATGCGTTTTCATGGTCAGACAAGGTAAAATTCTAGGACACATTGTGTCAAAAAATGGAATCTCTACGGATGAGGAAAAAGTGAAGGTAATTGCAGAATTACCTAGACCAACTAATGTGAAAGAGGTACAGGCATTTATGGGCCATTGTGGTTATTATAGGAGATTCATACACATGTATGCAATCATAGCCAAGCCTTTGTACTCTCTTTTAACCAACTTTGAATGGACAAATGAATGTGAAAATTCATTCAATGAACTCAAACGACGCCTGTGCTCAGCACCTATATTGACTACACCAGATTGGAGTAAGCCATTCCATGTACATGTGGATGCATCCAATTACGCCATAGGATGCGTGTTAGCACAACCCACGAATGAAGGTAACATAGATCTCCCCATAGCTTACGCGAGCAGACAATTGAACGCAGCAGAAAGAAATTACACCACGACGGAACGAGAAGGATTAGGGATGATCTACGCAGTAAAGAAGTTTAGGCACTACTTGTTGGCCAATAAGTTCAAGTTCTTTACAGATCATCAAGCCCTATTGTACCTAGTCAACAAACCATGTAACACAGGACGATTGATACGTTGGTTTCTATTACTCATGGAGTATGATTTTGAAGTCGTAGTCAGGAAAGGAAAGACACATCTTAGAGCTGACCACCTTTCGAGATTAACCTTAGGAGAAGCTCCTCAAGGAATAGCGGATGAATTACCAGATGCTTATTTGTTTAATCTTGAGATAGCACCAGAATGGGCTAAACCTATAGTCCCTATTCTGACATACGGACCCAAGAATCCTAAGATAAAGATCAAAGAAGGAGAGATTACCAAGTCTCAGAGATACCAAATAATGGCAGGAAGCATATATAAACAAGATAATCAAAAGATTCTTGCTTGTTGTGTAGATGAATCAGAACATGCGAATTGGTTGCAATTAGCACACATAGGTGCACTAAAGCAACATCATTCGAAACATCGAACATTACAGACTCTGCATAGACTAGGAGTATATTGGCCTTCGATGGAAGCAGATGTCTACAAATTGTGTAAAGAATGCCATGTTTGTTGTGAAAGACCACCAGTAGAGCATGCTACATTATATCACGTGTCTCTCACACCAGACTGGAGTGAACCTTTAGTGACATACTTGAGGACGAAGACATTCCCTTAAGGAATGACCTTAGCTCGACAACGCAGTCTGGAGCAGGAAGCTCAAGACTATTCATTTATTGGCGATAATCTATACAAAAGAGGACGAGATGAATATCTAAGACAATGTGTTCATGAAAGCAATTATCTGAGCATACTAGAGACTGCACACCAAGGTGTGGCAGGAGGTCATTTTGGACCTGAAAGGATAATCAAAGCCATCCTCTTTGCAGGATTATGGTGGCCCACTCTTCACATGGATGCTCATACCTATGTAAAGAGATGTGATGTGTGCCAAAGAACTCTGTTTCCTACTCGCAGAGATGAAATGCCATTGAAACCCATGATGGGCGGACGTGCATTTTCAAAGTGGGGTATAGACTTTGTAGGACCCATTAACCCCCCTGCAAAAGGTACACATGCTGAATACATTATTGTTGCCACAGATTATCTTACGAAATGGGTAGAGGCAAAAGCCACGAAAAAGAATGATGCACACACAACTGCAAAATTCTTATTTGAGAATGTCTTTACAAGATATGGACTGCCTATAGAGTTAGTGAGCGATCGAGGCACTCACTTTCTAAACCAAGTCATTGAATATTTGTTACAGGATTTTATGGTGATTCACAAGAAATCTGCACCATATCATCCTCAGGCCAATGGTCAGGCTGAAAGCACTAATAAGATCCTTTGTAACGTACTGACAAAACTCTTGAACAACAAACGTTCAGATTGGGACAAACAGTTACATCATGCTGTTTGGGCATATCGAGTGGCCTACAAGACCGTACTCAATGCAACTCCCTTTCAGATGGTTTTTGGTCAGAATGCAGTGCTTCCTTTGGACTTCTTGATACCGACCCTTAAGGTTGCACAAGAACATCAGTGGACCGGCCATGAGTTATCAGCTAGAATAATGGACTTGGAACAATTAGGAGAAACCAGGCTAAAGGCAGCAGTAGGCATATATGCAGCGAAGAAGCGACAGAAAGCATATTTTGATGCGCATGTGAAAGATAAAGGCCTAAAAGAAGGAGATTTAGTTCTAGTATATACGCTAAAGCAACACGCACGTAAGTTAGAAAAGCGAGGTTATGGACCTATGATCATTAACAGACTCTCGACAAGTGGAGCAGTACAGTTAGCCACCTTAGAAGGAGACATAATGCCTAATTATATTAGTGGCTGTAGAGTCAAGCTATATCAGGAACCTCTTACTGAGGATATGCTTAGACGACTCACGTTGGCAAAGAAGCGTAAGGAGGAAGAAAATAGAATACGAGCGGAAGCTCAGGCAGAAGCAATAGAACGCATTAAACGCATGAAGTTAAGAAGACAAGGACTAGGGAGAGAACATTATAACCATCTGGAAACTACACCCAGATATCCCATGGCCATGTGTCAAGTAAAGTCAACCACTCATCCTAGTATAGTGGACAGGAGACCATTCATTACAGTCAGGCTACAGCACGGCAACCCTTGCCAAGAGCTCAGGGCTTTAATTGACTCAAGTGCTGCGACTAGTGCGATTAGATGGTCCCACTATAAGGATTCAGGAATAGAAATGCGGCCAATTGAGGCATACCTCATAGGGCTAGGAGGCATGGAAACCCCTTGCATGGGTGAGGTGGACCTTCCTATCCTCATTAAGGAAGTGACCATGACAGCAAAGCTACTAGTGTGCCATGATGACGACCTGATAGAACCCCTAATCCTTGGCCAAGAGTGGCTATACGATCACTCAGTGGACCTAAATCTTAGACAAGGCTCCTTACAGATTGGAACCTTAGAACAGAAGCGAGTGATACCGCTTGACTTCCCTAACGGCATTCCAACTGAGGTTTGTAACCCTAGACCCTATGAAATGCATGCGACGGAAGACCGGGAGATCTTGGGTCAGATCAGTCACGTTACGTCTACACCAACCCACTCGGGCTTGGCTATGGACAATTGTCAATCAGAAGGACGACAGGAGATCTTCCCTGGGGCTTCCTGCAAACTAGAAGGGGCAGCTACCCAACCGCTAGGGCAGATGGACACAATCAGCGGTCAGGTGGGTTGCATCAGCGGCCAAATGAGCACAACACCCTGCGGTGCTCATCCTTCCAAACTTGCTGCGGACTGGCCTAGATTAAAGATAAATAACGAATCACTTCCTAATGGGCAGGTCACGCAAGTGTTGGATCTCCCTTCTTTTCCAAAGCAGAGCGTCCAATGGACCTCTCAAACCCAACCACGAAGGAGTCAACCACAATAGAGGAACCCAGACCGACGACATCACCAGACAAGGCAAAGACAGCAGCAGTATCAAAATCACAGAACAAGTGGCACGAGACAAATATGGGTGCCAAAAGTACAGCAACCACAAGCTATTGGCAATACTACAGACAAGAACAAGACAAGGTTTCAAAAGCAGCAGAGTCAGTATCCAAAGTCCCCTCGATCTTCTTCTACAAGTACCAATACTCGACAGATTTGGATCGCCAAGAAGTATCTTATCAATCGACCCACACCCACGCAGATTTGGGTACCCAAACAATGTATTATACCCCTCAGAAATCTTTCCATCCTTCAATACCACCAAACCCGATACCACTTTTCGTCCCTCAACAGAAACACACGACCACTCAAAGACTCTTAGGAAATGGATACCGAAATGTATCCAGACGTCTTCTTGTACCCCTTATCTAACAATTCTCCCACCCCGTTTAAACTCCACCCTTGTAATAATTCACCCTCAACCAAACCTTGTATGAATTCATACACCAAACCCCACATCACTCATAATAAAAGCTCATCAAGAAATGTACGCATAATCTGAACCATATAGGTGTCTAGAGACCTGCATTAGCTCTGCAAAGAATCATTGCATCAATCACTTCACGACACTTGGCTACACGGGTTACACATCGGTTATGGAAAGGGATTGCGGTCTCACCTTAATGGGATCATAATTAATTTCCATGCTAATGTGCTAATCTTTTGTAGCAGATCTTTTCCATTAGCTCGTCAGTCATCATGCAAACCGAAGAAGGACCATCAGAAGCTGGCCCAAGCACACCAATGGCCAATATTGGAGAATTACTCGCGGAATCTTATCCTACGATGCAACCACCAGAGTTTCAAGGTTTTCCAGGACCCATGCCAATCGACGATCCTCCTAGAGGATATACTGAGAAGATTCATCGTAATTCTCACTGGTTTCAAGGCCTAGCAGGAGCATTAGCAGACGCTGATTTCATATTTGAGGCCAATTTGGCATTTGATCTTCGCACATGGACCAAGTACCAGTTCTTTTCAAGAGAATTTGAAGGACTGCAGAATACACAAGATTTAACGCACGTTTGGGCACGAGCGGGATTTACATAATATTTTAGTGACCCTCTGCCTAAACCCGATTTTTACAGATGCTTTTACCTAGTAACCACCTTGACAGCTTCAGAGAACAAGGATCTACCCGGAACATTCATGTTACCATCCTTGGTAAATGACCCTCCATTCAGAAGGTTTTATTTGTCCAAAGATTTAATTCGTGCAACTCTCAAAATACATGGAACGCATACTCCGACGGAGAGAGAACGGCTAGTCCCAGAGCAGATGAAACGTGGTGATGTTACTAAGTGGGAGGATATTTCAGCTATAACCCCTGAGCTCTCCAAGCCCTTGCGGATATGCATGCAGCACTTTGCTTTCCCAGCTCAGGATCGTTTTACCATGCCCCACAAAAGAATCTGGTTTGGATTATACTTAGCATGTATTGGACCTCAAATGGTTGATCTAGCTAGCTGGATAATTGATCAGCTCTATTTGGCACAACATAGATGGGAACGAAAGAAAGTCATCAATGGATGTTGTGCACTTACAAGGATTATATACATGTGCTTGGCATATGATTTGCCAATTGAGCGTGCCATGACCAGCGATGAGTTGAAAGCATTCAAAGGGACTACTAAGAAGGCTAGAAAGTCTAGCAAAGGCAGAGCCGGAAAGCGGATGAGAGGCACTATCCCATGCCTACAAGTCCCAGAATCACCCTCGCCACAACCATCTCCAAAGCAGTCACCGATAGCAGCCACTCCCACGGTACCACCAATTCGTATCCGGTTATCAAGACCAGTTACGCCGGAGGGCACCACCAGTACTGTTGCACCCCAAGCAGCCACAACCACAGAACCTATCACCACAGCAGCTGAACTTCCCACCACTATTGGTGCGGAAGCGTTCTCTTTTCCAATACCCCATTTAGAAGCAGAACAAGCAGCACCACTAGATCCAACTTTCGATTTTGAAATGCCCGATGCATTCTCCAATGAGTTCCAGTTTTCAGAAGCCCAAATGTTTTCTCAAGAATATGAAAGGCCCAGCTATCCCACCACACCCCGGGATCAGCCACAAGGACAGATTGTGTCTAGCTCTGATGACGAAAGAACAGCAACCGATGACGACAAAGGCAATGACGAAGCAAGCCAGGGCACTATCGAATCCCGAGAGCATGAACAGACAGATGGCCAAGGCCAACAAACAGACACACATGGTGATACAAGTACCCATGAAGATGAAACTTACGAAGCAGCAGCTTACAAACTAGCTGTCAAGAAGCTGTATAGAACTATGGAAAAGGTTTGGGCACGCAAAAAGCTGGCTGAGGAAGAGAGTCAAGCGATAATAGAACAAGAACTTGTCATAGGCGGATTCGAAGACGCATACATCAAAGGATTCAGAGAGTTAGTCAAATCAGTAGGCTCCAACGAAGCACTTAGGTACTTGCAAAGAAAGCCACTACCACAGTTTGACCCCCGCAGAGTACGACTACTTTCAAAGCCTGGCGAATACATTCGTGTACCAACAGGAGCACAGTCTTCAGAACAAGCCAGGGAGGCACGCCTCGTCCCCGAAAGTTCATTGGCAGCAGAAACCATCCTTGTCGATTCCCCACCCCGCGCTACAACTGTACATACCTCAGTAGTCACTGAAGTACCCACCACCCCAACCGCTCCTCCATCACCGCCCATCCCTCCAGCCTCCCCTATTCACCCTCCTTCTCCCAGACCAACATCTTCATTCGCCGGTGGCGTAGCAGAAATCGTCTTTACGACCACTCACCCCACAATTCCTGCACCCATTAGACCCAGTCTACCCCCTCACACATCCACCTTTCCATTCAACCCATTCCTCCATCCATCTTTCCCGTCCTTCCCCACACCTCCATGACCCCTTTTCCCATTCCCACCGCCATTAACCTTCTCCCCAGTCTCACCTCCCCGACCCACGGTAACCCCTATTTCCCCTTTCCACTAAGCTGCACCAGCCAGCCCCCCTGTAAATTACTCCTCAACCTTTGTAAATCCCGTATTTACACCAACACAAGCACCCACGGTCACACCCATATTCACAGTCACCGCATTGGACACGTCCAATGACATGGACATCTCACCACCCACTGCACCATCACTCACTTCACTCACGGCACAAACATATTTAGGCACCTCACAATTTTCCACGATCACCACAGCATCCACCTTCCCACCCCCATTCCCCATTCCCTTTGCATCTACACCCACTGCATCTTCATTTAGCACCCCATTAATACTATCACCCACTGTAGATAATGCATTGCGACAGATGTTCATGTGTATGATGCAAGTAAGAGATGAGTTCACATCTCTTGGCGATAATTACCAGCATCTACAGAGGACAACCAATGACTTACAGTCGCAGCTTAATTTATTGTCTATTGAGAATGCCTCACTGAACAGCCGATACCAAGAATTACGAGAGGCCTATCATAAATTAGAACTAGAAAGCGAAGAAAAGACCAAGGAAGCCACTGCTGACCTGGATAACTTATTAAGAGCCCAGACAGTCCGCAATGCAACGCTAACACGAAATATGGGCTTACTATGAAGACACCTAGCAGCCGCCAAGGAAGAAAACCAGCGCTTATAGGATCAGAACCGAGAAAACTTAGAAGCAGCACTCGACCACCCAGACCAACCACTCAGTCCTAGTCGGTTCAAAGCCATTCCCTCAGACTCGATGAGGATGCTGCTAGAAGATCATGTAAGGCTGCTAGATGAATACGATCGCATGAATGAGGAGTTATAGAAACTCAAAGAAGATCATAAATTACTCCAGTTACGAGCACCAGCACAACCAGACATACCAGCACCTGTGGACCCCTCTCCTGACATCTTAGAGGAACTCAACGCATTACGGGCCCAGGTATCAAACCTTGAATCAAGGATTGCAGTATATGAAGCACCACCAAGGCCAGATTCCCCACGTGAGCTACCAGCTGAGGAAGAAACTGTCACCATCCCGGTGGAGGAAACGTTTGAAGAGGCGTACGAGCCACAACCAATCCCAGGCGGACGCGTCACGGTCGAAGGCCAGATGACTTACGAACTCCCGACCCCCGCGTGGATGAAGACAATTGAGGAACTTGGAACAACGCACTCAGCTAGAGTAGAGGCACAATTACATGCCATGGTGATGATAGAAGAAAGAATTTTACAATCTCCATTCTTTGCTCAGTTGGCCCCGCGACGATACATATCTGGGCACGAGCTACAGTATAAACCGTATTTTATGTTAATGGCTGAATACCAGTTAGCCATTGAGAAAGAGACAGGTAAGAAACCATCACATGCAACTCAATTCGAGGAGGCCGATCTACCAATCGATGCGCAGCAAGGAGAGATCTATCAACCAGAGTGGCGAAAAGATTTACTACAGAAATATCCAGAAATGATGAGTACATGGGTAAAGGCACCTTTGCACTTAAAGTACAACCCATGTTGGGGACCAGTACCACGACGCCGCTCCTGGACAGCCTTTGCTATTAAGGTACAAAACAATAAGCAGTGCCAGGACTGGTTGAATTACCCCTATTTTAAGCCACCCATCGAGTTACCAATTGTAGGCTACATGATGGCTACAATTCGCCACTGGCTCCCTAGACTAAAGCATATGGATGATATAGCAGTGCACATGACTGTCAAAATCTTTGACATGATGCAAATGATTTTTAAAGTCTTCAGACGCGTCAAGGCACCTCATGTAAACACCCCGGGCTTTGAGCATGGCAATTTCGATCTGGTATATGATATGAGTACAACGCCATCGCTACGGGTGTGTTATGCCTGGCATTGCAGAATAAAGTACCTACCGGCGTGCTACAAGCAGACATTCGAAGAGATGTTCACAACCGGCTTCTGGGAATACCATTCAGAGGTATTCATAAGCAGACCTACACATTTATTACACTTATTTGCCTGTGAACGAATGGTCTATTCCACACACTATCAGCTCCCACCAGCGGAAGAACCACAACCAATAGACTGGGAGAAACTCGAGGCCGATCTGGCCCGAGGCATTCGTATCTCCGAGCACACCCTCGCTCAAGACCTCCTACAGAACTATATCCGGCAGACCTCACAACAAGGTTCTGTCAGGGACGACAGAAGCGAGAGGGAGGGGGGTGTTGGAAGCAGCCAGAGGCATAGAAGACGCGGAAGCATGTAACGACGGAGCAGGAAGCTAGTGGAATCTTTTTTCAAAGAATCATGTTTTAGAAATACTTTTCAAAAACCTCAAATAGTGATTTTTATCACTAATGTAACATATGTAACATAGAAAAACCCTTTTCTTAATTTCTCGCTCCATTTTGTGCAAGCCGAGGAGTCCTCGAGCTTGAGGAGCTTAGGTAGAACAAGCATATCAATTTTGGTTATTTTTAGACACCGTTTACCCTTTCAAATAGCATCTAGGACCTATTTTTTAACTATGCCAGTCACTAGATGTGAAACCGGTCAAAACTAGTCTAGAAACTATAAAAAGAGCTAGAGAGCTCATTTTTGAGGTTAGCTTGTTTGAGGTTAGAGTTCTTTTGAGCTTGTAATAGTGTTCTTGAGTAATAGAGTTAATTTCTCACCTTCCATTGTGCCTTGCTTGTCTCTTCGTTGTGTGTGTATGTGTGTGTGCATCTCTATGCTTCTCACCTTCACTCTCACTTCATCTCACATTCACGATCTTCATATCAATCCTATCTCTTCCGCGGATTGACAATTAAGGAGGTGAAGCTTCTTAACGTGGTTCTCACCATTGTGCTAGAGCAACATAGGTAGATACCAAAATGAGGAGTTTACGGTCAGTGGTCAACCGAAATACGAGGATAACAAGAAAAACAAGTGACATGCGAAAAGACTAAGTACACGTCAGCGATTATCAGAGGGCTAGTGATATGGGCGAAGCTTAGAACCATTAATCACTTTTGGCCAGAGAACACCTGTTAAGGTCGCCAATCAAAAATTTGCTAGTCCCACTTGTTCAGCAATCCGGTAGGGACCGAACCCCCGTAATTTAAATTTTCCGGCAGCACGATTAGCTTTAGCATTATAAAATAAAACAAGTTGGTCAACCGTAAAGACAGGGGTTTTTAGGAAGCGGTCATGAGGACAGGCTTGACGGAGCTGAACTTCTTGGAGAGTCATGAAGCTTTCCCGGTGGTGTTCATCCAATGATCTGAGCATATCCACCCGAAATGGAAAAGATTCTTCCGGCAGCAATTTCTGAGCTAAGGCAACATGCAGACTCGGTATCACTACTTCCATTGGCGCAATAGCTTCTATACCGTAAGCAAGTTTAAACGGAGTTGTTCCGGTTGCTACTTTGTACGTGGTCCGGTATACCCATGATACTGCAGGTAAGAGTTAAACCCAACCTTTCGGACATTCCAAAAGCAATTTGCGGAGCATATTTAACAAAGTCTTATTGGTACTTTCAGACAGACCATTAGCATGTGGATAGTATGGTGAGCTGAATTTATGCGTAATCTGAAAAGTTTGAGTCAGCACTTGCATTAAATTGTTGGCAAAAATGTGTGCCTTGGTCCGTCACTAATTCCAGAGGTAGTCCATATTGAGGGAAGACATCCTTCATCAAACATTTTGCCACCGAAACAGCTGTGGCAGACCGTAAAGACCAATCTTCTGCCCATCTAGTGGCATAATTTGTACACGTCAATATGTATCGATTGTTGGTGAGGGTCGTTGGTGGCGTTATTGGGCCAATAAAATCTAGACCCCACTTCTGGAAGGGTTCCAAAGGTAAGACAGGTTGAAGAGGAAAGAAATGTCGCTGCAAGGGCTATCCAAACCGTTGACAGGCATCACACTGTTGCACAAACTGAACCACATCTTTGTACATTGTAGGCCACCATAGCCCACTTTGCAGAATTTTCCGGTGAGTAAGATCAGCTGCAAAGTGTCCTCCAGAGGGCAACGAATGAGCCATAGCAATAACTGATTCCGCTTCATGTGGAGGAATGCATCTAAGTAAAACACCAGTATGATCTAGGTAATACAGTTGACCCACAATCAACCGGAATCGTCGATTGTAGACCGCAATTTTCCGTCGCAGAGCAGTTGGAGTATTAGGAGGGAGACAGCCATCCGTGAGGAAAGTTAGTAACGTATTATAGTATGTAGTAGCAACAGAGGGTTCTGTAGAGTCTTCAAAAGTTGTTCGGTAACGTAAATTGCTAGTGTCATCAACCCCTACTGGAGACTCACCGGAATCCAATCGAGATAGGAAATCCGCCAAGGCATGTGTTGTGTCGGGTCGATGAATAACTTCATAATCGAACTCCTGTAATAGTAAAACCCATCTGGCCAATCTACCACCTAAATGTTGCTGCCGAACCAAGTACACCAGGGCAGCATGATCCACATGGAAAGTAAATTTACGGCCCAGCAAGTAATGCTGAAATTCCTTAACAGAGTATACCAATCCAAGGCATTCTCATTCTATCACATAGTATTTTTTCTCCGCAGGAGCTAATCGGCGGCTTGCATAGTACACAAGCCGAAACCATTTATCAATTTGTTTCATGAGGACACTACCAATCGCAATCTCTGATGCATCCACGAAGACATGGAATGGTCGTTCCCAATCAGGTGGTTGCAGGATCGGTGCCTGTGTCAATAAGACCTTCAACCGATCAAATGCACTTTGGCACTCGGGAGTCCATTCGTACTTCCACGGAGCACTGGTCATAAACCGATTAAGTGGTGTCGCTAAATGAGCTAACCACCGTAAATGTCTGTCGTGCCACTGGATTTGGCCAAGAAAGCACATAACTTCTTTCGGTGTCTTTGGGACGGGTGCCTCCAACACGGCTGCTACTTTATCCGGATCTACCTATATGCCTTGCTAGAAATGATATGACCAAGCAATTTTCCATAGGAGACCGTAAAAATTGATTTGGTAGGATTCAAACATAATCGGTACTCTCGGCATTTTTCAAAGCAGCACTGTAAATGATACAGGTGCGCTAAAGTGGCTCCAAATAAGGAAAAATCATCCAAATATACTTGCATAAAAGTGGTCAAGTAGGGTGAAAAGACTTCCTCCATACATCTTTGGAATGTACTCGCGGCATTCCGTAAACCGAACCACATTACGGTGCAAGCATAGACACCCCAGTTCGTAATAAACGCTGTCTTCGGTATGTCCTGTTCGGCCATCCTCACTTGATTATATGCACTATAGCCATCCAGAAAAGAATACATTTCGTGTCCTGCTACCTTGTCGAGCATCGTGTCCAGAAAAGGGAGAGGGAATGGATCCGGTACGGTGGCTGCATTGAGTTTTCGGTAGTCGACACAGATACGCAACTATTTATTTTTCTTCGGGACGATGACTATTGGAGATATCCATTCCGCATGCTCAATTGGCACAATAAATCCCACCTTCAATAAACGATCAAGTTCAGCCTTCACCTGCGCCGCATGATTAGGATTCATCCTATAACTAGGTTGTTTGATAGGTCGCGCATCAGGTTTGAGGACCACTCTATGTTGATAAATCCGTCGGTCAAGGCCCTTCATGTCTCAGTATTCCCAGGTGAAAACAACGAAGAAGTTGTACCAACTCATCTTGGAATTTCTCTGCTAATCCTGCCTTAAATCTTAACTAGTCGCGGGTTGACCGTGTCACCCAAATTATATGTTACTAATTGATCTTCCGGTACATAAAATTGTCGAGATTGTACCAAATCATCACCTGGCTACAATAGTTGATGTAAGGTTGCTTCATCCATAACATCGCTATCATCTACTTCTGCATCTCCAGTCACTGGTACAACCGTACAAGCGGCCGGACTCCAATTTTCTGCTACCGACTGTAGATCTACAGTACCTAATGAGATTAGATCCTTATTGGTCTTGAGGAAAGCCTCTTCCTCATCATCAGATAACCCATCCAACATATGGACTGGCTCCGCTACATATGGTTGTGCATGAAGATCATAGGGTTGCATAGCATCCAATTTAACTACATATTTCCGATGATTGTCTTTGAAAATTAACTCTTGAGCTGACTAATCCTGTACGACTTTGGCTTGCTTTAGCCATGGTCAACCGAAGAGTAAGTTGTAGTCGAGGCTGGATTCTGGTAATTCTAGGACTACAAAAGTCATTTTAAATATGGTTCCCTGCAAGGTAATATGAATAATGCGTACTAATCCCACCGGATGGACTTGAGATTGGTCTGACATTCGCACAAAAAATTGTGCGGGTTCAATTTGGGTCCAACCCAATTTCTTACAGAGCGCGGCTATCGCAATATTCACACTAGACCCACCATCAATTAAAACTTGAGTAACCTTCTGGTTTTTATACCAGACGGTGATCAATGGGACTGAAGGATCCACCGTAGAATCCATTTCCAGTTGTATAGTGGCAGTCGCTGGAGGACATGAAAGGTCGGGACTAACCTGCTATTGAAATTGTTGTCTTACTCCTGGCACTAAGGCGAGCAACTGTCCCAAAGGGAGCGTGATTAAAACCTTAGATAGGATGTCCCATACCTGATCTATTTGGGTCGTGGTTATCACCGCCTCTGGTTGGGATGCTGATGTTGTCGGGGTGGAATTTTGTACACTCGATCTTGTTTGTGGCAGAGGGGCATGTGTTACCGGAATTGGATTAGGAAATACAGTCGGCTCATTAGTTGTCCATTGACTAGCCTTTACGAACATCCGCTGCTGCTCACGAATTCCAGGCTCGAATACTTCAGCTGTTGGTTGCAACTGCTTACCTAATCTGGTCTGGACTACGGCTGCTTGGGACTCAATTGGGGAAATATAAACCATGTTGGTCATTGGATTTTGCCGTTCTTTCTTCCTTTTGTCGTACTTTGCTACTTCCTTGCAAAATCGATGGATATGGCCAACCTCGCCACAAAAATGGCACTGAGGAGGTGGGAGGGAAGTACCTTCCGCCGATGGACCTGCCTGCCATTGATTCTAATTAAAGTTGTTACCTCGAGATCCTCAATAGTTTGGATTTACTTTCAAAACATAGACAAATCCTTGACTAACCCTTGATTTTTCATCTATACCCATAATTATATTAGAAAACACCTAAATAAATACTTCCCATCTTGATATTAGTTATCAAACTTCTTGTCCTACAAAATTAAAATCAAACATTAGTCAACATTATCATAATTTATCCAAACTTATTCCAATCAATTAATCTTTTAATTTATGTAATATTTTAAGAGTAAAAAATTCTTTCCGACATCCGCCCCCACTAAACCTGCACATCTCCCGATGGGCCAACCTGCAGATTCAAGTGGAACATATCAAATTCTTTTGAAAATAAGTTTTAAATTTTTCAAAATTTTATTTTATCATGCATTCATACTTTGTGCAATTAAAAAGATTAGTACAAATCATCTAAAAAAACAAAGTAGATATAAGTCATATAAATATCATGATATGTCTCTGAATCCACATTTAAACAAGCATTTATAGGAATAAATCATAAGTGTCATAGTCCTTCTGTTCATGTAACTTGCTTAGAATAAGTAACTTATCCTGCATAACAGCATATACCAAAATTTTTTCATCAGATAATAGAATTATATGCCTCCTACTTTAATTTCCTATGGTCTGACTCTCTATTCATTGCTTTTTCATATCATTTTTCTTTTACTTTTTTACTTCATCCCAACTCAGCTTTTTATTTATTTTTTTACAAAACGGCCTATACCGAAATTGGGTGCGACTCCTGGACTTGTCCACCCGGCCAAGTTTATTCCACTTGTCTGCTAACCCGGCATAGCACACGACAAAACTATGTCAGCCCTACATGAAATCGACGTCAGCTCATGGCTCTGATCGCCCGACCAGAGTAACTCCACCCGCCTACCGACCCATGCAGGCACATGACAACATAAAGGTTAGGCCTATGATGAAACTAGAGTCAGCTCGTGGCCTTGATCACCCGACCAAGGTTGTTCCACCTGCCTACTAGCCCAACATAGCCCACCAGCTACAAACACATACATATATGCTAATTAGGTATGAAGTTTATTTTTTTATTTCACTTAGAGGTCAGATCTCATAAGGAATAAACAATAAGATGCAAAAATCCCACTTACTAATGGATAAAATTTTTAGTATATACATATATTCTTAATAAGGCTATCTTTTCTTCCACAAGCTTCCAATTCCAAAATTTCTATTTAACTATCTGATTCAGTTCATATAAATACAAGTTTTCATGCTTCAATCATAAATATATAAGATATTTTAACATCTTAAATTCTACTTGATTTTTTTAAATAAATTTGAACATATCCTTTTAATTCATGCAGTAATGCTATGCATATACACAAAAAATCAAAGAATCTTCAATTAAAACTTTTTCACTTGATTTTAAATAGATATTTTAATCATCATCTTCATCTTCATCAGCATCATCATCAGCATCAATCTTGTCAATCTCATATTCTTCATTATTTCTCTTCTTAAACAGTTTAACTCTTTTTCCTGCAATCAAATTCTCCAGCAAAGAACCATCAAATTCTCTAAGTACTACATACGGACCAAACCATCTTTTAATTAATTGCTTTCTAGAATCATACTATGTGTCAAAAGTACTATCATAAACTAATACCCAATCATCTACTTCTATAGTACGAGGCCTAAGTCTATGTTTTTATCAAAATAGATTTTATTTTTAAGACGTGATTCTCTAACTTTCTGTACAACTTCTTCAATCATTTTATTTCCTAGATTTAACTGCATAATCCTAGCAGAAATCAGATCTTCACGAGTCATCTCATTATTCCACGGAAGCATCATCCATGAAATAATCTAGGTCTGGATAGGAAAAATCGGCTTCTGACAGTACATTAGTTCTGCAGGCATAAATCCTGTAGATCTAGTATACGTCATCCTATCTGCCCATAGTGCGGAAGGAAGGAATCTAGGCCACTGCGTTGTATCACCATTGCAGGCCTTAGAAATTGCCTTCACAATAGAGGGATGACCCCATTCAATCTTATCATTAGACTCCGAATTATAGGTAGTAGTGAGAGATAGACGAATCCCATGTTGGTCAAAGAATTCTCTAGCCTCTCTAGCATCTAACTCACCCCTATCTGCTACTATCTTTTCTACATAGCCAAATCTAAAAATAACTTCTTCTAACAAAAATTTACATATGTTATGAGTAGTTTTAGTACAAAGAGCTCTACCCTCTACATGATTAGTCAAGTCTTCCCTAGCTAAAACTATATATCTCATCCTATCTAAACCTTTAGGCATGGTCACTAAATCAACTACCCACTTGTAATGAATACAAGGAGGATAGGTAGGGTGCAAAGGTTCTCTATGTCTAACTGATGAATGTACCTGACAAGTAGTACAAGAACTTACAAAGCCACGTATATTCACATACATACCCGCCACCAATAAGCTTCTCTAATTTTATCATATGTCCCATAGAAGCTTTATGTCCTGCCCAAAGAGTTTCATGCATATCTATCATAACTCTATTTTGAAGATTTTTATTTCCTAAAACTTGTTGAGGATATCTAATTTTCCCTTTTGCATGACGCCAAATAAAACCATCTTTTAGAAAGAAATTAAATGCATGTTTCCTAATGTCTCTAAATCTATTAGCTGACCAAACAGGTAATTGCTTCAAAGTGCTAAGATAATATCCTATATCATATCAAATTCCCTCATACTCATTTTCATTAAATTTTTCATACACATAAACATCATAAATATAATTAATCACATTTAATTCAGTTTCAGTCATGTCATCATCTTCAAACTTAGCCCTCGAAAGCATATCTGCAACAGAGTTAGTTTTCCCAGAAATATGATTTAAAACATGATTAATAAACTTAATATAAGATATCCACCTTAACATAGCTATATCTCGAGAAGAACAATTAGTAATCATATCTATTAATGGTAAACAATCTGTTTCTATTATTACATTAGCCCCTACAAAATACTCCTTATCAATCTTTAACGCAGTAACTAAACCCCATAATTCACGTTTTATTTGTGGATAATTTTTTTGAGTTTCATGTAAAATTTTAGCCCCGAATCTAATAGCATATCTATTTCCTTCACTATCATCTTGTCTTATTACCCATCCTATTCCTATGGGACTAGTATCTACAGTTAAAATAATTGGTTTATTATTTGAATAATCTACACGTTTTAAAACTGGTGCATTAGAAAGTAAACATTTTAATTTCTTCATTGCTTTAACATGAGTCTCAGTCCATTTAAATTTCCTATTTTTCCTAAGTAAATCATACAACGGATTAGCTACATGGGCATAATGCGGAATCCAAATAGCATAAAATACACATGCTCCTAAGAAACGTCTAACCTCATTAATATTCTTACAAGTTTCAGATAATTTATTTATAGCATCTACTTTCGGAGGATAAGGCGTACGACCATAGTAACCACATAAATGTCCTACAATTAAAACTTCATTAACTCCAAAAACTGATTTTTCTATGGAAAAAGTTAATCCTACTTCTTCAAATCTTTTAAGTATTTTCTCACAATCTAAAATATGCTTAGATACAAACTTCCTACAACCTAAAGAATCTAATGTTTCATCTTTTTCTTTTTCTTCACAGTCTTTAATTGGAATATCATCTATAAACGGCATGGTCACATTAGGAATAAAATCATGAAGAACCATATTCATTGCATTCATCATATGAGCTACCGAATTTGTAGCTCCTTGGGGAAGAGTACACATACGAACTAATCCTAAAGGAGTTTTCATCGTAGTAATATCTTTACTCTCAGTAGCAAGCTGGAACTGATCATATTCTGAAAATAAATCACCCATAGAATAGATAGAATGCCCAGCAAAAGCTTCGGCAAATTCTCCTACAATAGGGCCAGTTCCTACGTTCCTAATTGTAACTTTATTTACGGGTTGTAAGTCTTGGATAAATCTAAGTTTACCATTCTTTTTAGGAACAGTAAACCATCTATTAGAATAAGGTGCGGAGGAAGGTTCTAAAATTTTCATATGCATCTTCTCCTTAAGCAGTTTCATTAGCTCAAGTAAATGAGCTTTTGGAACAGGTATAGGGCAAAGATTCCAAGGTATATGGGCTACGGTAAATATAATCATAGGAGATACTATTCTAGGGTCAACACATCCTATTTCATGAGGATAAAGAGAAAAAGCTTTTCCATGTTTTCTAATCATTTCACGAAATAATTCACGTTCAATAGGCAGTAAAAAATAATCTTCATTTCTTACTTTTATCAATTTAATAATTTCATCAGTAAATTTATGTCCTATTTTTGAAATATCAAGTAAGATGGGATCATTAGCTACTTGTTTTATTTTTTGGTCACTTCCTTCAGGTAAAGCTTGAGCTACAGGTTTCACTTTTTTATCTACTGTTTTATATTTTGTATTAATTTTAGCTTCATGAAAATCAGAAACAAATTTTAAAATTAAATCATATTCATTTAATGAGTTTAAAAGAATAACATGTAATAATTTTTCATCATGTAAGGTTTCATTAATTTCTTCAAATAGAGTAGAAGAAAAAGAAGTTTCAATTACATTTTCAATATTTTCATTTATAGACATATATCCTTTATCTTTAAAATATTTTTCATGTTTTTTCATTATTTTCCTAGGAATATCTTTACTATTTAAAATTTGTAATTTTGAAGATGTAAAATAAATAGAAAAATTTTCTATTTTATGTACATTTTTATGCAAGATTTCAAACCAGTTACCACTATTGTCCTGCTCAACAATGGTGTCTAGTAAAAATTCTGATCAAAGTATGTTCCAGAATCACTAAGAGGTAGATGACTCTCGTGCATCTTCTCTTGTGATCTGATAGGTGTTTTCCTAATTTGTTCTCTATTTCTAATATGGTTTGGGTTAACATTCATTACTTGTAAGGATTGTAAATCATCTTTTGATCTAAATCTAGCATAAGCAAAGCCATCTTCCATTATTTTTGTTTCCATTCTAGTTTCACAGATAAAGGGTTGCCCTAAGATGATTTCATAAGAACAGTTATCTTGTATGAAAAAGTGAAATGTTTCACTTATTCCACCTATTGAAATTGGAATGTTGGCACATGCTCCTAAAAGTGCACCACATCCATTATCTGCTGTTCTCATAATCCACCCATGTTGTTTATCTATAGGCCATCTAAATTTATCATATAATTCTTTTGATATTACATTTATTTCTGAACCTGAATCTAGTAAAGCTAAAGTTGTACAAAAATTTTTCCTATCTCCTAAATTTACTTTAATCTCAGGTGTTCCCCTGGCCCAAAAACTCTTTTTGTAATTGCTTTCAGATTTTTCCTGTATATTATCTAGAAGAATTGGTCCTACAAAAATTTTATTAACGTATCCCTCACTTTCTTCCTCATTATCAAGATCAGAAGAAAAAGAATCTTTAGAAATATGAGTTACATCTACATTGTCATGCATTTCAGTATCAGTATTTAATGGAAATCTTTTTCTTTTAATCATTTTAATAAAGTTATCTTTGAATTCTAATTTAGCTATAGTAAATAATTATTCAAGTGACATAGTCACTTGACTTTTTAAAAGAATATCATACAGTATTTCTTTTGTGTCTTTTTTTGTTCAAGTTCTGAAGTTAAAATAGCTTTTGGAATTCTTTTGGGTTTCTTTGTTTTTCCTTCATTTTTATCTGTTTCTTCATTAGTCTTTGAATTTAATTCACTAGGTTTGTTTGATGTCTCAGGTTGTTTTGCCCTCCCTTATATCTCTTCTTTTCTGCTCATTTGAATCTAAATTTGTATTTTCATTAAATTGTACATTTTTAGGTTCTTTTCTTAATTGTTTTCTAGTTACTCTTTGATTAGTTTCATCTAAATCTTCAGTTTCATCCATTTTTCTCTTTTCTTCCACATTTGCTATATGTGAAAAAATAGAGAAATTCTCTATAGGTGAGTTCCATGTTGTTTTGATATAATATAGCTTTTATCAATGCTTCTATTGAATAATTTTTTGTTTCATTTGATGTTTCATCATCTAGATCACTTTCATCACATTCTAATCTAACCCCAGATGAGCTTCTTTGTGCTTCAGATATATTTTCATATAGTTTTTGCATTCCACCTTTTCCCCAATTAACAGCTAGTGGGAGGTGGGTGCGGTAATCACATAGTTTTTTATCAATATCAATAGCTAATTTTCTTTCTTTTGCCTCTTTTAAAGATTCACAGGCATAAGACATATGTTCAGTGGAGTCGCACCAAACACATCATCGGGTGGGTGTGCCTCTTCGTTCATTGTTCTGAGCTACTGGTTGATTCACTAAAGGTGCTATAGGTATAGGATTTATTTGTGGGGCAAGAGTAAATTGAGGACATAAAATTATTCTATCTTGACTAGTTAAGGAATGAACTGTGTTTTGAAGTGTTGCCACTTCCTTAGTTATATTCGTATGCATCTACATCATATTATCTATTTGATTAAATAATGTCTCAAACTGTAACTCACTAGGAATTTTAGATGTTGATGCTTGTTCAATTGAACTATAATTTATATTAATTTTAGGATTTTGAGTAGTTGGTCCTACTGTTGGAAAACTTAAATTCATATCATATAGTAATGATTGCCTCTATTTCATTTGTGCTACTACTTCTACTACTTGTTTTAGAACTGCCCAGTCCTCCGTTAAACCATATCTTTTCCCAGGTTCTTCTAGTCTTCTTTCTACTTCACTTCTAATGTCTATAGGTAAAACTTTTAGAAAATAAAGAACTATATCTGGTGAAAGTGCAATCCTATCTTGCTCAAGCAATTGTGAAAATCTCTTCATAAATTCTCCATGTAATTGTGTAAGAGATATTTGGGTTTGGAGTGCTAAGCCACTTCATAAATCCCTCCCTACTGTGTTGAATATAATCTTCTAAGTAAAATTCTTTATGCATTTGTTTTTTAAATTCTTCCCATGCAAGTGCATTATGAGGTTCTATTACACTAATGACTGAACCTATTGCAAGTCTCACAAAAAATGTTACCCATTTGGTTATTGGTAAACCATGTAGTTTTGCTAGGTCTTCAAAAGTGTCTAAGTAATTAGTTGCGTTAACTCCAGTGAATTTCCCTTTTTCTTTTAGCATAGCTTCAACTACTTTTTGTCCTTGGATTTCTGACATCATATTTCTAAATAAATCATCCATTTTATTATGTATGTTAGAACTAGACTTAAGTTTTTTAATGTAATCTTTAATTTCTTCTTGGACTTTAGTTTTCTGTTCCCTTACCAAACTAACTAAATTGCTTGGTTCTAGTTTTACTTAAAGTTTTAAACCTTTAATCAGTTCTTGAAAAATAGATACTAAGTTCCAAATGAAAATTCTTGTTGAATTTTCAAACTTAAACCGTGCTAATCTAACAATCCTTAAAAATTTTAATGAAAACTAGATACTAACTTTTCAAATAAAACTCTTTTTGACTTTCTATACTAATCAAACAATTCCTAATATTTTAATACTAACTTTTCAAATGAAACTTCTTTCTAAAGTTTCAAACTAAAGTAATGCTAATCAAACAATTCCTAATATTTTAAATGCTCCTAAAGTCCTACTTAAATAGTAACAAACAGATTCAAATTTAGAAAATATACCTGACAATTGATGCAAAAGTAATGATCTTGAAGAAGATTTTTCAAAGCTTGGTAGAGAACAACCAAAGATTGAAGAACAAGACACCTCGGAGGATGATGAAGAATCTCATATGGAAAAGATCAAAGCATGGAAGTCTAAAGGTAAAGCAAAATTGCAGGAACTTGGACATGAGGCAGAATCATCACATCATGGCCTAAGAAGATCTATGAGGGAAAAGAAAAAACCAGAAAGGTATGGGTTTGACACCTCATTAGTAATTAAACATCCTATCTACACAGCACAGGACATAAACCAAGAGGAGCCATCATCATTTGAAGAGGCCAAAGCAAAATCAGAATGGAAGCATGCAATGAAGGAAGAGATTGAAGCACCTGAGGAAAACAACACTTGGGATTTGGTGCCCAAGACTTCATCCATGAAGGTAATAGGCTCAAGATGGGTCTATAAACTCAAAAAGAATTCTGATGGTTCCATTAACAGGTATAAGGCAAGGCTTGTAGCAAAAGGCTTTGCACAAACTCAGGGAATTGATTATGAGGAGACCTTCTCTCCTATGGCAAAGATGCCTACTATTAGGGTTTTGCTTAATATTGCCTCTTCCAAGAATTGGAAGATACTTCAACTAGATGTAAAGAATGCATTCTTGAATGGTTGGATAACAGAAGAGGTATATATGGCACAACCACCTGGTTTTGAGAATCAAATTTATCCTGATTATGTGTGTAAACTTAACAAAGCATTGTATGGTCTCAAGCAAGCCCCAAGAGCTTGGAATTTTAGGCTTGTTTCATTCTTGCAAGACAAAGGCTTTCAACCAAGCAAGGCGGATCCTTGACTCTTTATTAAAAAGAGTAATTCTGAGATCATCTACCTATGTGTATATGTAGATGATATTATATTGAAAGGAAATGATGCAGATGGTATGAAGAAGATCAAAGATTAGATGAGAGAAGAGTTCAAGATAAGTGATTTGGGTTCACTTACCTATTTCCTAGGTTTGGAAGTTGTTCACAAAGATCATGGTTTGTTTCTCACTCAAAGAAAGTACATTAAGGACATGTTGGCAAAATTCAAGATGCAAGATTATAAGATTGCAGGTACTCCAATGGAGGTCAATCACAAATTGAGCTCACATGAAGGTGAACTCATAGAGGACATCACATCATATCAAAGTCTAGTGGGTAGTCTCAACTATGCCACATTGACAAGAGTAGATATATGTTACAGTGTGAGTGTGCTAAGTCAATTTATGCACACACCAAGGAACCACATATGGATGTTGCCAAAAGGATTCTCAAGTATCTCAAAGGAACCATAAATGAAGGACTTTATTATCCTTATGTATCTGATTTAGGTTTGAAGCTATTTTCTGATTTAGATTGGGCTGGCTCCAAAGAAGATAGAAGGAGCACTTAAGGTTATCTTACCTTTGCAGGTTCAAAGCTTATTTCATGGTCATCCAAGAAGCAACCCACAATTGCTCTCTCTTCTACTGAAGATGAATACAGAGGTCTTACCATAGCTACACAAGAAGCTATGTGGATGAAGACATTATTCAAGGATCTTGGATTGGAGTTTGGAACTCCAACTATTTATGGTAATCTTGGAAGATTGAAGACCTCAAGCATATTTGGCTTGAGGGGGAGCTGTTGGAGCAAGTCTATGACAAGCCTAAGTATTGGCTTGAGTCCCACAAAGTCATAGAAGAAGCCTTAAAATGAAGACTATGTAAAGTTCACTTGTGAACTACCTCTTGTAACTTTTGAAGACTTTACTTAATGTAAAAGTGAAAGAATCTTAAGTGGTTGAGTCCACTTGATCAAAAAGGGAAAGAGGAGCCACAAATTCGTGATTTGTGGTAGGTAGAGAATCAAATCGATCACTGATTGATTGGAGAGTGATTGAGGGAAGTTAGCCTCCCAAACTCAACTATAAATAGATGGCAGTTTTAGTCGTGGTTAGAGAGACCTATGTGAAGACCTCTAAGAGCTGAGCTTTATGCCATATCAAGGTGTGATTCCAAGACACACATATGTGTCAGTAAGTCCATTGTATTGTACAAGCAATATACTTTCATTTTCATTATCATTTGGGTTCATATTTCCATGTTCTTGTGAAGTGTACTACTCACTGCCATATCTCTCAGTTTTCTCAGTCAAATTGCAGAGATGGTTTCTCTGAGCTTGGTGCATCATCTTCCATGATTTAACTTAGTAAAGTTAGCTCTATAAGTCTACTATATGCTCATCAATTTTCATTTCATTTGGGTATTGTAATCTTCAGTTATGTTCATTTCTGCGCACTGGTCTCAAACTGTAGCAGCTCGTGAAAATCGGGATGATGTCATCACTTGCTAAACCTCATTCTCAGTGTGTGGTTCATTATTTTTTATGAGATTACTCTTGAAAATTATCTCTTTAAGTAAACTAAACTTCCCCAAGAGGAATTAAGCTAATTGCTGCTGTGCTTAGAGAATTATGCAAAACACTGGACAGGTGTATGAACCAAATTAGCAAGTTTTTCACCTCTGAGCTAACTCCAACTTATCTGTTTTGATCTATCTTTTTGAGAGTGATCTTCCAAGGTACATAGGGTGTCTAATACATCCATTTGCAAGTTAAAAGGGCCCACCATATACTCCTGGAGTTCATTTGGCTAGTGTAGATCAAGGATTTTGCAACACCTCTTCATCTTCAAGCACATACCTATCCATCTCTTCACAGCTTTAGCAAAAATCAAGCCTACGAGATGATTTTGGGAAGGCCATTTATGCGGAAATTGCAAGTGGTACGAGATTGGGGAACCAATTCTTTGTATTTGCAACACTTTCGTGTTACAACCAAAGTCAATCTCAAGGATTACTCTCATAGATGTTGGGAATGATGGATGGACACTTCAAGATGATGAGTAGGTACTACCAAATCCTTCTTTGTACTAGCCCTTTGATGCTTCAGAGTTGATAAGTGGACCCTTTTATCTTTCCAATTACACCATAAAATTTCCTATGTACTTTGGAAATGATGTATGAAAAGATAGACTCAAAACAGACAACTTTGAACTTCAAGCCTTCAAGAAAACCTTCTATTTTTGACAATACACCTGCTGTATCTTTTGCTCAGTATGACTAGCACAGTAGGAATTGGAAAAATTCCTTTTGGGGGTATCTAATTAGCTTAGCAAGCTAACTATTCCAAGTGGAATTACTTAAAAAGATTAATTATGCTCAGAGAAATAAATTTAGCAAGTAAACCTTTACCCCTGATATTTTAGGAGTGTTGCAGACTTTGACCAGTGATCACCTCGACCAACTTTTCTCTAAAATGGATGAATAGAAATCCTTCAAATTTTGATAGCATGTATAATACTTTGAGCTGGTTCCAACAAGCGATAGATCTTTGAATTTGGTGGAGAAATGAGTGAGATATGCTCTCCACAAGTTGACAGACTTTCAGAGACTATGACAGAGAACTCAAAAATGAACAATGTAGATATATGTATTAATGAACAATGTTGTTCAATGCCATAGGCATGAATATCATTGTCTAATGGTGTAGGTAGGTGTGGGCTAGAGTGTAGACCTCACACACACTCAGAAATGATAATGAGGAACTCGAAAACTGACTCACTATCTTGCAACTTTTGATGATGCTTTTTTATAGAGGTTGAGTTTAAAGTTTGAATTTGAATTCAAACTTTGGCTCTCTATAATCATGCTCCTACATTCTAGGAGATATTCCATCAATCAGAGCTAACTTTTCCACGAGTTCTTTTTGGTAGGTGTTTACAAAGATTCCAAGTCAAATGTGACTTTTACAAAAGGGTAAAGTAGTAATTAACCACTAGCATTGGTTCCTATGCATCTTCATATGTGTATGAATTACAAGCCAAATGTGTATGCTTGTGAATTGCACCAACAATAGAGACATACCGCCTATTCAATGGAATCCCATCCATAGAGCTGAGGATGATACGGAGTCAGTGCATTCCATAGGATCAGGAACCTCATGGATGCATGAAGACACCCACTTATGGATGTGCAAAGTAGCCGTAGAAGAAGAGAAGAGAGAAAAAGCAAGAGAGCTAGGTGCGAAGGAAACTCATAGATCAATTCAAGACCCAACCTATGCACCCATAGTATTTACTGATGAAGAATTTGAACCCCATGGTTGGGCGGAAATTTTAGCAACATTGGATGTAGCCATCAATGAAGAACAATGGACACCCCACTGTGACAAGGATGGCTATGACATTTCCGTCTTCACAATAGAGCCAATCATGTATTGAAGAATGTGAACCTAGCACTGATGCATTCAAGGATGCAAGTGATTCCAATCTAGAGTCAATCATTATGGACCCACCCTTTGCATCAGATGAGGAATATTTTTATGAAGTAGAAGCTCACCCTTAGAGACACGAAGAAATTATGAATGAGGTGAGATTAACTACACAAATGACCACTAAGAACGAAGGCAAGAAGAGAGAACTCACACCAGAGGAAGAAGAATCTTTGTTTGAGGTCCTTGAAAACTTCAAAAAGTATGAGATAGACGATAGGAGAGTCATGATTAGGATGCCTAAATGTGAAGCAGTCATAGGAGAGGCCTATGATAACAAAGAAACTACAAAGAAAATCATAGTGACCATGGCGGAAGGTGAAGAGCGATGCACATACATAGGACATGACCTAAGTGAAGATGAAGAGTAGGAGTTGATAGCCATACTATGAGAATATAGAGATGTGGTTGCATGGAGTTACAAGGACCTGAAATGTGTAGACCCTGACATATGCTCACATACGATCCCCATGACCTCAGGTGCCATACCCTCTAAACAGAAGCCATGCACATACAATGACAACTATGTTGCCAAGATCAAAGAAGAGATAGATCACTTGGTTGAAGCTAGATTTATCTATGAAATCGAGCACACTGAATGGGTATCCCCCATTGTAGTGGTGCCCAAAACGAATGGAAAATTATCTGTGTGCATTAAATTGAAGAAGGTTAATGCAGCCACTATCAGAGATAGTTATTTGCTTAATCATGTAGCCATTGCACAAGAAGATCAGCATAAGATGGCTTTTGCCACAGAGTGGGGCATATTTGCTTTTCGGGTAATGCCATTTGGTCTAACCAATGCGCCCGCAACCTTCTAGAGACTGATGTGCCATGTGTTTAAAGAGTTCTTGAGGAAGAATTTGGAAGTATATGTTGATGATCTTTATGCTCATTCCAACATTAGACAGACACATATACCTGAACTCAGGAAAATCTTTGACAAATGTAGAGAATATCAAATCTGCCTGAACCCAGAAAAGTGTGTTTTCATGGTCAGAAAAGGCAAGATTCTAGGACACATAGTGTCGAAGAACGGCATATCCACTGACGAAGAGAAAGTGAGATCTATCGCAGAACTACCTAGGCCAAAGAAGGTCAAGGAAGTGCAAGCTTTCATGGGGCATTGTGGTTATTACCGACGTTTCATACACATGTATGCCATCATTGCAAAGCCTCTATATGGACTTTTGACCAATTTTGAGTGGACTGATGAATGTGAGAAATCTTTCAATGAGCTTAAAGGCCGATTGTGTTCAGCACCAATCTTGACTACACCAGATTGGAACAAGCCATTCCATGTCCATGTGGATACATCCAATTATGCTATTGGGTATGTACTTGCACAACCTACGGGTGAAGGTAATATGGATCTTCCAATTGCCTATGCTAGTAGATAGTTAAATGCAGTTGAACGAAATTATACCACTACTGAGAGAGAAGGATTAGGCATGGTATATGTGGTTAAAGAATTTAGACACTATTTGCTTGCAAATAAGTTTAAATTTTTTACTGATCATCAAGCTCTACTTTACTTGGTAAACAAACCATGCAATACAGGTAGATTAGTAAGATGGTTCCTCTTACTAATGGAATATGATTTTGAGGTAGTGGTGAGGAAGGGCAAGACTCACTTGAGAGTAGATCATCTCTCGAGGCTCACATCCAAAGAGGCCCCACAAGGAGTATCAAATGACCTTCCTAATGCTTAATTGTTCAATTTGGAAGTTGTACCACAGTGGGCCAAGAACTTAGTGCCAGTACTGACATATGGGCCTAAACATCTAGTAGTAAACACTCAAGATAGGGAGGTAGTAAAAGCCCAGAAGTACCATATCATGACACGGAGTATGTACAAACATACAGATCAAGGAATATTAGCTTGTTGTGTAGAAGAGGATGAGTACGCTGTCGGGAAGGAAGCAGGTGAACGGGAAGAGCTGGCATTGGGGTTGGATCAGGCCCCTCTGGTGTGCGCCGTTCCCGTTGTTCGAGGAGCGGCATCTGCACGCTGGGCACCTCGCTCTCTCACTCTCTAGTGTGGTGATCCTTGTAAGGCCCCTGCCCTCTCGGAAGAGATGCGCAAACATACGTACGTGGAAGACCATAGGCATCGTGAGAGAAAGAATCCAGGTACAGCGCTCAAACATGGAAGTCATGGGATTGGTGTGCAGACAAAGCTCAAGGATACCACGGAAATGCAATTGAAGTCCTCCAATAAAATCTCAATGATACAAAGATTCCCACTACAGTGCAGGTCGGTGATATGGAAATCCGCTACAGTGCGGAACAGGTGAATACAATATGCCGCCGCTATAGTGCGGATCGGCCAAATATAACATAGACCTCTTGCTACAGTGCAAGAAGTCGCCCTTGGGTCTCGAGAGTCTTCAGAACTTTTCTTTTCTTCAAGTATCCTCCATAGTAGCTTCTCTTCTCTTTTCAAGGAGTGGGTGGTGTGTCGATGATCACCGGGCAACCGCCTCGCTTCACATCGGGTTCAGGCTCAATTTTCGTGGGGTAAACTCACGTTTTCAGGGGTTTTCAAGGGTCAAACCTAGGTTTTTATGGGTCAGACTTAGCTATTTACACACACAGGTCTAGTGTACATCTCTAACATGGTTTCGCATCGCATAGTCAATCAAATCAGCCAAAACATGTATAATTTTTACTACTTTCTTAGTAAAACATCACACAAAACTCATAAAATCAATCAACTTTGAAAAAAAAACAGGCACACTTCACTGCAGGATTTCATCCCGACAACGCGAAGTGGTTGAAATTAGCACATGTGGATGCATTAGAGCAACAGTACTTGAGGCAAAGAACTTTATAGACACTGAGGAGACTCGGAGTGCACTGGCCAACCATGGAAGCAGATGTCCATAGATGTGCAAGGAATGCCCAATCTGTCGTACTAAACCACTAGTGGAACATGCCACTCTTTATCAAGTGTCTTCAGTGCTAGATTGGAGCGAACCATTAGTAGCCTTCCTGAGGATGAAAACATTCCCGCAAGAAATGACATTGGCTAGACAAAGGAGCTTAGAATAAGAAGCGTCAGACTACACTCTTATTGGAGATAATCTATACAGACGAGGAAAAGATGGGTATCTTAGATTATGTCTCCATGAGAGTGAATATCTTAAGATCTTGGAAAATGCTCACCAAGGTGTAGCAGGAGGACACTTTGGATCAGATAGGGTGATCAAGGAAATACTATTTGCAGGTCTTTGGTGGCCCACACTTCACATGGATGCACATACCTATGTGAAGAGGTGTGATGTTTGTTAGCGAACTCAGTACCCTTTACGTAAAGATGAGATGCCATTGAAACCTATGATGGGTGGACGTGCATTCTCTAAGTGGGGAATAGACTTTGTCGGTCCTAGTAATCCCCTAGCTAAGGGCTGAATACATTATTGTGGCCACTGACTATCTAACCAAATGGATAGAAGTAAAAGCTACTATGAACAACGACGCCCAGACAATAGCTAAGTTCTTATTCGAGAATGTGTTCACCAGATATGGGCTACCAATAGAGCTAGTAACTGACAAAGGCACGCACTTCTTGAATGAAGTCATAGAAAACCTTCTCCAAGAATTCTTGGTGATACATAAGAAGTCTGCCCCCTATCATCCACAAGCTAATAGACAGGCTGAGAGCACAAATAAGATTCTATGCAATGTATTGACAAAATTGGTTAATGATAGATGCTCTTATTGGGACAAACAACTACACCATGCTGTTTGGGCATACAGAGTTGCCTATAAAACGGTACTCCAAGCCACACCCTTTCAGATGGTGTTTGGCCAAAATGCAGTGCTACCATTGGAATTTTTGATACCTACATTGAAAATAGCACAAGAGCATGACTGGATAAGCCATGAGCTCTCCTCTAGAATCTTCAATCTTGAATGATTAGGTGAAACATGATTGAGAGCTGCAGCAAGAATTTATGCAGTCGAGAAGAGACAAAAAACATATTTTGACGCACATGTGAAGGATAAGGGCTTGAAAGCAGGAGACCTAGTCCTAGTCTACACCTTTAAGCAACATGCATGGAAATTAGAGAAGAGAGGCTATGGACCAATGATTATCAATAGGATCTCCACAAGTGTAGCAGTTCAACTAGCCACTCTAGAAGGCGACATCCTACCAAGTTACATCAGTGGATGCAGACTCAAGTTATATTAGGAACCCCTCATAGAGGAGATGTTAAATCGACTCAATACTGCAAAGAAATGTAAAGAAGAGGAAAAGCGAATTCGAGAACAAGCATAGGCAGAAGCTTTAGAACGCATCCGACGAATGAAATTGAAAAGACAAGGTAGAGATTAGCCTATGCCTGATACTCAAGAAGCTCTAGGTTATCACATGGCCATGTGCGAGGCTTCAGGTGAATGTTCCCATAGGATAGTCGATCAACGGCCTTTTGTGATCATAGAGGTAGGACAAAGAGAGAGTGCAAGGACCGTGAGAGCTTTAATTGACTCAGGAACAGCCACTAGTGCAATTCGATTTTCTTACTGGCAAGAATTGCAATTGAAGGTCAATCCTATCGAGGCATATCTCATAGGATTAGGAGGTGTGGAAACCCCTTGCATGGGAGAGGTGGAACTTCCCCTCTACATTCAAGAGGTTCTAATGGCAGTCAAAGTGCTAGTATGTGAAGATGAAGATCTTACCGAGCCTCTTGTCTTGGGCCAAACTGGATCTACGATCATGCAGTCAACCTCAACTTAAGAAGTGGACTTCTTCAGGCTTGCGTAGGCCAAAACCGCATCATGATTGAATTAGAAAATCAAGCACTCAGGCCACTAGAAAAGGCACTGAATCCTGGTCCCTCCAGGCACCCACATGAAGATAACGATGATATTCTTGTCCAAAGTTCTATGGTGCAGAAGATTGTCACTCTTGACGAAGGTGCAGAAGTCAATGAGGAGTTCCCTTCTTTTCTAAAGAGGATTCGAGGAAAGCAAGCCACGCAACACATGACATAGAGGAGGCCAATGATCAAGAAGCATGAGCACCAACTTGTGCAATGTAAAGTACCTCTTGGCATGAAGCAGATCTGGATACGCAAGGGTGGAAAACCCACGGCTTCAGAGACATGTTCTCAATGATGCACCAAACGAGCTACACCATTGAGGAATACAACAAAGGAGTACCCTAGGCAACACTCTAGACATACCATTTCTATTTGGGTCTCGATGCAGTCAATGAAGGCTATGCCAAATGCTAAACAAATATGGGTGCCCAAGACTTGCTTACAAGCTCAAATAGCTTCACCTCCATTCATAAGATTGAGTCAACATTCATAGGCACTCTTGGCACAAATCTCAGGGCAAACTCCTACACTGCACACCATTACATCTTCAGTCACACCTAGGAATGTCGAGAAATGGGTACCCAAAAGGTCCCAAATCCAACACAATCCACTCCACAAACCTTTACATGTCATCACCACTAAAAGCTACGATTCCACAATCAAGGTTTGGAGACTTAAACCCTGTATGAAACCCCCTGACCCAATTTTGTAAATCAATCCACTCTGATGTAGGTGCATTCTGAGTACATTGCACATCCAAAAGTATGCATCTAGGATGAACACTAACTTACTAACCAACATTCACACACATCACAAACACTTCACACACTAACCCCTAACCTCTTGGAATGTCATGTTAGTATTGTGGAGGGAACACCATAACATCCTGTTTCCTATGCAATGCTAATGTGCCTCTCTTCTTCTAGCAAATAAGCATCAACAACTACAAGCAGTCTCATGGCAGAAGCAGTAGGCCTGAGCTCACAAGCAGGAGTAAGTACTGCAAGGATTAATGTGGAGAGTTTACCTATTGATGTGCCACCAATTGAACGACCTATAGAGTTGTAACACCTCCAGCAAATACCTATATCGGACCCTCCCATATGAATAATAGAGAGAGTCCATGCAAACTCTCATTGGTTCAATGGCATGCAAGGACCCTTAGGGGAGGCTAAGTATATCTGGGAGTCCAAGTGTGAGTATGATAAGTCATGGGTCCGATTCCAATTCTTTTCCAAGGAGTTTGAGACTCTCCAGAACACACAAGAACTTCAAACCATATGGCAGCATGCAGGGCTGGCAGAGTACTTTGCATCACCCTTACCCAAACCAGATCTCCTATGATGTTACTACTTGGTCTCAACATTACATGCGAATGAAGAAAAAGATAAACCAGGAATATTTGTCCTTCCTTCTTTATTGGGCAACAATGAGTTGAAAAGGTTTGAACTTACATTGGAATTGGTGAGCTCTACTTTGAACATGCATGGCATGCATGTGCCCTCTGAGAAGGATGCTCTCATTCCCACTAACATGAAGAACCGGAAGCTACAAAATTTGAAAGATATGGCGGCACTCACACCAAACATGTCCATCCCTCTTCATATGTGCATGCAACATTTTGCATTTCCTGGTCAAGATCGATTCACTCAACCCCACAAATGGATCCGCTCTTTACTTGGTGGAGATAGGTGCACTACCTATTAAGCTTCCTGTATGGATTTTGGAGCAGCTATATGAAGCAAATAAAAGGTCATCTAGGAAGCTAGTGGTGAATGGTTGTTGTGCAATCACGCGCATTATCTACAAGTGCTTAGCATACGATGTACCCATTGAACGTGCTTTAACTTGGTCACAACTACAAATGTTTAAGAGACTCAAAACTGCCACACATCAATCCAAGCACATGAGGGGCTTGATTCCTTGTGTCCAGACACGCGAAGTTCTGAGGACTCCAGAAGTCTCGCCACGAGGGGATGTCACTGTGCCTCCCTTTACCATTCGAATACCTAGATCTAGATCCAAAGGCACATCACAAGCTGCCCCATTGACTCCTCCTATCCCACCTGAATTTGAATTTGCTACTATCAAAGATGTTGAGGGGATGAGCACCTTCGACTTTGAATCATTCTTGTAGAATACACAACTCTCTAATGTAGAATTCTTTTTAGACACAGAAGAACAGGGCACCTCTTCCGAAAGATGGAGGAAATCCATAGAAGGCCGCCATGTACACTGGGATGATGATCAACAGAGAACTTCATCTCAACAACCGGGACACCCAGAAGGAGAAGAAGGGGATGAAGAAGAAGCAGAAGAAGAAGAAACCACTGGAGCCCTAGCATATACAGCAGAACTCCGAAGGCTGTATCAGATCATGGAGCAAGTGTGGGCACAACAATTGCTCAACGAACAAAACAATAGAATGCTCATGGCTCAGCTCTTGGAAGAAACTAGAGTCCACTCTGAATACAGTGAGGGTCTCTTATTGATGGCAGAAACTTATGGTGTAGTGGAAGCAGTTCGATCGGCGATACAGAGACCTCCTGTTCAATATGATCCACAAAGATTCCAAACACGACCACGGTCCGATAAAAACATCCAGATTCCCATTACTACCATGGAAGAACCTATTATTATATCTGAATCAATTGAGACAACCTCCCAAGAAGCAAGAACTCCTGACCAAGAACACACAATCACCACTGAAGAGTATACCGAGCCACTATCACCCACACCCCCACCGTCACCTCCTCGAACTGAAGTTGAAGACACCACCTCGACTGCCCAACCCACAGAGCAAACCTTCATCTTTCGTACTCCCCCCTCCAGTTCAACCTTGTTCTCCTCCTTTGAAACCCTGTCTATCAAGCCACCACCATCACAATCGAATCAACCGAATCGCTCATGGAGACAACCATAGGACAACCAGCCTCCACAACCTCTGTCATAGGCCATCTTGACACTAGATCACCATTTCTCGGATTCCCTGTCACCCCATCTCCCTTCACAAACTTTCCACCTCCAGGTTCTCACTTCACACCCCCCATACCACCAATCCTTCAACCCGCCCATGACTACTTTTGTAGAATGTTTCAAACCACCACCCAACCCCCCTCATTGAGCCCATTCCCAATGTCCACAGCACACTTATTCACCACGATCACACACACATCACCTACCATTCTGATATACATGGTAGATGCTACACTCACATCCACCCCTAAGAGTATGGACATTTCACCACCAACAACACCTCCACCTCCCCCCACACTCCCACCTTCCCCCATCCCCCCTCCACCAATTTCACCTGCACACACATCTCCTGTAGACACAGCATTCACACTTCCCATTCCCCAATTCCCTTCCCTTGCATCTTCCACTGTACAAACCACACCTTCATCTATAGGCAATGCATTTGACACCATGATTGTGTGTATGTCACAGTTAAGGACAGAATACAATCAGCTCTAGGCACATAACCAAAGGTTACAAGAACACTCTGAAGCATGACAACAATGCCTCGATACACTAGAAGAGGACAAAGCTAGTCTCCAAACTCAATTTCAAACCTTACAAGAGGCTCATGGCATGTTGGAGACACAATTTCAGAATGTAGATCAAGAAGCGATCCAAGGGTTGGAAAGCCATTTGCAAATACAACTGGAACAAAATTCCAAACTCCGGTGCAATATGGCACTCCTCAAACGACACCTTGCAGTAGCACAAGAGGAAAATAGACGTCTCCAACTACAGAACCAAGAAAACTTAGAGGCAACCATCGAAAGCACACCCAGGGCACACATTAGTCCCTCCAAATTTCAAGTTGTGACCCCAAAAAGCATCAAAATTATTCCTGAAGACTATGCCACTTTACTCGATGCACATGATCAGTTATCAGAAGAACTGGGTCAACTAAAGCAGACATGACAAAAAGAAATGACAGCGGGCCCCCAAGCCACTACCTCAACCTCCTCACTTATCACTGACTCGGAGGCCCTACAAGATCTCCAGAAACAAGTCACAGAATTGCAGGCACATCTACTACAATATGAAAGACCACCATCCCCACCTGAGGCTCCCACAGATGAAGAGATAGTCTCCATTCCTGTGGAACAAACATTTGAAGAGGAATATAATCCGCAACCCTTCTAGGTGAATGACAAACGGAAGAAGGTCAGGATACTTTCGAAGCACCACGACCACCATGGCTACGACAAGTGGAAGAAATGGGGAGTTCTCATGAAGAGTGCATAGTAATGCAAAATCAGGCCATGAGAGTCATAGAAGAAACCGTATTACAATCCAATTACTTCAAGAACTTGTCATCTAGACATCTCATCCTCTCATGAGAACTCCAATACAAGCCTTACTATGTTATTATGGCAGATTACAATGCAGAAATACAGAGAGTCACAGGAAATATTCCTTCCTTCACTACCGAGTTTCAACTCGAAGACCTTCCTCCAGAGGTGCAGAAAGGTAAAATCCATCAATCGACATGGCGGTAGAAACTTCTAGAGACATATCCTGAAATGTTGCGCACATGGAACAACGCGCCTTTACATCTACTTTACAATCCATGCTATGGCCCCATTCCACGACGCAGATCATGGAAATCATTCAACATAAAGGTACAGAATAATGCTCAATGTAAGGAGTGGCTCAATTATCTGTACATAGCGCCACCACAAGGACCACCCTCAACAACTTACATGATGGCAACAATTCGACATTGGATCCCTCGACTGAAACCGATGCCAAATGTCACGAGCCAAATGATGCTTAAAATTTTGGATATGATGCAGATCATACTCAAAACCTTTAGAAATGCAGCAGCACCATAGGTGCGTCTACTGGGGTTTACCAATGGAAATTATGATTTGGTGTATGACATGAGCACCACCCCCAGAATTTGTCTGGCTTACGCTTGGCATGCACGCATCAAATACCTCCCCGCATGTTATAAACAGACATTCGAAGACATGTTCAGATCCGGTTTCTGGGAGTATCAATCGGAGGTCTTCACACCTAAGCCCACACACCTAAGCCCACACACCTGCTTCATCTCTTTGCATGTGAACAAGCCATGTACTCCGAGTACTACATGACACCGCAACCAGATGTCCCAGGTGCAATAAATTGGGATGCACTGCAAGCTGATCTAGCAAGAGGATTAGGGATAGGAGAACACGGGCTAGCCACCAACGTTATCCAATACTATATTGACCACCCTACAGAACAAAGGTCTGTCAAGGACGACAGACACTAGAGAGGGGGGAGTATTGGCATACAAGCTAAAAGAAGAGCACACGAGCCCAAAGGAGCAGTCATGCATAATCCAGTAACAAGGCCTAATCATTTTTTCCATGAACTATTTCCAACTCAAGTGATTTTTATCACTACACAAACATTGTAAATTCTGTTTTTGGTAGAATAGACTCCATGTCGAGGAGTCCTCGAGCTTGAGGAGTATTAGAATTAGCTACATACCAATTTTCATAATTTTTAGACTCCATTTGAGCCCTCAAATAGGCTCTAGAACCTAATTTTTAGCTAGGCCAGACACTAGGTCTGGACAAGGCCAAAGCTAGTCAAAAAACTATAAAAAGAGCCAGAGAGCTCATTTTTGGGGAGATTTTTAGTGAGTTGAGCTTATCTAAGAGACTTTTTTATGAATGCAAAGAACTCCATTGTTCCTCTCTTTGTTCTTGCCTTGTGTGCGCATGTGTGTGTATGTGTGTGCATGTTTGTGTGCTTCTCACTCACGCACTTGTGCCTTCACTTGCTCATAGTCATCATACTAGTCCTCACGTCTCCACGGATTGATATTTATGAGGTGGATCTCCTCACGTTGGTACTTGCCATTGTGTTAGAGTGACAGAAGGGCAAAGGTAAATGTAGCTCATCTACTAGTAAGCAGAAATTTGCTAATTTTGCACAATAAAAAAGGGAAGACAAAGATGAGAAGAAAACAAAAAAACAAAAATAGTCCTACAAATATTGCAAAGGAAATGATCATGTCATAAAGACTTGTCCAAAGCTGGCTACAAAAGAGGCAAAGAATAAAGAGGCTGGAATGGTTGTTGTAAAGGCCATTACACCTAAAATGGATTCTTTTAGTCTTCTGTAGAATGAAGAATAGGCGTTTACTACCGTTTGCAGCTATGACCCATCTTCTCATGAACAATGTATGTTTGTAATAGACTCAGATGTTTGGTACTTTGAGAGTGGGGCAACCAAACATATTGGCTCGCAACGAAGTTTCTTCCGTTCACTTGATCATACCCCTATAGGGAATATTGTCACATGCACTGAAAACTCCTCTTATCCTATAATGGGATTTGGTAAGATCATTCTGACTATTATTGATGGTAGTTCTTTCACATTGTCAGATGCTTTTTTTGTACCAAGGATCAAGAAAAATTTGTTGTCAGTTTTAGAACTAGCCAAGATCGGCTTGGTTGTCAAAATTGTTGATGACAGATGTACAGTTTATGATCTGTCAAATGGCAATGTTATTATTGCTTTTGGCATTTTATGTCATGGGCTATATAAGCTCATACACTAAGCAAAATATGTGAATGATTCAGCATGTGTAGTTCAAGATTCTCAGTCTATCTCAGATGCGAAGCTTTGGCATTCATGCTTTGGTCATCAAAATTTTGCTAGCTTGCTACACCTGCAAAAATATGAAATGGTGTCCTCTCTACCCAAACTTGAGGCACCTTGTGAACATGTCTATGAAGGTTGTATTCTAGGAAAAATACATTGTTCCTCCTTCCCAAAAGATGGTTCAATATGAGCTACTCAGAAATTACAACTTGTTCATAGTGATATCAATGGTCCTATGCAAACACCTTCTTTTGGGAACTAACTTTGCTTTGTGAATTTTATTGATTATTATTCCAAACATGGATAGGTGTATCCATTGAAAGCAAAGTGCGAGGTTTTTATGCGCTTCAAGTAGTTTCTAGTTTTGGTTTAAAATATGTGAGCATGTAAAAAGGGCACCCTCTATTTTGATAAACTTGAGAATACATGTCTTTTGATTTTAATGCATTTCTGGTTGAGCGTGGGATAAAACATCAATGTATAGTGTCGTATACACCTCAACAAAATGGAGGTGTTGAAAGAAAGAATAGGCCTCTCATGGAGATGATGAGGTATACGGTTAGAATGTTGGAGCTCGAGGTCTGTGGAAGCATGCGAACAACACAAGGAAGAAGAAGAAGCTTGGAGCACAACACACAATATTGAATGTATTACCACTAGAATGTACAAAGATAAGTAACCTGTTAGGGCTATAGCCATATATACAAGGGGGGGATGTGAAGAGATGGATTTGTAGTTGATGAAGATGAAGTGGTGTTGCAAAAACTTTGTAATACACCAGCCAAATGGACTCCAAAGATATGTGGTGGGCCCTTTTACCTTGCCAAAGGATGTATTAGACACCCTATGTACCTTGTAAGATCACTCTCAAAAAGTTGAATCAAAACAGATAAGTTGGAGTGGATTCAAGAGCCAAAAACTTGTTATTTATGTTCATCCACCTATCCAAAGTTTTGAAAGATTCTCTAGCTGCAGTAGCAATTAACTTAATTCCTTTTGTGGAACTCTTATGAACTTAGTAAGCTAACAATCGTGGGTGATTTGATAAAAAACGATGAATTATACAAAGAGAAACAAGCTTAGCAAGTCATAGGATGACCTTGATTTTCCCGAGCTGCAACAATACTCAGACCCATGAGCAGTAAAATGAAAATATCTCAAGCTTTAAGAATCAAATGATTATGAAATCTTGTAAGCATATACTAGATAGTATTTTGAATCTAATAAGCTTTAAATCAAAGAAAATGGACAAGTACACACTGAGAAACAACTCTGACAAAATGATTGTTTTGAGAGAGTGCTGTGAGAGAAGAAGAAAACCAAGTGATATAGTTGACTTCAAATGATCATAGCTGAATATTGAAACATCCAATTGTAATGAGAATTTGTGAACATATACTAGACTTATAGAGCTAACTTTACCAAGTTAAATCATTGAAAATGATTCACCAAGCTTAGAGAAATCATCTCTACAATCTGACTGAGAAAACTGAGAGATATGGCAATGAATAGTACACTTCATAAGAACATGAAGATATGAACTCAAATGATCATGAAAATGAAAGTATATTGATTATAAAATACAATGGACTTACTGGTACATATGTGTGCCTTGAAACCACACCTTGATATGGCATAAAGCTCAGCTCTTGGAGGTCTTCTCTTAACCATGACTAAAACTGCCATGTATTTATAGTTGATCTTGAGAGCCTAACTTCCCTCAATCACTCTTCAACCTATTAGTGATTGATTTGATTCTCCAACTACCATCAATCACAAATTCGTGGCTTCTCTTTCCTCTTTTGATCAAGTGGACTCGAGAACTTAAGATTCTCTCACGTTTACATCAAGTAAAACTTCAAAAAGTTACAAGAGGTAGTTCACAAGTGAACTTTACATTGTCTTCATTTTAAAGCTTCTTCTATGACTTTGTGGGACTCAAGCCAATACTTAGACTTGTCATAGAATTGCTCCAACAGCTCCCCCTCAAGCCAAGTATGCTTAAGGTCTTCAATCCTCCAAGATTACCTGGAAACCTATCATAGCCTTGAATTTGCAAAGCTTTGTACCATCCAATGCTTTGGTTAGAATATTTGCACATTGTTGATGAGTGGACACATATGATATTTGAATCTCCTTGCTCACAATCTTCTCTCTTACATAATGATAATGAACTTAAATATGTTTAGTCCTTGCATGAAAAATTGGATTAGCAGCTAAGTGAATAGAGCTCATATTGTCACCAAAAATATTTGGAGTTCCAATCTCCAAACCAAGATCTTTGAATAGTGTCTTCATCCACATAGCTTCTTGAGTAGCTATGGCAAGACCTCTGTATTCAGCTTCAGTAGAAGAGAGAGAAACTATGGGTTGCTTCTTGGATGACCATGAAACAAGTTTTGAACCTGCAAAGGTAAGATAACGTGAGGTGCTCCTTCTGTCTTCCTTGGAGCCAACCCAATCTGCATCAGAGAACAATTTCAAACTTAAATCAAATACATAAGGGTAATATAACCCCTCATTCATGGTCCCTTTGAGATATCTGAATATCCTCTTGGCAGCCTCCATGTGAGGTTTCCTGGGTGTGTGCATAAATTGACTTAGCACACTCACACTATAACATATATCAACCCTTGTCAATGTGGCATAGTTCAAACTACCCACAAGGCTTTGATAACCTGTCACATCTTCTATGAGTTCACTTCATGTGAGCTCAATTTATGATTAACCTCCATTGGAGTACTTGCAATCCTACAATCTTGCATCTTGAATTTTGCCAACATGTCTTTAATGTACTTTCTTTGGGTAAGAAACAAACCATGATCTTTGTAGACAACTTCCAATCCTAGGAAATAGGTAAGTGAGCCCAAGTCACTTATCTTGAACTCTTCTCTCATCTGTTCTTTGATTCTCTTCATGCCATATGTATCATTTCCTATGAGTATAATACCATCTACATACACACACAAACAGATGACTTCAGAATTACTCCTTTTTATGAATGGTGATGGATCTGCCTTGCTAGGTTGAAATCCTTTGTCCTGCAAGAATGACACAAGCCTATGATTCCAAGCCCTTGGGGCTTGTTTGAGTCCATATAAAGCTTTATTAAGTTTACACACATAATCAGGATATATGTGATTCTCAAAACCATGTGGTTGTGCCATATATACCTCTTTTGTTATCCATCCATTAAGAAATGCATTTTTTATATCCAATTGAAGTATCTTCCAATTCTTGGAAGAGGCAATACTAACCAAAACCCTAATAGTAGGCATCTTTGCCACAGGAGAGAAGGTCTCCTCATAATCAATTCCTTGAGTTTGTGCAAAGCCTTTTGCCACAAGCCTTGCCTTATACCTGTTAATGGAGGCATCTGAGTTCTTCTTCAATTTGTAGATCCACCTTGAGCCTATCACTTTCGTTGATGGAGACTTGGGAACCAAGTCTCCATTGCATGCCTCCATTCTGATTTCTTCCATTGCATGCTTCCATTCTGATTTCTTCTTTGCTTCCTCAAATGTTGAAGGTTCCTCTTGATTTATGTCATGTGCTAGATAGATTGAATGTTTAGTGACTAGAGAAGTATCAAACCCATACCTTTCTGGCTTTCTTTTCTCCCTCATGGACCTTCTTAGGCCATGATGTAATGATTTTGCCTCTTGTCCAAGTTCCTGCATTTTTTCTTTACCTTTAGACTTCCACATTTTGATTTTTTCATACTGAGTTGCTTCATCATCTTCTGAGGTATCCTCCTCTTCAACTTTAGAAGAACTATCCTTAACAAGTTTTGGAAAATCTTCTTCAAGATCATAAGGTAGGTTGACCTTTCTACATGAATCTTGATACCAAGAACTATTCTCATCAAATACTACATCTCTACTCACCAAGAATCCTTTGGTTGTTGGGTTGTATAATATGTAGATCTTTTGATTGTTGTCATATCCAATGAAGACACACCTTTCTGCTTTGGGATCAATCTTGCCTCTAACCTGTGAAGGAACATGAGCAAAAGCAACACATCCAAAAATCTTACAATGATCCAAGCTTGGTCTTCTTCCATTCCAAGCCTCATATGGTGTCATGCCATCAAGTGATTTTGAAGGTAACATGTTAATCAAATAAGTGGCCATGGATATAGCCTCAACCCATAAGTAATTAGGTAAGTACTTTTCATTTAGCATAGACCTTGTAGCTTCAACAATTGTCCTATTCCTTCTTTTTGCCACGCCTTTTTGCTCAGGAGTGTACCTTGTAGTGATCTCTCTTTTGATTCCTCTTTCTTGAAGAAAGGAGTCAAATTCATGGGAGAAGTACTCTCCCCCTCCATCTGACCTTAGCCTTTTTAGTGTTTTACCTGTTTGATTCTCCATAAGAGCCAAATATCTTTTGAAGCATGAAAAGACTTCATCTTTGTGTTTCATAAAGTATAATATAGTCCACCTACTGCAATCATCAATGAAGGAGACATAATACCTTGATCCAGATATTGAAGCATCCTTGATAGGTCCCCATATATCTGTATGAACCAACTCCAAGAGATCTCCATGCATATATCCTTTCTTCATGAATGGTAACCTGTGAGACTTTCCAAATTGACGTGCACTACACTTATAAATCATGTGTTGTTTTCACAAGTTAGGGAGTCCAAGTACACTTTGGTCCCTGCAAATTTGCTTTAATGATCTTTCACTAATATGTGCTAACCTTTTGTGCCATACTTCCAATTCTGTGAGTGTTTGACTACCGTAATTAAAGAGAGCAATGTTTCTAGTGTCTTGTAATTCAAATGTGAACAATCTACCTGTCTTTTCACCTTTTGGCAATTCTTCTGAATCCTTGACTTGGATCTTCAACAAATGTTCTTGCTTTTGTGAACCTGACTTGCAACCCTTTCTCTACTATCTGCCCAACACTTATCAAATTCTTTGTAATGGTAGGGACATAGAGTATCTTACTGAGTAAGTTGATGTTTCCATCAGGTGCTTAAACATTTCCTATTTTCTCCACAAGGTGTCTTGTATCATCTCTTGTTTGTACCTCATGCTTGTTCCTTGGATCTTCTAAATCTGATAGGAGGGCCACATTTCCTGCCACATGATTTGAACAACCTGAATCTATGTAGAAAACATGCTCATCAGATTTACCTTGTGACATGGCCATATTCATGATTAGCAATGAGTCCTCTTGATTTGAGTCTTATGTGTAGTTATTGAAGTCTCTTCTTCCCCTATTGCCTCCTTGATAGTTTGAATGGTTGTGACTGTTGTAGTTGCCATGGTAATTGTTTTCCTCTTGAGTAGCCATAACTTCCTCTATTGTAGCCTCTGCCTCTTTGATTCCTAGAATTCCTAAAGCAATTTTCAGTTGTATGATTAGTTAATCCACAAATAGAGCATGAATTAGAGACTTTGGATCTCCCCCTACCTTGTCTTCCTCCTCTGCCTCTACCTCTACCATGTCTTCCTCTACCTGCGTAGTTAGCTTGATGTGTAACTACTTCATCATCCACTTTCTTTCCTCTTCCTTTGTTTTCTTCGGACTTGCTTTTATCAGTATACAAAGCTGAAGATTGATTACCTTTGGAGCTTTTTCCATTCTTGATAAGCTTGGCCTCTTTAGTAAGTAGTTGACATATGTGCTATGTCCTTGAGCTTTGTGACAAAATCAGTCACATTTTGTTTGGGAACTTTCTTGAGAGTTGTGAAGTCTAGCCATAGTTGATGCTTCCTGGCCTTTGTACTTGAAGAGAAGAAGGCTTCAAGTGCATTCCACACTTCTTGAGATGTTTTACAACTTCTAATGTGAGGCAACAAAAAATCTGAGATAGAGTTGAGGAGATAAGACCTTGCAAGTGCATCCTTGGAGCACCATGTGCTCAATCTTTCTTGCTCTTCTTGTGTTGGTTGCCTTTTGTTCTTGAAACTTGGCCTAACTTCATCTCCAGCTACATAACCATATAAATTCCTTCCTTGAAGATAAGCTTCCATCCTCAACGACCATACTGAGTAGTTACCTCTATCCAATTTTTCAATTGATGAAGGAAATCCATCTGCCATGTTGTCCAACATTGCTCTGATACCACTGTAAAGAGATGGATTTGTAGTTGATGAAGATGAAGTGGTGCTGCAAAAACTTTGTACTACACCAGCCAAATTGACTCCATAGATATGTGGTGGGCCCTTTTAGCTTGCCAAAGGATGTATTAGACACCCTATGTACCTTGGAATATCACTCTCAAAAAGTTGAATCAAAACAGATAAGTTGGAGTAGATTCAAGAGCCAAAAACTTGCTATTTATGTTCATACACCTGTCCAAAGTTTTCAACAATTCTCTGGCCACAGCAGTACTTAAATTAATTACTTTTAGGGAACTCTTATGCACTTAGTAGGCTAACAATCATGAGTGACTTGATAAAAAAAGATGAACTACACAAAGAGAAACAAACTTAGCAAGTCATAGGATGACCCCGATTTTCCTGGGCTGCAACAGTACTTAGATCCATGAGCAGTAAAATGCAAATATCTCAAGCTTTAAGAATCAAATGATTATGAAATTTTGTAGGCATATACTAGACAGTATGCTGAATAAAAAAAGCTTTAAATCAAAGAAAATGGTGAAGTATACATTGAGAAATAGCTATGACAAAATGACTGTTTTGAGAGATTGCTACCGGAGAAGAAGAAAACCAAGTGACACAGTTGACTTCAAATGATCATAGCTGAATATTGAAACATCCAATTGTAATAAAAATTGGTGACCATACAGTAGACTTAGAGAGCTAACTTTATCAAGTTAAATAGTTGAAAAGGATTCACCAAACTCAGAGAAATCATCTCTGCAATCTGAGTGAGAAAACTGAGAGATATGGGAGTGAACAGTACACTTCACAAGAACATGAAGATATGAACTCAAATGATCATGAAAATGAAAGTATATTGATTGTACAATACAATGGCCTTATTGATACATATGTGTGCCTTGAAACCACACCTTGATATGGCATAAAGCTCAGCTCTTAGAGGTCTTCTCTTAACCACGACTAAAACTACTATGTATTTATAGTTGATCTTGAGAGCCTAACTTCCCTCAATCACTCTTCAATCTATTAGTGATTGATTTGATTCTCCAACTACCATCAATCACGAATTCGTGGCTTCTCTTTCCTCTTTTGATCAAGTGACTCAACCACTTTAGATTCTTTCACTTTTACATCAAGTAAAACTTCAAAAAGTTACAAGAGGTAGTTCACAAGTGAAGTTTACATTGTCTTCATTTTAAAGCTTCTTCTATGACTTTGTGGGACTCAATCCAATACTTAGGCTTGTCATAGACTTGCTCCAACAGGGGAAATTCTCCTAAAGAGGGAAAAATGTGCCCTAGTGGTCCTAGTGTGTTCACACTCAACACTACCTAAATATATCAACAAATCCCCCTGGGAGTGATGCGGTGAACAAGGAGTTGGCACTCATTTATAAGAAAGTTCCAAGCTATGTGGAATCAATCCACAAAAGGAAGTAAACCCAAAGCTTTGCGAAAAGCTTCAAACTTTTCCCTAGGCAGAGCCTTCGTGAAAAGGTCTGCAATGTTCTCCTGCCTGGGCACATATGCCAAGCTAATCTCTCCGGCAGAGAAACTCTCCGTGACATAATGATAATGCACCTCAATGTGCTTAGTGCGAGCATGGAACATAGGGTTCCTCGCAACTGCTAATGTGCTCTAACTATTAGTGAAGATGGTGGTGGCAGAAGACTGACCAACACCCAAATCAGCCATAAGGTGTCTAAGCCACACACACTCAACAGTCACTGTGAAAGCTGCACCATACTTAGCCTTGCAACTAGAAGTGGCCACAGTAGGCTGCTTCTTGCTCAACCAAGATATACATGAGCTATCAAGCATGAAGAAAAATCCATTAGTGCACACATGAGTGTCATAGCAACTAGTCCAGTAGGAGTCAGAAAAAGCATGCAAATCTAGCGGTAGTGATCCCCCCTTTGGATAAAGAAATCCAAGTAGCCAGGTACCACTCAAGTAGCAAAAGATGCACTTAACCACCTACCAATGCTTGACACCTAGGCAGTGCATAAAACTGCTCATTTGTGAGACAACAAACTGAATATCTGGTCGAGTAATGCATAAGTAAATCAAGCATCCAATAGCCTATTGATAGAGAATAGCATCAAATGCATCTCCATCATCATGAAGACTCAATCATAAACCTGTCTCCATAGGAGTGGTAATAGTTTTACAATATTCAAGCCAAAACACTCCAATAATGTGTCAATATATTTCATTTGACACAAAGCCATTCCACAATCAACTTGCATAAATTGAATGCCCAAATAATGATGCAAATGCCCCAAATTAGACATCTCAAATAAGGCATGCAAATCAACCTTAAAATCAACAATATGCTTCTCACGAGGACCAGTGAGCAGCATGACATCAACATACACAACAATGATCAGAAGCACATCATTAGCACGCTTAGCATATAAGGTGCTCTCAATTGGGGTGTTCTCAAAACCATGTGCTCAGGTAGGCATGTACCTTTTCATATCAAGCACATGGTGCTTGCTTTAAACCATATAATGCCTTCTTTAACCTTCACACCTGGTTTTCATGCCCTTTTTGCACAAAGCCATGGGGCTAAAAAACATACACTTCTTCATGCAAGTCACCATTCAAAAATGCAGTTTTAATGTCCAAGTGATGTACATTCAAACCATGATGAAGTGCAAGTGCATAGACGCTATGAATAGTAATCATTCGGCATGTAGGTGCAAATGTCTCATCAAAATCAATGCCTCTTTCCTACACATAACCCTTTGCATCAAGCCTAGCCTTATACTTGTCAATTGTTCCGTCAAGCTTACACTTCAGCTTGTATACCCACTTAGTGTCAATGGCCTTCTTGCCAAGAAACAAATCACATAAAGTGCACATACCATTTTTCATAATAGCATCATATTCTGATTGCATAGCAGCCATCCAATTTTCAGACATTTGTGCTTCATCAAATGAAACAGGCTCATTCTCATCATAGAGACTAGATGCAGCCATAGCATAGCAATCTGATGCAAAAGAACCACTATGAGCGCCAAAACGAGTACAATATGAAAGAGGTGCATCTAATTTTGTATCATGCAAAGTCTACACTAGCCATTTTGGCATAGTTTTTGCCTCCTCAGTAGCAGCTCTCTCATCAACAAGTGCATCATGTAAATTTGCATCAGAAATAGAATGATCTGCATCATCACATGAAACCTGTAAAGGCTGAGAAGTTGCCTCATTAGGACAAGCACTAGACTATCCACCTATAAAAAGAGGAAGCAAAGTATCATACATGTATTTGGAGCCAACAGATGTCTCCTTAGTACATGAAAGTGGTGGTTGAATAGTAACTTCCACAAAAACAACATCACGGCTAACCAAAATGCGTTTAATCTATGGATGATACAGACGATAGCTTTTGCTTTCAAAATTGTACCCAACAAAAATACATTTCACTACTTTATCATCCAATTTTCTACGTTGTTGTTCAGGCAGTAATGCATATGCAAAACAACCAAAAACATGCAGATGAACAATAGATGGCTTGTGACCATGCCAAGCCTCATATGGAATGATAGACTACAATGCTTTAGTGGGACACCTGTTAAGTACATATATTGCACACATGACAACCTCAAGCGAGAAACTATATGGTAAAGCATGACTCTTGACCATACACCTTGCCATCTCCATGAGTGACCCATTCTTCCATTCAGCAACTCCATTCTTGTACATCTATCATCAACAAATTTCACAACCAAGACAATCTTGGCTAAAGTTGAAACTGATAACACATTCTTCTTGATCCTTGGCACAAATAAATGTTGGAGATAGACGTCTGCGGAAGCACACGAACAGCACAAGGAAGAAGAAGAAGCTTGGAGCACAAACACACAATACTGAATGTATAACTAGAGAATGTACAAAGATAAGTAGCCCATTAGGGCAATAGGCGTATATACAAGCCAAGGGGAAAAAACCTCCTAAAGAGGGAAAAAAGTGCCCCGGCGGTCCTAGAGTGTTCACACACATCACTACCTAAATATATCAACAAATCCCCCCTGGGAGTGATGCGGTGAACAAGGAGCTGGCACTCATGTATAAGGAAGTGCCAAGCTATGTGGAAATCACTCCACAAAAGGAAGTAAGCCCAAAGCTTTGCGGAAAGCTTCAAACTTCTCCCTAGGCAGAGCCTTCGTGAAAAGGTCTGCAATGTTCTCCTGCGTGGGCACATATGCCAAGCTGATCTCCCCAGCAGAGAACCTCTCCCTGACATAGTGATAATGCACCTCAATGTGCTTAGTGCGAGCATGGAACATAGGGTTCCTCGCAACTGCCAATGCGCTCTGACTGTCAATGAAGATGGTGGTGGCAGAAGACTGGCCAACACCCAAATCAGCCATAAGGCGTCTGAGCCACACACACTCAATAGTCGCTGTGAAAGCTGCCCTATACTCAGCCTCACAACTGGAAGTGGCCACAGTAGGCTGCTTCTTGCTCAACCAAGATATACATGAGCTACCAAGCATGAAGCAAAAACCACTAGTGGACACATGAGTGTCATAGCAACCAGCCCAATCTGAGTTAGAAAAAGCATGCAAATCTGGCGGTAGTGATCCCCCCTTGGGATAAAACAACCCAAGTAGCCGAGTACCACTCAAGTAGCGAAAGATGCGCTTAACCGCTTTCCAATGCGTGACTCCTGGGCAATGCATAAACATGCTCATCTGTGAGACAGCAAACTGAATATCTGGCCGAGTAATGCATAAGTAAATCAAGCATCCAACAGCCTGCTGATAGAGAACATCATCAAATGCATCTCCAGCATCATAAAGACTCAATCGTAAACCTGTCTCCATAGGAGTGGCAATAGGCTTACAGTCTTCAAGGCCAAAACGCTGCAATAATGTGTCAATATATTTTGTTTGATACAAAGCCATTCCACCATCAACTTGCATAAACTGAATGCCCAAATAGTGATGCAAATGCCCCAAATCAGACATCTCAAATGAGGCATGCAAATCAGCCTTGAAATCAGCAATATGCTTCTCAATAGGACCAGTGAGCAGCATGTCGTCTACATAGATAACAATGATCAGAAGCACATCATTAGCACGCTTAACATATAAGGTGCTTTCAGTTGGACTGTTCTCAAAACCATGTGCAATCAGATAGGCATGTATCTTCTCATACCAAGCACGTGGTGCTTGCTTTAAACCATATAACGCCTTCTTTAACCTGCACACTTGGTTTTCATACCCTTTCTGCACAAAGCCACGGGGCTGAAAAACATACACTTCTTCATGCAAGTCACCATTCAAAAATGTTGTTTTAATGTCCAACTGATGTACATTCCAACCATGATGGGTTGCAAGTGCACAAATGCTCCGAACAGTAGTCATACAGCATGTAGGTGCAAAGGTCTCATCAAAATCAATGCCTCTTTCCTGCGCATAACCCTTTGCAACAAGCCTAGCCTTATACCTGTCAATTGTACCATCAGGTTTACGCTTCAGCTTGTATACCCACTTAGTGCCAATGGCCTTCTTGCCAGGAGGCAAGTCACATAAAGACCATGTACCATTCTTCATTATAGCATCATATTTAGATTGCATAGCAGCCATCCAATTTTCTGAATTCTGTGCTTCATCAAAAGAAACAGGCTCATTCTCATCACAGAGACTAGATGCAGCCATAGCATAGCAATCTGATGCAAAGGAGGCACTATGAGAGCCTGAACGAGTACGATATGACAAAGGTGCATCTAATTTGCCGTCACGCAAAGTCTGCACCAGCCATTTTGGCATAGTTTTTGCTTGCTCAATATCAGGTCTCTCATCAGCAAGTGCATCATGTAAATCTGCATCAGAAATGGAATGATCTGCATCATCATATGAAACCTGCAAAGGCTGAGAAGTTGCCTCATTAGGACCAGCACTAGACATTCCACCTGTAAAAAGAGGCATCAAGGTATCATACATGTCTTTGGAGCTAACAGATGTCTCCTTAGTACATGAAAGCAATGGCTGAATAGCATCTTCCACAAAGACAACATCACGGCTAACCAAAATGCGTTTAGTCTGTGGATGATATAGACGATAGCCTTTACTTTCAGAACTGTACCCAACAAAAATACATTTTATTGCCTTATCATCCAATTTTCTGCGATGTTGTTCAGGCACTAATGCATATGCCAAACAACCAAAAACACGCAGATGAGCAACAGATGGCTTGCGGTCATGCCAAGCCTCATATGGAGTGATAGACTGCAACACTTTAGTGGGACACCTGTTCAGTACATATGCTGCACACATGACAGCCTTAAGCCAGAAACTATGTGGTAAAGCCTGACTTTTGACCATGCACCTCGCCATCTCCATGAGTGACCTGTTCTTTCGTTCAGCAACTCCATTCTGTTGAGGTGTATACGGCACTATATATTGGTGTTTTATCCCACGTTCAGCCAGAAATGCATTAAAATCTGAAGACATATATTCCCCCCCTCGATCAGAACGGAGGGTGCCCATTTTACATGCTGACAGATTTTCAGCCAAAACCAAAAACTATTTGAAGCACATGAACACTTCGAACTTTGCTTTGAGTGGATATACCCATGCATGCCTGGAAAAATCATCAATGAAAGTCACGAAGTAAAGGTAATTTCCAAAAGAGGGTGTCTGCATAGGACCACAGACATCACTATGTACAAGCTGCAATTTCTGCGTAGCCCGAACTGAACCATCTTTTGGAAAGGAAGAACGCTGCATTTTGCCAAAAATACAGCCTTCACAAACATGTTTTCCAGGAGCCTCAAGTTTGGGCAAAGAGGACACCATTTCAGATTTCTGCAGGTGTAGCAAACTAGCAAAATTCAGATGACCAAAGCGTGCATGCCAAAGCTTTGCATCTGACATAGCCTGAGAATCATGAACTGCACATGCCGAATCATTCATAGATCTTTCATAGTCTATGAGCTTATACAGCCCACGACATAAGATGCCAGAAGCAATAATCACATCACCATTTGAGAGATCATGGACTGTACACCTGTCATCAACGAATTTCACAACCAAGCCAATCTTGGCTAATGCAGAAACTGATAACAGGTTCTTTTTTATCCCTGGCACAAATAAAGCATCTCACAAAGTGAAAGAACTACCATCAACAGTAGTCAGAATGATCTTACCAACTCCCATAACAGGATAAGAGGAGTTATTGGCGCATGTGACAGTATTTCCTGTAGGGGCAGGCTCGAGTGAAGAGAAGAAACTGCGCTGCGAGGTAATATGTTTGGTCGCCCCACTGTCAAAGTACCAAACATCTGAGTCTACTACATTAATCATGAGAAGATGGGTCAAAACTGCAGACAGTAGTAAACGCCCAATCTTCTTCCTGCACAAGATTTGCAGACTCTGTTTTTGGTGTAGAGGCCTCTGCAACAACCATTCCAGCCTCTTTCTTCTTTGCCTCTTTAGCAGCCAGTTTTGGACAGTTCTTTATAATATGATCATTTCCTTTACAGTACTTGCAGAACAATTTCTGCTTTTGTGATTTCTTCTCATCTTTATCCTGGTTCTTCGATTGTGCAGCATTTGTAGATTTCTGCTTACTAGTAGAAGAGCTCCATTTTCCTTTGCCCTTTTGACTAGCCAGGAAAGCTTGATCTGCAACACGCATAATGGACCTGTTCTGCCTGGACTGATCTTCCTGCAACAGAACAGAGACTAATTCCTCAAATGAAAAGGCATTCGGATTGCCTTTAATCATCAACCGAAGAGTAGAGGCAAAACTCTGATATGAATCAGGAAGACCATTCAGAACGGTCTGCATAAGTGAGCTATCTGGTATAACCTCATCAACAGAAATCAATTGTTCCTTCAGGTCTTTGATCTTTGTAAGAAAACTGTCCATAGAATCACCTTCATTCATGTGCTCACTCTCCAACTGTTTTCGGAGGTAAGCAACACGAGCCTCATTCCTAGCCTGGTACAAAGTGGTAAGTGTATCCCAAGCATCCTTTGCTGTTCTGCAAGAGCGAATGTGAGGAATAATGGCACGTTTGACAGACAAAGCTATCAATGCATGTGCCTGGGCATCTCTGCCATCCCAACGAATCTGCTCTGCAGTAGGTGCAACAGAAACAACAACACGAACAGGAATCTGTGGAATATCATCTTCGACACCATCTTCATCAGCTCCAGCACTTGTATTTGTAGTACCTGTAGTCGCAGGTGTAACATGACGTCTTTCAACACCTTGCACAATGTTCCATAGTCCTTTTGCAACCAGTACATGTCGCATCATATAAGCCCATAATGGGTAGTTGGTACCATCCAACTTATCCTCAACAGCCAATATACGGAATACATCACTGCTTTCAGCCATGGCCGGTGACTAAAATACCTTGATGCAGAAAATTGATTGTATCTCAAAAAGTTGAACGGAACTGCCCAGACGAGTTCTGCTAGACCTGTAGTAGACTTCGAGACGCTTAAATTGGCGAATAGAAATTGGTATATACCTTTGGCACAAAAGGACGAAATAGCCTACACAAGCGTTGCGATAGTGCGTTCGGAGGCCGAAACGAGCTCAGATCGCGATTTCGGCACCACAAAGCGATGCTATTTTGATCTCGGAAACACCTTGAGTATGCTCACCAAATTTCGTGTGAATCTGAGACTGCAAACAGAGGAGTGTCGACGGCGCCCTAGAAGAAGCGACGACCTGCTCTGATACTAATTGTTGGAGATAGACGTCTGCGGAAGCACGCGAACATCACAAGGAAGAAGAAGAAGCTTGGAGCACAAACACACAATACTGAATGTATTACTAGAGAATGTACAAAGATAAGTAGCCCATTAGGGCAATAGGCGTATATACAAGCCGGGGGAAAAAAACGTCCTAAAGAGGGAAAAAAGTACCCCGGCGGTCCTAGAGTGTTCACACACATCACTACCTAAATATATCAACAATAAAGCATCCGACAATGTAAAAGAACTACCATCAGCAATAGTTAGAATGATCTTAGCAACTCCCATAATAGGATAAGAGGAGTTGTTGGTGCATGTGATAGTATTCCCTGTAAGGGCAGGCTCAAGTGAAGTGAAGAAACTGCGCTTCAAGGTAATATGTTTGGTTGCCCCACTATCAAAGTACCAAACATCCAAGTCTATTGCAGACATACATTGTTCAAGAGAAGATGGGTCAAAATTGCAAACACTAGTAAATGCCTATTCTTCATTCCGTACAAGACTAGGAGACTCTGTTTTCGATGTAGAGGCCTCTGCAACAACCACTCCAGCCTCTTCTTTCTTTGCCTCTTTTGCAGCCAGTTTTGGACACTACTTTATGACATGATTTTTCCTTTACAGTACTTACAAAAGAATTTCTGCTTTTCTAATTTCTTTTGATCTTTGTCTTCCTTCTTCGAATGTGTAGCATTTGCAGATTTCTGCTTACTAGTAGATGAGCTCCATTTACCTTTGCCCTTCTAACTAGCCAAGAAAGCTTGATCTGCAACATGCATAATAGAATTGTTTTGCCTAGATTGATCTTCCTGCAACAGAACATAGATTAACTCCTTAAATGTCAAGGCATTTAGACTGCCTTTCATCATCAAACAAAGAGTAGAAGCAAAACTCTGATATGAATCAGGAAGATCACTCAGAACGGTCTGCACAAGTGAGCTATCAGGTATAAATTCATGAGCAGAAATCAATTGTTCCTTCAAGTCTTTCATCTTTGTCAAAAAACTATCCATAGAATCACCTTCATTCATATGCTCACTCTCCAACTATTTTCAGAGGTAAGCAACATGAGCCTCATTCCTAGCCTGTTACAATGTGAGAAGTGTATCCCAAGCATCCTTAGCTATTATGCAAGAGCGAATCTGAGGAATAATGGCACATTTGATAGACAAGGTTATCAATGCATGTGCCTAAGCATCTCTGCCATCCCAACAAATTTGCTCTATAGTAGGTGCAAGACGAACCACAACACGAACAAGAATATGCAAAATATCACCATCTTCGTCGCCATCTGCATCAGCTTCAGTACCTATATTTGCAGGTGTAATAGGATGTTATTCAATACCTTGCACAATATTCCACAGTCCTTTTGTGACCAATACATGCAGCATCATATAAGCCCACAATGGGTAATTCATACCATCTAACTTATCCTCAACAACCAACATACAAAATACATCAGTGCTTTCAGCCATGGCCACTGACTAAAATACCCTGATGCAGAAAAATGACTATATTTGAAAAAGTTGAGCAAAAATCCCTTGACGAGTTTTGCTAAACCTGTCGCAGACTATATTGACGAACTGAAACGCTTATACTGGTGAATCGAAACCTGTATATACCTTTGGTAGAAAAAGACAAAATAGCCTACATAAGCACTATGATAGTGCGTTTGGAGGCCAAAATGAGCTCAGATCGTGATTTCGGCACCACAAAGCAAAGCAGTTTTGATCTCCTAATCACCTTGAGTATGCTCACCAAATTTTGTGCGATTCTAAGACTGTGACCGGAGAGGTGTTGATGACAACCTAGATGAAGCGACGACCTCCTCTAATACCAACTGTTGGAGTTTGAGGTATGTGGAAGTACACTATGGAGTTTGAGGTCAGTATTACCAATTCTTGTGGTAATATTGAATGTATTACCACTAGAATGTACAAAGATAAGTAACCCATTAAGGCTATAGGCATATATACAAGCCAGGGGAAAAAAACCTCCTAAAGAGGGAAAAAAGTGCCTCTGCAGTCCTAGTGTGTTAACACATATCACTACCTAAATATATCAACATAGAAGTCAGGCTTTACCACATAGCTTCTACTTTGAGGCCATTATGTGTGCAGTGTATGTACCTAACAGGTGTCCCACTAAAGCATAGTAGTCTATCACTCCATATGAGGCTTGGCATGGTTGCAAGTCATTTGATTCTCATCTACATGTCTTTGGTTGTCTGGCATATGCATTAATGCCTGAACACCAACACAAGAAATTGGATGATAAAGCAGTGAAACGTAATTTTTTTGGGTACAGTTTTGAAAGCAAAGGCTATCATCTTTATCATCCACAAATTAAACACATTTTGGTTAGTTGTGATGTTTCTTTTGTGGAAGATGCAATTCAGCCATTACTTTCATGTATTAAAGAGACATCGATTAGCTCTAGAGATTCGTATGATAATTTGCTTCCTCTTTTTATAGGTGGACAGTCAAGCACTAGTCCAAATGAAGCAGTTTCTCACTCATTTACATGTTCCACATGATGGTGCAGATTATTCCATTTTTGATGCAAATTTACATGATGCACTTGTTGATGAGAGGACTAATATAGAGGAGGCAAAAACCATGCTTAAATGGATGGTGCAAAATTTTCAAGATAGCAAATTAGATGCACCTCTATCATATCATACTCATTCATGCTCTCATACTGCTTCTTTTGCATCAGATTGCTATGTTATGGCTACCTCTAGCCTTTGAGATGAGAATGATCATGTTTCTTTTGATGAAGCACAAAATTCAAAAAATTGGATGGCTAGTATGCAATCAAAATATGATGTTATTATGAAGAACGGTACCTGGTCTTTATGTGATTTGCCCCCTAGCAAAAAGAACATTGGCACTAAATGGGTATACAAGCTGAAACGTAAATGGAACAGTTGATAGGTATAAGGCTAGGCTTGTTGCAAAAGGTTATGTTCAAGAGAGAGGCATTGTTTTTTATGAGACATGTGTACTTACTTGTCGAATGACCACTATTCGTAGCATCTGTGCACTTGCAGCTCATCATGGTTGAATGTACATCAGTTGGACATTAAAACTACATTTCTGAATGGCAACTTACATGAAGAAGTGTATGTATTTGAGGTCCATGGTTTTATGCAGAAAGGGCATGAACAAAGTGTGTAGGTTGAAAAAGGCATTACATGGTTGAAGCAAGCACCATGTGCTTGGTATAAAAAGATACATGCCTACTTGATTGCACATGGTTTTGGTAATAGTCCAACTGAGAGCACCTTATATTTTAAGCGTGCAAATGATGTGCTTCTAATAATTGTTGTCTATATTGATGATATGCTGCTCACTTGTCCTAACGAGAAGAATATTGATGATTTTGAGGCTGATTTGCATGTCTCTTTTGAGATGTCAGGTTTGCGGCATTTGCATCATTATTTGGGCATTCAATTTATGCAAGTTGACAACATAATAACTTTGTGTCAAACAAAATATATTGACACATTATTGCAACATTTTGGCCTTGAAGATTGCAAACCGATCGCCACTCCTATGGAAATAGGTTGATAGTTGATTCTTCATGATGTTGGAGATGCATTTGATGTTGTTCTCTATCAGCAAGTTGTTGGATGCTTGATTTACTTATTTATAACTCAGTTTGATATTCAGTTTGTTGTCTCTGAGATGAACAGGTTTATGCATTTCCTAAGTGTCAAGCATTGGCAAACAATTAAGCGCATCTTTCACTACTTGAGTTGGTACATGTTTGCTTGAATTGTTTTATCCCAAGAGGGGATCACTTCTACCAAATTTGCATGTTTTTTCTGACTCTAACTTGGTTGGTTGCTATGACACTCATGTGTCCACTAGTGGTTTTTGCTTCATGCTTGGTAGCTCATGCATATCTTGGTTGAGCAAGAAGCAGCCTACTGTGGTCACTTCTAATTGTGAGGCTGAATATAGGGCAGCTTTCGCAACGACTATTGAGTGTGTGTGGCTAAGATGCCTTTTGGCTGATTTGGGTGTTGGTTAGTCTTCGTCCACAACCATCTTCACTGATAGTTAGAGCACATTGGAAGTTGTAAGGAAGCATGTGTCCCATGCTCATACAAAGCACATTGAGGTGCATTATCATTATGTGAGGGAGAGGTTCTTTGCTAGAGAGATCAGTTTGACATATGTGCCCACAAAGGATAACATTGCAGATATTATCACAAAGGCTCTACCTTGAGAGAAGTCTGAACCTTTCCACAAAGATTTGGGTTTACTTCCTTTTGTGGGTTGATATGTTTCCACATAGCTTGGCACTTCCTTATACATGAGTGCCAACTCCTTGTTTACCACATCACTCCTAGGGGATATTTGTTGATATATTTTGGTAGTGATGTGTGTGAACAAAATTAGGACCATCAAGGAACTTTTTTCCCTCTTTAGGAGGTTTTTCCCCACCTTCTCTATATGCCTATAACCCAAATGGGTCACTTATCTTTGTACATTCACTTGGTAATACATTCAATATTGTGTGTTGTGCTCCAAGCTTCTTCTTCTTCCTTGTGCTATCCGCGTGCTCTTGGAGACCTCAAACTCCAACATTTTTGACCTTTTTTCTCCTTCTTGATGAGCTCTTATACATGCATATGACATGTAATGCATGGTAAGCTTAGTTGTCTACATCTATCCTCTCTTTTTTCATCATTCTCTGGTGTATTCTAGGTGTTATGAGCATCAACGTGTAGGTAGATAATTTTAGACACTTGTTTTTTTGTCTCTCATTCATAGCTTTGAAAAAAACCCAAGATTCACCATATTTTGATATCAGAAATAGGAGGTATGGTTATTTTGGTGTTGTCTATTGAGTGTGTGTCAAAATGTGTGATCTAGTGAGTAGGAGGTAGTGCGTGTTCATGTTTAGTTGCCTTGTATGTTTCTCTATCTATTCCGTGTGTTGCACATCACAGATGCACATGCTTCTATGCTTCTATGCTCCTGACTAGGTCTACTCTCGATTTGACAGTTTAGTGTGTTTGATCAAGCCATAACTTGATTATGAACATGTGATGGTAAGCTCAGATTACTTTGTGGATGGGTGGTAGACTGTGTAGGTGTATTTATTTTCACATGTGTAAGTAACGTATTTAAAGAGAGAGAGTGCATGATATTGAAACAAAATAAGAAGAGAAGGCATGTTTCCTGATTTATTAGAGGAACAAAATAAATGTACATAATAAATATGGCATTATGATAATATGGAAGAAAAAAGCCAACTAGCAATGGTGAATGGAGATCGAACACTTCTCTCATAAGAAGTAGAGAAGTTCATGAGTCTAGATAAGAAGCAAAAAGCATTCATTTCAAAAATCTTATTTACATAGGGAAGATACCCATAATAAAAGCACACGTGTATACATACACTCATACACACACACACACATATATATATCTATATCTATATCTATCAAAAGAAACATGATCATTCTCATCTCAAAGGCTAGAGGTAGCCATAACATAGCAATCTGATGCTGAGGAGTGGGACATGATTCGTGATGAGCAGCAGCAGACTCCTGATCGATATCGCCAGTAGCGAAATGCCGCAGCCACACGTCTAGACACGATTGGACCATCACATTTGGGCAGCGATGGATATGACACGATGCGTCATGAGTTTGTAAGTACCATTTCATTTATTGAATTTATTTGTGTTAAATTTCTCATATATATTTCTCTAATCTTTTTATATTTGTTTCAGGAGCTGGCAATGGGTCGTCCTCCAACACGATCGGAGGAGTCTTATGGATATAGTCGTGGGTTGACTGCACTATTGCAGAACTTGGAGGGACGCGGTGCGGTAGTTTCATGGGAGCGTTTGCGATGAGGTAATTAATTTATAAACTTGGTTTTTACTTGTTTGTAATTTTCATGTGAATTTATCTCATTCCATTAATGTTCTTTGTTGCAGGACTATTGATATGGAACATTCTTAGCATGTGTATGGCAGTGGAAGACCAATATTTTGTATTTGATTTCCATATGGCAATACATTGCTTTGCCACATTTCGTAAAAGCGTCATATATGATAGTGGTTTGCCACACTCTTGTACATGCTTCATTATTGAAATATATAACTTCTTTTGTACATGGTTCATTGTTCATTCTGATTATCGATCTCTTTTGTATACAATAATACTCCGTTTCATGAAATCATATTTCGGTTGTCATTAGAGTACACATCACATGTACTCGGTTTTTTTTGGGCAGAGTGTATTGTCTCTTGTTCAGCAACATCATGGTAATGTTGCTGTAGCAAAAGACAAAACATTCTATCCAAAAAAAATTTTGCAGGTATGGTCGTCGGTATAAGCGACGGTACTCCCAGTAGTGTCATCGGAATAACCGTCGGTACACCCAGGAGGTGATGTAGCAGAAACCGGTTACCGACGCATATACCGACGCTGTTACCGACGTCTAAACCGACTTTTTGGTACCGACGTGGAAACCGACCTTTACACCGGCGTCGCGGCAAATAAAGCCGCGTTCATTTTCCTCGGTAAAAACCTCGGTATACCATCGATCTATTGTAGTGATATATATATATATATATATATATATATATATATATATATATATATATATATATATATATATATATATATGTGTGTGTGTGTGTGTGTGTGTGTGTGTGTATGTGGGTGTGTGTGGGTTGAAAAAGCACATTTACTTAGAAATTTCATTTTGCTTTATTGTGTATCAAGCTTGAAGTTAATTTAGAGGTTTGTTACACACTTTGAATAAGCATGACCATGTTGATGTTGAAACAATTCTATCTTCGATTTACTTATGATTGAACTCATGAGGTTAGGACTACAAAATTACATTATAGGAGGCGAATATTTGATCTATTCGTGATTGAACTCTTGAGGTTAAGCTTATTAAGTTAGCATGTTTGAGGCAAAAGAATGAGTGATGAAAAGCATGTGATGAAAAATATAAGTGCAATTTAGGAAAATAAAAAAAGATAATTTTTTGAGAACTCCACATCAACCATGAAAACAAGTATATATAGTAATGGGTCTACAAAATGTCTTAGGATGAAAGCATAAAGAAATTTCTCTAATCAAAAGGGAACATGGAGTTAGGATCGAGTACACATATTAGACCCTCGTATAAGACCTAACCTGAAGAACACAACCACAACACATTTTGAGAGCAATCGAGTAGAATTTACTTATATAACGAGTGCTTGGTCACATTTGAGAGAAATCGAGTAGAATTTATTTATATAGGGAGTGATTGATAATGTGAAAAGATACTTGAGCGCATGGTACTAGATGGAAGAGGGTAAGCACTATATAAAGACAATTTCCCAATTTTTTTTAACTTTTCCAAGGGTTTCTTAAGTGCAAGGACCGGTGGAAACAACACATGGAGATGGTGTACATGGGGACAACGAATACATTCTCTTTCTAATATGCTTTTGAATACCATTTTTTAGGATTAAAATACACTTAAAACTAAGGAAATTTCACATAATTAGACAAACTTCTTAATAATGAAGGTTTTCACACACTAAAAAAGCATGTGCATGCAAGGGTACATGGAGGAAGGGGGAGTGATCACAAAAGGCTGCATGATACAGAGATGAACACTCTATCGATGAGCAAAACGATTGTCTAGTTTGTCATCCTATTTAACAATTGCAAATGAGCATGAGAGTTGAAGCAAACATGGAGTAACATTCAAGCCTCTAGAACATGGAAAATATAAGTTCATAGGCTTCAAACAATGTGATTCCAAAGGCTTCATACGTTTTGACGCAACAATTCAAGGCTCCCAAAGAGCTTCGAGTAAACTATATTCGAAGAACAAACACCAAATAAAAGAAGATGAAGGACTCTGAGGTGACTAGAGATGTATGAATATCAATAAAACTTAGCAAATCCATTTGCAAGCCTTTAACAGAAAAAATGCAGCCATATCTAATAAATTTCAGGCTGAAGCTCTCAAAATGTAAAAATACTCCCGAGATGGTGATGGAGATGCCAAGTTAAAGGTTTTGATATCATTGATACATGTTATTGACATATAGCACAATGACGTCAAAGGGAAATAAGAATATATGGACTCATGGCTGATCTTGAGGGTATTGAAGAAATACCATTGGATCCTGTGAGATGGAGCAGGGGACAAATCTAGAGAAACTCCATGATTGTGGACTAAAACGGCAACTTCATTCAAAATTAGGGTTTTACAACCTTTGACAAGAGGACTTACCGTCCATTAAAAAAAGACCCTATAGATACACCTAAACTATGTTGAAAGGATTCAAGCTTCACAACCAAGCTTTATAAGACAAAAAAGGGATGGATAGCTAAAGTCGAAGAGCTTGCCCAAGATAACTAGCATATAACATCGCTAAGTTTTTGATACATACCACCTCATGCTATAGGGAACACATGTTGTCAAGAATGTCCTCCAAGAAAAATAAAGCTTATAAAATCAACATAATTCCTTTTTTTTTTAAATGGAAGTTTGGCAAGCACCTACTTGAAAGTGCAACTTTACAAGTGAATGGGCATAATACCCGCAAGACCTTCCGTATCCCACAAGGCAGGGGTTAGACAAAGTAGGGGAATTGGTCTTGAGGTAGAGAGCTAGGGTTCAAACCCCGTGCCAGACATGTAATGGCTTTAGCGAGTTGAACCAATTGTAACCAAATCAACATAATTCTTAGCATACACCAAATGAACACAAAGTTAATTATAACAATAATGCCAAATTCGAATCATTTCAATGTATGCACTTGTTTGCATGCGTTTGAGGAGTCTAAAACTATAGACATGGAGCAATCTAAGATTCTCATGACTTATGATGTAAGAATCGACCCACTACATTTACTTAATTCTGATTGAAAACTCACAATAATAATATTGAACCATTTATATTTCGAGACAACTTGAATATTGTCATATTATGGATGTATATCCTCTTGGGTGAGGTGGCATGGATGCCACATGGCATCACTAGGGGGTGTTATGTCCATTTGGTAAAATAAAGTAGAGAGGGAGTCTCAAGATAGTGTCTCTAGAGACCAATTCATGAGAATAGGATCTAAGCGAGAGGACATTACTCGGCCATGGCTGGGCGATAAACTCAAGCGATCTTTGTGTGTGTATTTGTAGGTCAGATGTAGGCTTCGCTAGCAAACTGGAAGGCTAAAAGGTACCACTATTTAATAAATGTATTAGAAGTGTCTCTATGGGCTTTAAACCTAGGAGAAAGGTATTGAACAACAACTCTGGCAAGTTGCCTCTACCATCTCTAGAAATTGGACTTTATTCCTATGTAAAAAGCCTTCTAAACAACATACTATGAGTTCCTAAAACTCGTGTAAAAGGCATTTAGTGAGTCCAATCAAGTGTCCTTATTAAACAATTCGAGTCACATTATTATACTCAATGAGCTTGTACAATACATGAGGATAACAAGCTTTTCTAAAAAGGATAATAACCTACATGTTGACATATTAAGATCAAGACGACAATGACCTACAACTTTGACATTAGGATATGTAAACATGACCAATCAATGCATTTTAGTGGTCCCATCACTATGAATACAAAAATGACCTCCACTTGTTGTGATCTACGATACTCTCATAACTCTAAACTAGGGCATTCACAAGTATTATTGGGGGGCCGAGTTGAAGGTGGGAGAAGTTCTTTATGTGTCTTCCCCAACTATCCATTCGGAGGAATCTCTCATAACCCTAAACTAGGGCATTCACAAGTATTATTGGGGGGGCCGAGTTGAGGGTGGGAGAGGTTCTTTATGTGTGTCTTCCCTACTCTCCAGTAGGAGGAATCTGGAAAGTGTCAAGTCACTTTTTTGCTCTTTCGTCCCCCACATTGTAAAAAGAAAACAGGGTAAGAGAAAAAGAAAGCGCTAGCGGATAACTTTGTTTAAGTCGAAAATTTCGTGCCATGAATTGAGTGGTCGACCGGCGCTCAACATATAACAGAGTCGTCACGGATCTCTCATCCTCGTCACATGCGACGAAACCCGTTCTCCAAGGAAAACATTCAGCGCGAGTAGCTCAGCCGTGTCTTCTTCACATTCACATCCAGAGTTGGCTATTCCATTTTTCTTGAATTCCTGCTTCTAGACTTAGCTCCACAGTCCAATTTCTTGGGTCTAAACGTCGGTGCCTCTTGTGGAGGTTGCGCATGCATCAAGATGAGCTCACTGTTGGTGTGAAGATGAGCTCATTGTTTGGAAGGGACTTTATCGTTTTGGGCTTAGCTGGCTTTCTTAAATCTGCGTATATTACGTCGAGTTCAGATCAACTGACGATCATGCCATCATCTCAAGAGTGCTTCTGCAACTAATGAATTACAGATCCTACATCTAACCTTGGAGATTAACGTTGGACGAGAACCCAACTAACATGGGAATGCAAAATCCTACATCCACATGCCTAAAAGTATTGCAGTGCATTACAATCCACACGACAGACTTACTCCTCCCTGGCTTACCTCTGAAGCTTTCCATTCAATACTTCTTTTCAATCAAAATACCTATGCAATTATAATTCTTAATCATGGGTTTTCTGTGAGGCTGGTAGACATATGATGCCTCTCACGAAATAGAGAAACTAGGTTTCATTTGCATTTACAATTTCAAATTCAAGTTGGCCACTTAAGCGCCAGGAAGTCAACTCTAGGCTGCGAAGGTCATTGTCGAAATCAGGGCCTAAATTTGACAGGCGAGACAAAATTTCATATGACAAGAAAAATTTTAGGTCATTTTTCATGGATACATGGTTTAAAAAAGTACATATATGTATATACGGAAAAAAAAAGAAAAATGATCAATCTGAGCTTGTCATTTGACAGCAGGCTTAAAAATTTAGCTATTATGACTGGAAAAATAACCTTTGTCAATAGAAAACGACTATCAATTCTAAGCCCTCTGTCGAGATGGTGCAATTATTAGGACCGTTGTAAAAAAATGGCGTTCTTAAAGTTTCTGCCAGGGCACCTTGACTCTCAGAAATAATAGTCTTCTCAAAGAAACACAAGTTGACGGTTTCATTCCATGCGGATGTGGCTGCATCCTCCACCATGAACGCATCGTGTAATATTAACGGTACAAAGAGATCATCTACAGTGATCTACTCTGGTCTTACTTGCTGTTGATCAGGTGTTTCTCTCTACATATGTAGCTTTTGAGACAACCAGCACGCTTTAGACATATCACTCTATCTTCTCACACAGCATTCACTCATACTCTTGCATTACCCCCTCAGACTTCTTTGCTGCTTTAATTCCTTTTTCTCCAACTCCGGGGTTATGTTTGTTGTTCATGCTTGTCTTCATCACCTCTGAAAGGCAAGTCTGATCGTCCATATCATTCTCCCTTCTACTTTTACTTGGAAGCTGATATGGCTGAGTTCATCCGAACTTCTTCGTCTGCATAGGTCTTTCTCAAGCTTCCTGTCTGTCTTTCTGGATGCGCGTCTTTACTCTCTGGACATATACCACTCATAAGACCTCTTCAGTAAGCTCCGATTAATTACTTCTCTCTCCAGCGAGCATCGGTAGTGGGGGTCGAGTTCGTACAGCTCTCAACTTCTGCTGAAGAGGCGAACAAACAGAAGATAGCTGCAGTCCATAATTTTCTCACGAGTACAACCACAGTCATTCCCTAGCAGAAGCATACTGTTCCGCGATTATCGATCTGATGGAGTCATTCTCAAGATCAGCTACCTGCCAATGTCTGCGGGCCGCTGAGAGCTGGAATGATGCAACATTTCGAGGATTCGTTACTCCCAAGCGCGCAAATACAACTGGCTTAAATTCCACGTTCCATGGCTCCGTCGAGTCCTTGAAATTATCACATTCTTCTATGTCCCCTGCAGCTGCTATTGTTCCATCTCCGCATTTGAAGATCGTCAATCAATCCGCTGTAGCGTCTCCTTTGCCTTTGACGAAACAGGTTTCTTTCATTTCTTTGGAGCTTTTGCGTAAATTCGTCGGAAATGATACTAGCATAGTAGTAGGTGTAGCAACAGTTCGTGCTCTCATAACTGCGTAACTGTAGGGTATATAGAGGCATGATGCCGTTGGATATTTACAGAATGCTTTCCTTCGTGACATCTTATTCATGAAAACCTCCCTTATTCATGTATGCAGCGAGTCTACGTATTTGGGAAAGGAAGGAGTCAAGGAGATATGAGCATGAAAGAGCTGGTAAACATCCATCCATTTGTGTGTGTGTGTGTGTGTGAGAGAGAGAGAGAGAGAGAGAGAGAGAGAGAGAGAGAGAGAGAGAGAGAGAGAGAGAGAGAGAGAGAGAGAGAGAGAGAGAGAGAGAGAGAGAGAGAGAGAGAGAGAGAGAGAGAGATTTCCGATTATTTCCTTTACGGGTCTGCAGCTAGGGGGTAAAGGAGCAAACCTTGCTGAAATGTCGAGTATCGGCCTCTCTGTACCGCCTGGCTTGACAATAACTACAGAGACTTGTCAGGAGTATGAGGATAATGGCAAAAAGCTTCCAGATGGTCTGTGGGAGGAAGTACGTCAGGCACTAAAAATCGTGGAAGAAGACATGCAGTTAACACTTGGTGACCCAGCTAGGCCTCTTCTTGTGTCTGTGCGATCTGGAGCAGCTGTAAGTACTTGAGGATTTCATACCAAGTACTTGAAACTCTTATTAATGTTTTGCGCAGGAGCGCTGCCTGAATGTCATTCGAAGTATAATAAGGATAAATGGATTGCTGCATACTTTATGGATTTCAGATATCGATGCCTGGGATGATGGACACTGTACTGAATCTGGGACTCAATGATGAGGTTGTCGCTGGGCTTGCTGCAAGAAGCGGAGAGCGATTTGCATATGACTCTTATCGGCGTTTCCTAGACATGTTTGGTGACGTGGTGAGCAGTGTGTCAAGGGAGACTTCTTTAATAAACATTCATCCATACATTCATGCCCGATTGGTGCATTATAATGTGTATGGTGACGTTGTGTAAGGTTTTGGGTTTTCTCGGTCTTACCTCGTTCTTGCATAAATGCTGGAAGAAAGGTGTTTGTACAGGTGCATCTTTTTTGTATAATGCTGGAAGAAAGATGTGCTTACAGTTTTGTTTCACAAGTGAAGGTTTATCTTGTTTATGCCCTTTCATTTTGGTTAGGACCCTCCTTTCTGCGTGGGTATAGTTAGAGACCTTTTGACACGCAGATATCAGTGAATGGGTTGGGTCAGAAGTTTCTCCATACTTGTATAGGAACTATTATTTATTAAATATAGCAATAAGAAGCGCTATTTCTTTTTCCAAAGGTCATGGGAGTCTCGCATTCACTCTTCGAACACGAGCTTGAAAGTCTAAAGCGGAGAAAAGGTGTGACACAAGACACTGATCTTACAACAGATGATTTGAAAGAACTTGTAGAGACTTACAAGGCAGTATATAAGAAGGCAATAGGCAAGCAATTTCCTACAGGTATTAATCTCTGGATGTGAATTTGCCTTCTTTTTCTCTTTCTGACATGAATGCCTGGTTGGATAAGAGTAGTGCACTACATGCACTGGCGTACTGACAACTGTTCTGCTCCTTTAAAGATCCGGAGGAGCAGCTGCGGCTGGCTGTGATTGCTGTTTTTGAGTCCTGGAATAGTCCACGTGCAATAAAATATCGCAGTATTAATCAGATTACAGGGCTCAAAGGGACAGCTGTAAATATCCAGACGATGGTGTTTGGAAACATGGGTCCCACTTCTGGGACAGGGGTCCTCTTTACAAGAAACCCGAGCACTGGGGAGAGAAAACTCTATGGAGAGTATCTGATAAATGCACAGGTAATTTCTAATGATTTAATATATCCCTAAGTGATAGGACTTTTGTTGGGCAATTTTGCAATTTGTTCTATTAATTCTTACATTGTGTTGACGTATCAGTATATGCATGCACACATTTAAAAGCTGCAATGAATACATGTTCTGTAGGGTGAAGATGTGGTTGCTGGTATTCGCACACCAGAGGATCTTGATGCTATGAAGAAGTCCATGCCACAGGCTTATGATGAGCTGGTTGAAAACTGCAAAATCCTAGAGTCCCATTATAAAGATATGATGGTGAGTATTTTTGCACCGGTTCCTGCAATTTTCTCAAGGATCTGAATATGTATATGTGAATGCATAAAATCAGTATGCGAGGGAGGGAAACAACTCAAAATATAAAGGCGATAATGACTTTTAAGTCCAAATATTTTGATATAGCAAAGAAATCAAAACAAAGTAAGAGTGCTGAAGTAATTTGAAAGCCACTCAGCATTTAATGAAGCTTGGGCATCTCTTAGGTATCAGATTCCTGGATCAACACACAAGTTAATCCACCAATGGGTGTACACTGTATTTGAAAGCTACTCAGCATTTAATGGAGCTTGGGCATCTCTTAGGTATCAGATTCCTGGATCAACACACAAGCAATGGGTGGCACATGGAGTCATCCATTTCATAGGGTGCCTTGCATCAGTTGTTGATGACCCTCCAACATTCTTCACAGCAAGTACCCTGCCTTGGCATCTCACATGGTGAGCTAGGATGACTTGAATCCTGAATCGGAGTCTCCATATGTGGAGTGAGGCCCTTTGTAGTCAATGGTGCCTATATCATTGTAGCTTTGTCATATAATCCAGCAATATGTCTCTCGTTTTGCAATTTGCTCTATTTCTGTCCATTTTGTCCATCAGACCATTTGGTTGTGGCGCTGAGAGAGAGAGAGAGAGAGAGAGAGAGAGAGAGAGAGAGAGAGAGAGAGAGAGAGAGAGAGAGAGAGAGAGAGAGAGAGAGAGAGAGAGAGAGAGAGAGAGAGAGAGAGAGAGAGAGAGAGAGAGAGAGAGAGAGAGAGAGAGAGAGAGAGAGAGAGAGAGAGGGAGAGAGGGAGAGAGGGAGGGAGGGAGGGAGCGAGGGAGGGAGGGAGGGAGGGAGGGAGGGAGGGAGGGAGGGCTTTGATTATGCAGAAAATGACCACATAATACAAGATGGGTATGAAGTAAAAGCTTGTAACAATAGAGAGGAGATGATTGCATCTAGGAACGTAGTATGGGGAGTGGTGGATGAAGGATATGATACATAGGCATCGGTAGGAGTACTCAAAGGAGAAGGGTGTCTCAAGGTGTGGATGCACACACATCTCCATTCACTCCATTTGCATCTCATGAGCTAATAATCCTCAAGGTCTCACCATGGTAGAGTCGAGGTCTTCGGAATCTAGAAACCCAAGGCCGCCTCGTTGCTCTGCTCCATCTATTGCTCATGAGATAATTAGATCCTCAAGGTCTCACCATGGTAGAGCTGGGTCCCCAAAATCTAGAAACTCGGGACCCCTTCTTGGCTCTCTGTGTCTTTGCTTGTCGGAGAGTGAGCCTCGCCACACTGGGTGGGGTGGTAGGTCATGATTTGGTCCTCAAGAAGAACTGGGTGATCGCTTGTTGTATGCCTCCACTCTCCAAATGTTTTGGCTATAAAAATTGATGTCGTCTTTGATATGTAGCAATGAGGAAATGTCTAAGTTGACTTTGATCCTCTCTCCTCATACATTGTTGTAGGGAAGGTCTCACCATGGTAGAGCCGGGGTCTTTGGAATCTAAAAATGTGAGTTTACGTTGGTATTCTCTCCTCAAGGTCTCAGAATTGTAGAGCCAGGGTCTTTGGAATTTAGAAACTGGAGGCTGCCTCTTGGCTCTTCGTCTCTTTGCTCCATCTACTGCGCATGAGATAATCAGATCCTCAAGGTCTCACCATGGTAGAGTTTGGTCACTGGAATCCAAAAACTCGAGGCCTCTTGGCTCTTTGTCTCTGCCTATGGGAGAGTGAACCCCGCCACACTAGGTGGGGTGGTAGGTTTTGACCGAGTCCTCTAGAAGAACCCGGTGATCGCCCATTGTATGCCTCCGCGCTCCAAACGTTTTGGCTGAATCAACAGATGTCTTTGATATGCAGCAATGAGGAAATGTCTGACTTGACTTTGATCCTCTCTCCTCATAGTAGAAAAAAAGAGATCGTACCTGATAGGTTGATTGTTTGAAACTTTGATAGAGAAGAAAAAGGGTGCAAAGCAAATGAAGCTTTAACAAGTATGCTGCACTAGAATACTAAAATCAGAATTTTAATCTTTAAAATTCATTATATAAAGTTTAAACATAATACATAAAAGAAAGACAAGGCAGATTGAAAATGGATACTTATCTCATGACTCATGACTCATGACTCAAAGCAAATGAAGCTTTAACAAGTATGCTGCACTAGAATACTAAAATCAGAATTTTAATCTTTAAAATTCATTATATAAAGTTTAAACATAATACATAAAAGAAAGACAAGGCAGATTGAAAATGGATACTTATCTCATGACTCATGACTCATGAGTCATGAGTAATGATTCATGAACATTCAATACTGCAACAAATATATGAAATTTGAATTTTAAAAACAAACATAAATTACAATGACTTTAGACAACCATAAAAATCTACACAATAAAAGATATGAAATGATGATTTAATTAGTGTTTTAAATTCTAATCATCAATGTATCATGACAAAATATAGATGTTCACATGAATGATGAGTCATGGCTCATAGCATATCACCATTCATAAATCATTTTCTTCATCTTCTTCCTCAATCACATGATCATTATCTTCATTACAAAAAGGCATAATGTCATAATCCCCATCAGTAAGCACATTTCCTTCATCATCATATTCTGGCTCTCTAAGATCTCCAGAAGTAGGCACATGAACTTCTATATTTTCCATGGTTGATGTTGAAAGAGAGCCACTTCTCGAGCCTTGTCGCACATATGTCATAGTCGTAGAAGGCCTATTTGAAGTGGAAACTCTTCCACCTCTATGTACAATAGATCTTTCTCTACTTGTTCCATGCCCAATGTTGCGTGAACGTGTACGAGAGACTCGACGATCGATTTCCTCAAGCTCTAAATATAGATCACGAAAAATTTGCTCTTCTTCATAATTGACCTCTTTGTTGAGACTTTTGTGTTGATAAAATTGACAATAGAAAGAGCTTGAGTTAGAATACTCTTTACCCAAGAAAGAGAGCCTATGTCTTCCATGAGAAGATCAAGACAATGTGATGCACAAGGTGTCCATACAATGGACGGATAATTGTCTTCAAGTTTGCGTGCCATGCTCTTGCAATTGCTTGCATTATCGGTTATGACTTGGATAATATTGTTAGGTCCAACCTACATGTGACAAAAAAAAAAAAAATGATAAGGGATTGAAAACTAAATCTTTATATTTAAACTCTAAACAATTAAGTATAATGAATTACCTCTTCTATTGCCGCCTTTATATGGCGATATATAAATGCTCCGGTCACTTTTTTGCCTCTTGTACCCGCATCAACCGCTCGCAAAAAATATGTACCAAGAGGACAAGAGACAAGTATATTGATAATCTCGCTTTTTTTCCGATCACTCCATTCATCAGTAAGAATGGAGCATCCATACTTTACCCATCCATCTTGTACTGGTTCAAGACTTTTGTTGATCCTCGCAATTTCTTCATCTAATTTTTTGGTTCTAATATCATTGTAGGTAACTCCCGTCCATCCCTCACATGGATCAATAGAAGCAATAGCTTTTATCATTCTCTTCCATCTTTCAGTGCGTAAAATATTAAAAGACAAATTGCACCCTATTACGGTAGGTGCAATTTCTATTTCTGCATTCCTTTGTCTCTCTTTCAAGAAAGAGAGTGGACCAGAGTTTAATCCTATCATATGAGCAAGAGAGGCTTGTTTTGTTTTCTTGAGAGTAGGAGGTCCTGGTGTTTTCGATGTTGCTATTGAACTTGCATTCGATGTGTTTGATTGGACATGAGTTGTGGAGATATTACCTGACTCATTAGCATCTGAATCGGTCACATCCATATCAGGTGGTACTACCTCTTGTTGAGCCCTTTTGTAAGATGCTTTGCGAGTTTTTAAGGGAAGATATTTTTTTTTGCAATCTTCAAAAATATCATCCGGTATTCCTGTGCATGGACCCGCTTCTCCTCCCCTCTTGGTCAAGTGAATTATGAGACGTGTTGACGAAAAGATCATGCTCTTTGGACAATATTTGCAAAACCATTTGCAAACATTGTGCTTTGATTTGACTCTCATAATAGCGACAATGCTTGTCAAAAACTTCGTGAAGAGAAGGAGGCATCATGAATGGCTAATGCTTTAAACCTTAAAGTCTTGATGACCTCTAAAAAGCAAAAAAACATAAACGTTAGAACTTAAAACTTACAAAATTAGAGCATTGTTTTCAAGTTTAAACTCTACTATCTAGCAAATGCAAATGTTCAAAAGATACAATGCGCATTCAACATTGTGCAATGTGCATCATGCATGGATGATAGGCTATGGTCTACACTCTAGATACTAGGGCTATTAATAATTATCTATAGGTTGATACTTGAAACCAAAGACTCAACTTTCAAGAGTAAACTATAAGGCTAGGTCATAATTAATAGGTATTACTAATTAGGACCTATAGGCTATAAGCTATAAATTATAATCTATAGCCTATAATCCATTTACTATTACTTAATAGTAATAGATTAATAATCTATACATTGAAAGTTGAAACGTAAGAAGAGAGTCTAGGGTTAGACCATATATGATAGGACTTATTTGCATTGTGCATTATCTTTAAAGTTTATAGGCTTGGCTTTAGAGTCTAGCTTCTATGTGCAATGTGCAATGTATTATGTGCATTATACATCAATGATTATCTATAGGACTAGGTCATAGGCTATAGCTTAGGGTCTCAATGCTCATACTTGAAGTGTAGACTAGTCACTAGGTTATAGGCTAAAGCTTAGGCCCTAGGGTCTCATACGATATAGCTTAGGGTCTCACGTGCATTATGTGTGTAGACTAGTCATTATAGTCTATATGGACATTGCAAAATTACCTCGTGAAGTGAGGCCCGAGGGTACAGGCAAGAACTGTTGACAGTCCTGCACAGCCTACAGCCTGCAGGTAATGACCTCGGGCAACCTAGTAAGCTCGCTCGAAGTCGTCACCTTAAGCCTGAGTGCTTCAGAGCTCGTCGCTCGATGCCAATGTATGTGGAGTCTAACTGTGGACACTAGAAGTACGCACACGTACTCCCAGCACAATGGTCACGAATTTTTACGAGGGCCAACTTGTGTGCTCTCTGGCAAAGTGATAATTAAAATGCCTTCGAATGTATCCAGGTTTCACACGTATAGCATAAAAAAAATAACTCAATTTTTCATGGCCACTTTGACCGGGCGTCGGGCCAACTTGAACAAAACCTCAACCGGACGATTCGTCTAAAACAGCATGACAGGACACAACGGATGCCATCGGACGATTTAAATTGTCCGTCGGACGAAGACTACGATGGTTATAGGGAACCCTCTATGCGAGACTGCACCCTAAGGTCTTCATAAGCCGGGCAACAGATAACAAAGTGCTCTTCGCTCTCCATCACTGTCTGGAAGATCGGACATAAATGCTTTTCATTGGGTATCATTCTACCAAGTCCTCTCAATCTCCACCTAGTGTAAAGGCACCCTAAGTTGTCCAATGACAACTTGAAGCCTTTGTAGCGTACATAGTGTCTAGAAGAGTTGTTCACCTAACATTGATGGTGTAGCAAGCTCCTCTCTAACAGTACCATGCGGTACTGAGGGCTTACTACAAATAAGCCTTGAAATCATAAGTACATGAGGCCTCTCAACTAAGTCCATATCGATTCTGCCAACGGCTCCCAAATCGATGATCCATACATCAATGAGGTCGTGACTAAAGTATCAAATAGCCATGCCTTCGTGCGAGGCTCTTGAAAATGTGGCCGATGACAATAAGATCCTTGTATTTGCCAAGGTTCACTCCCAAGCCCTCCTGTAGACAAAAATCATCTAGTGCATGTCACTGGCTCTATAACACCTCGGCTTACTATGAGATCAAAAGAATCTCATCTCCTTACAAAAGGATATGTATTGTAGCTCCCACTCCACCTCGGTCTCGCCTTGCTCTTTGATGAAATCCCCAATCTCATCAATATATATTCCAAAGAGAATAGGAGAAAGTGGACAACCTTGCTTCACATCAATGGTACTAACAAGGGAATTGGAGAGTCCACTTGGACATTTGACTCTACTTAAAACCCACTCATATAGAGCATAGATCCTCCATACCAACTCCTTGGCTATGTTGCAACGGTTCATGACATGCATGGTTTTATACATTTGGTTCTATAAGTACCCATCGATAGAATCGGTTAGATCTGGTTTGTTTCATGTACTTAACTTATGCATTCAGGTATTTTGAAACTCATGTTGTTTAGGGTTTACTTTCACACAAGTTCTTCTTTCCCGAGCATATTTGAGCAGCAATAGACTCTTCCTAATCTTTCCCGAGTCCTAATTAGAGCCCATTGCCACCTTGGTTGAACCTTGGCACCTCCGTTGAGGAACCCCCTTGCTATTTGTGAGGTAAGAGTGCTTTACATAGCTGAATTTGGAGACACATCAAGGCCGAGTTGGCTTGGACACACATCAAGGCGTCGTTGGCTATACATAGCCAACTCGGCCTTGATGTGTCTTGCATGGCTACACATAAAGCTATACATAACCATGGCTTGCATCTTTAGTGGTGGATGCAAAACATTTAGTCACATTCACCAAGAAGAACCACCAAGTGCTAGCTACTTTCCGATTGTATAGTGCATATTACATGGTTTAGCATGCAAACACACATTTTGCATACATCTACTTAGTGTTCAACACACTCCACGTGGTGATGGATTCTTGCATATGTAAGTTGTGGATCGTTGTTTGTTGACCATGTCCATGGCGAACATCGATATTGCATGATATATGGAATGCAAAGTTCTTGATGAGGACATTTTGGACTATGATACAAAGATATAGAATATATTGCCTATTTTGAAATAGATTTATAGGGGGCTCCACTTTTTATGTATCATATGTACACATGCATGCGTGAGGTGATTGCTGTTGTGCTTTGTATATTAGGATTATTGTCTCTATGAAGAGAAGTCCTGAATGATGTTGGGTGTAAAGAACCAAGGACTCTCATTGAATTAACATTATTTTTACTTTCTCCAGTTTCAAAGCACAAAGATATAGAATATATTGCACATGCATGCGTGAGGCGATTGCTGTTGTGCTTTGTATATTAGGATTATCGTCTCTATGAAGAGAAGTCGTGAATGATGTTGGGTGTAAAGAACCAAAGACTCAATTGAATTAACATTATTTTTACTTTCTTCAGTTTCAAAGCGTAGCTCTTTCCAAGAGTTTCTTGAACATACCTTTCAATGTGATTTTTTGGGTTTAAATTGGGTCAAGATACATCTTTCATATTTTTGGCCATGTGGCTGATGTGAATCGGCCCTAAAGACCCAAAGTTGATTTTTAATGAAGCTTAAGGCACTTGACCCTCTGAAGAACATAAGGAGGCTCAAGAAAACTCACATATGTCAAACTACTACTCTCTTTCAAAAGCTACACCTATCTCTCTCTCTCTCTCTCTCTCTCTCTCTCTGTGTCTCCTCCCCACCCCCTTGAATTTCTAAAGTCACTTTGAGGCTTTTAAGAGAGTTTTTTCTTTGAAGGAGCTTTCCAAAAGAACCTTCGACATATTGGCTAACAGACGTGCTTGCATGCATCAAAAGTTAAGATCAATTGCTTTTCTTTGTTTTTCCCTCTTTTTTGGAATGGTATTAACTAAGGCTTCAAAGGTTTACACATGCTAAAAATGTGCTATACCAAGCTTGAAATTCACAATTTTGGCCAAATATTAGAATTTGTAGGTTAACATATGTCTTTCTTGTTAAAGATATTGCTCCCAACAAGTGTACATATCTTAATGGCAAAGACCGAACTCATTGAAGCAAAGGTCACTAGTTCAAATCCTGCTCAAACTAAGCATGCATTTTTGTGGATAAATGATACAGAATGCAGGTAAAAAAAGACATTGCTGTCGTTGGCACTTTTATGTATGGATCTTGTGGAAAACATTTGAGAAAGTGCCATACTTGTAAAACTTCTGTTTGAATAAACTTGTTCATAATTCAGTCGTGCAGGTTTTTATTAATCAAGAATTGGGACTTTTGGTACCCTAAGTTGCATCCATAAACCTTGTGGATTGCATCCAAAATCATGTAAAATTGCAATTTTGTCCAAACCTTTTTTTGGCAATTTCAGTGGTTTTCAATGGCATTAACAATTCTCACAGAATTGAGATTTATTTTTTTGCTCGATAATTTCTGTCCTTTTTCTCTTTCTAGGTCTCATCATTTGGTAGGTATTTCCAAGCATAAAGGATACTATCTTGAAGCTCTCTGCAAACTCTTTGACATGATGCATCTTTGATAGTCACATGCAAGTTTTGTCGGCTCATTTCAGTTCTCTAGTTAAAATTTTTCAGAGATGTGCATGTGATATTAAGCAGGACTATCTTTTCTCTAGCTTTTTTATTACAGCATACATTTGATTTTTGTTTTCTAGTTTGGCTGTGTCTTATCTATTTGATCCTGCATGCTGTTTGCATTTCCTAATGTAGCTCGGCAGAAAAGATTTAGATATGTGTGATCTTATGGTATCATAAGATCATAGATGAAAAAAATCTCCAAAAAAACTCAGATCCATCATGCATTGGGCCAATCTGATTCTTTGTACAAAGAGGATCTACTGGCTCACTTCAATAAGCTGACATCTCAAGGAACAATGATATAATCAACATCTAGCTCATTTTCAATAAAGCTTAAGATATTTGCACTTTCAATAACACAATGGGGCTCAAAGGAACTCACGTGTATCGAACATTTCCTGTCGGAATCCAACATGTGCAGCCCACTTTCTCTTCTTTTTCTCTTTTCCGCCTTATCATTTGTTAAGTATCCCCAAGCATAGAGGGTACTATCTTGAAGCTCTCTGCAAACTCGTTCACAAGATACATCTTTGATAGTCACATACAAGTTTTGTCTGATCGTTTCAGTTTTCTAGTGCATGTGATATTAAGCAGAGCTATCTTATTTCTAGCTTTTGAATTTTGGTTTTTAGTTAGTTTGTGTCTTATCCATTTGATCCTGCGTGTTGTTTGCATTTCCTGATCTAACTTAACAGAAAACATTTAGTTATGTGTGATCTTATGGTATCATAAGATCATAGAAGGAAAAAATTCTCAAAGAGGCTCAGATCCATCATGCATTGGGCAAATCTGATTCTTTATATTAAGAGGAGCTATTGGCTCCCTTGATTAAGCTAACATCTCAAGGAAATATGATGTAAACAATGTCTGGCTTATCTATTTTAACACCAGCAAAGGGCATGCAGAGCTCCAACAAGATACTAAAGGAAGCATCCTTATAGCGTTCGTGAAATTGGGATAATTGAAGGATAAATGGTAATTGAGTATCACATTTATAGTGAACAGTTTGATTAGCTGTAAAATTCATGGGTCATGGCTTGTTTGATACCTTTAGGATCCTAAAAGGTTTTAAGACTTCAAATGCCTCGTTTTAGTTTCCTTTTCAATTAATTATATTTGATTTTATCATGTTGTATAAGTGATGTTTCCTCTTTTCATCTCTGAGAAGAAAACGTTTCAGTAGTTTTTCACCTGATATTTCCCTGTTCTATTCAGTAAAAAGTTGATCTTATCTTCTGTAGGATATTGAATTCACAGTCCAGGAAAACCGTCTTTGGATGCTACAATGTCGAAGTGGGAAGCGAACTGGTGCAGGTGCAATTAAAATTGCAGTTGATATGGTGAATGAAGGACTTATTAATGAAAGAACTGCTGTGAAGAGGGTTGAGCCAGGACATTTGGATCAGCTTCTGCATCCTCAGGTGCAGTCTGATTTTCTTTCAAATGCAGTTACATTGAATTTGTTTTGGCAGTTATCTGTTCCCTGAGCTCGCCATTCTATCAAATGTTTTCAGTTTAAGTAGAATATCACAGATTCATGTATCTTTAAGTGCATCTTCAATGTTCATTTGTTATCTATGATTGAGCGAGAAGTTTTATTTCCAGAGCCAAGTTGTATGTGTTTTCTCTTTTATTCAAATGAGCTGATAAACTCAACTTTCTGCAGTTTGAGGACCCATCAACTTATAAAACTAGTGTTATTGCTACTGGACTGCCTGCCTCACCTGGGGCTGCTGTGGGCCAAATTGTATTCAGTGCTGAAGAAGCAGAAGAAGCTCACTTGCAAGGAAAGAGTATCATATTGGTAAAGTTACAATCTCTCTCTCTCTCTCTCACACACACACACACACACACACACACACACACACACACACACACACACACACACACACACACACACACACACACACACACACACACACCCGCACACACACACACACACACACACACACACACACACACACACACACACAGACACACACACACACAGACACACACACACACACACACACACACACACACACACACACACACACACACACACACACACACACACACACACACACACACACACACACATACACACACAACTAATTGAAGACTGGAATGCCTTATTTTTTACCTATATACCTCTTTTTCATCTGCTTTTTGGCCCACTGATGCAGGTAAGGAACGAGACTAGTCCTGAAGATGTTGGTGGTATGCATGCAGCATCAGGTATCCTTACTGCAAGAGGAGGCATGACCTCACATGCAGCTGTGGTGGCACGTGGTTGGGGAAAATGTTGTGTTTCTGGTTGTTCTGACATCCGGGTGAATGATGCCAATAAGGTATTTTGAGATGATACTAATATCGTTAAAGGTAGCCTTGTGTGCCTTTCTCCAAAGGAAGTGGATATAGAAAAACATTTCAATGGCCCTCAGTCTAGTTACTGGCTTAGCTTAAGCTTTAACAGGCTATGTTCTCTTAAGGTTACTTAATGGCTCAAAAATATGATGAGATTATGACAGTTTACACTTAGAATTCTGTTCTTGCAATCACATGAGCTCTCAAGGGATTTGTAGCTTTTTGTTATTGTAATGCATTTCTATTTTTGCTCATAAATGATTCAAGCTCTAGCACCATGTTATGAACTTAAAATAAATATAGAGTTTTTGAAAGAATGTTACAAGTTTGTTGGTTTGCATAGGAAGATTTCCCACTTTAATAACCACATACTGTGATATTACTTGATGCTATGAAACCATGGTGAAGCTTTGCCTATCTGCAATCTAAGCTATCGTTTTCGAATTAGCTTGGGGAAGCATGTGACATGGCCTTACAAAGTATCATGGGTTTTTCTTTCACAAGCCAATAAACCCAATTTCCCAGAAAAAGTAACATCTTAATTTAAACTTTTCAGGATTACAAAAAAAGCCTCATGCAGCATTGGACATTGTCCAAGTTGATACTACTTTGTGCCTTTCTTAGGCAGAGATGTTCTCTTAAAAGTAATCATTGTTGAATAAGAAGCTATTTCATGCATTTCCTTGGAGGTCATATTTTTGTTTCATGCAGACATTGACCATAGGGGACCTGGTCTTGAAAGAAGGGGATTGGATCTCATTGAATGGCAGCACTGGGGAAGTCATTTTGGGAAAACAGCCTATGGTTCAACCTGCAATGAGTGGAGATTTGGGCATGCTAATGAGCTGGGTGGATGAGTTTCGAAAGCTAAAGGTTCTACTCTTCTCTAACTGTTCTTTGTATAATGAGTATATCTTTTGCACGTGGAATACTCTGAATGGTGAAATTTCTGCAGGTTATGGCCAATGCTGACACACCAGAGGATGCCATTAGTGCGAGGAATAATGGTGCAGAGGGTATTGGGCTCTGCAGAACAGAACATATGGTTAGCCTATTTTTCGACTTCTTTGAATATTAAAGCATATACATGTATGTATGTATGTATGTATGTATGTATGTATGTATGTATGTATGTATGTATGTATGTATGTATGTATGTATGTATGCATGCATGCGTTCCTGCGTGTATGCGTGTATGCGTGTATGTATGTATGTATGTATGTATGTATGTATGTATGTATGTATGTATGTATGTATGTATGTATGTATGCATGCATGCATGTATGCATGTATGTATGCATGTATGCATGTATGTATGCATGTGTGTATGTATGTATATATGTATGTATGTATATGTATGTATGTATGTATGCATGTTGTATGTATCTATGTATGTATGTATCTATGTATGTGTATGTATGTATGTATGTATATATATATATTTATGTACGTATGTATGTGTGTGCATGTACGTACATACGCATATATGTATGTATGTATGTGCATATGTATGTATGTACGTACGTACGTATGTATGTATGTATGTATGTATGTATGTATGTATGTATGTATGTATGTATGCGCATTGGAAAGCAGCTCAATGGTTGTTTCATTTACATGCGTGGACAATATAGAGCTTTCTGTAACCCTACATTATCTATTACGTGATGTTGCTAGACTGATCTTAAATGTCTTTGGCACTATTCACATCCCATTTGAAAACATCCCTTTGGAAGAAGAAAACAGCCCTTGGTATATAGTTACTCAACTTTGTCCTAAAGGTGGTCTTGATGTTCTTGGCTTGATCTCACATATGCATGCAAGACAAAGCACACTCTTATGGGATCTGTTCAACAGCTGATCCCCTTGGACATTCATTATGTGCAATATGATTCAAGTGGGAAATGTGTGCTTCAAGGGAGAGTTGAGCCTAGATTTATGGACAAAACTCTTCTCCCATGCTCCACTCAAAGTTTACTTAAATATTGCTTTTGTCTTAGTGCCCTTTGAATCACCATATGCTCCTTGTTAAAAACCACACATGTGGTGCATATGTTGGGTTCCTTAGCTTTGTACTTTCATAGGAGAAGGTTTGTCACTCTTAGTGATGTCATATGGCTTTGATAGTGCTGGGGATTGTATGTCATTTGCATATGGGCCAACATAGAGAGCGGTGTGGGTAGCTTTAATTCGTACATATCCCAAAGACAATTAGCGTATCCTAGTGATGTGACATGTGTAGAAAATCATATTGGAAATTGTCTTGAACAAATTTGGTTCAAAGGAACAAGCTCATTTCATTACTTGATGTTTGTTGTAAATGGTGACTCACTAGTATGTGCAATCATTGATGGAGGTGGACTAAATGGAACCATTGGTGGCAACAAAGATGTGTGGAAATCAAGCGTGGGGAATCGCCTCTATATTATCGAGTATTCCTTTGCAAAGTCATATTGTTGTAGGATTATGGACTTGAAAGTTTGTACTAAAGCACTTAGATCAAAGGATTCATTTTCTAAGTCCTCGATGCAATAAGCAAAGGGAATCAATATGACATGTTTCCCTCTACGTTATGGAGTATTCCTTTTGAGAGTCATATAGCTGTAGGATTACGGACTTGAAAGTTTATGCAAAAGCACTTAGATCAAAGGATTCATTTCTGAAGTCCTTGATGCAATGATCAAAGTGAATCAATATATGTCTTCTATGATTGCTATCATATGAAACAAAAGTGGGTTGACGATCAACAAGGAACATATTTCTGCCCCTAATGATGTTGGAAACAACGTCAATTTGTGCTCTAAACCCTAATTTCCAGCAAACCCTATTTTCACCATTTCCCCATGTCTTAGGAATGGTATGGTCAAAGATGGTAAAGGATTATTAATGGAGATTCTAATAGATCTTCAAAAAACGCTATCCAACCATATATAACGTTCTATCCTCTGATGCTATGTGACTCCTCATAAGTCAAACCCTAGTTTGCAGATCATAATAGCTTTTCACATCATTTAATTGAAGGGCTCATACTTAAAGTCTAAAAAGCATCTTAATCCAATTAAGGTTAGGCCATCCACAATAAAACACAAAAAAGCTAACACACAATGATAAGGCCATAATTAGCTTTTTCATTAAATCGTAGATATCTACAAAGCTTTTATCATAAATTGCGATTTCAGCTGTATGGGCTCAATTTCTATGTAAGGGCTATGGGGTGCACAAAATATCACATACACTAAGTCTAGTATGCACAACTTCGAGGTACTGCTGTTTCAAGGCTTGTATGTTGTTTTGGAGGTTTCTAGCTTCTGCTCACTTCTTCTTTACACACACATAGTGTGTGTAAATACTGGTTTTTAGTAAGTTCTGCACATTTCTTGTTCCATTTCAAGTCTTGCTGCTGTACCAGGTGTTTCCAGCCTACTACCTCAAGAGGAAAAGTATTTGTAGCTGCTTATATCAGAGAAGAAACATAATTCTGCTTTGATTGCAGATCATGACACTTTCTCACAGCACATAGGCTGGATTCTTCGTATTCAGCTTATTCTATCTCACTGTCCAGCACATAATCGTTTTCTATACCTCTTTGGTATTCTCTCAAAATTTGTACCTAGATCCATTCTATATTCAGCCTTTTATCCAATTTTGTATATACACACACATTGTGTAGTTATTATTTTATCAAGTTATTTATTATTTTAGAGTATCCTGTTAGCTATTTGTCCCTATCTCTTGTCCCTTTTCTATCTTCTTTTGTCATTCATCTATTTCATTTAGTTCAAGGTGTGTATATGTGCAAGGTTCTAAGTGTTGGAAAGATCCTGTGAACTGCATATGGCTGACCTGACTTCCAACGTTTGGTATCAGAGCTTATTGCACATATTTATCTTGTTCCCAAGATGAGCTATTAAAGAGATGGATTGGAACAAGAAGACAAATTTGATGGAATGTCTAACTTTCCTATGCGGAGTTTTATGGTGATGAATTTATTAGCGTCCAAGGACTTGTGGAATATTGTCAATGATAAATGTCCAAGACCAAGACAAGCTATAGAAGGATCTTGCATCTTCTTCCAAGAAGTGAGCTGTTCCAATTTCTTCGCAGCCGGACGATGCAAGAGAAAGAAGAAGGAGAAGTCCTCTTATCATTCATAGTGAGAGATATTATCAAGCTACTTCTTATAAAAGAGCATTCCATATGTCAAAAGTCAGAATACCATCAGTACCAACTATGCGTGCATGTATATTGCCTTTTGATGCCATTATGACATCGAAAAAAAAAACTCCTTGGAGAAATATTTTGCCCCTCCATCCGATCTAGGAATCTTTATGTACATGTCCATCTCCTTTTCGACAAGTGCTTTGAAAACTTTAAAGTAACTAAACACTTCAACCTTCATACAATATAATCATGCCATTCTTCTCTGATCATCAATGAAAATAACAAAACACCTATTCCATCCCAAGTCTTGCGTACTTCAAAAAGTGACATGTTTCACACAAATGTTGCATGGATTGAGAATGGATATTTGGAAGACCACTTACCAAACCTCTCGTTTGCATATCGTTTAACTTTTGAGGTTTATTTGATCAATCCTCGTGTGGAATCTTTATGTACATGCCCATCTCCTTTTCGAGAAGTGCTTTGAAAACTTTAAAGTAACTAAACACTTCAACCTTCATACAATATAATCATGCCATTCTTCTCTGATCATCAATGAAAATAACAAAACACCTATTCCATCCCAAGTCTTGCGTACTTCAAAAAGTGACATGTTTCACACAAATGTTGCATGAATTGAGAATGGATATTTGGAAGACCACTTACCAAACCTCTCGTTTGCATATCGTTTAACTTTTGAGGTTTATTTGATCAATCCTCGTGTGGCACAAATTCAATTGAGCTATTTGCTTGTTTGTTTCCAAATGTCAAATAGAAGTATGTCATGAGGGTGGTCTTACTTCCATGGTGAATAACTTTCGTTTCCTCTTGCCTTAGCTGTCAGCTTCTAACATTGCCTTGGATCTTCCACAAAGCATCTTTTGTTTGTTGAACTTGACTACATGTCTTCCTCAACCATCTATCCAATTAATACTAGATTATTTGTGATTGTTGGCACACGCAACACATTTTCAAGACATTTTGCATTGTGATTTTCATTCAAAGGAGCCACACCTATATGTGTGATCCTATGCTCAATGTCATCCCCTATTTCTACATGCCCTTGTGTTGGTTCATAGGAGTTGTGAAACATTTCCCTATTGCTATAAGCTATAAAATCATCATCATCGATGGAGCTACCTATTGATACTAGTCATTTTCAATCTTTTTCATCTTGAAGATATATTCATTGATTCTTCTCTTTGAAGTCTTCCTTAAGTTGTTCAACTCATTGTTGAGTTAAATCTTTCGAGCCTTTGTGGAGGTGAAGTACAATATCCCCAAAATCTCCCACACCTTGGATGAGTCCAAGTCTTGGATATGACCAATCATGCTATTACTAATATGTTTGAATAGGATGAATATCACTCTCCTATCTCTCTCAACCCATTTATTCACTTCCCTTATTTGTGCTTGAGTGAACGACTCTACATGTTGAGTAGGAATCAACTCCACTAACTAATCTCCACTTGCCCATGAGGACATTGCTAATTTGGAATCTCCAAGGTTGGTGATTTTCTTTCTCGATCTTTTCTATTTGGTAGCACACTCAGCCATTGCTTAAGCTTGTGTGCTTTCTTAGTTTCCTTTGAGGGTGATGGAATAGCCAAAGTTCAAAATGATTACCCTCTAGCTTGAAAATCCACTTGTGAATGATGATGTAGCTTGTAGGTTTGCTACAAGTTCTTTCCCAAGAGCTATACCGGCTTCATATGGTTTCTTTGACCTCCTTCAAGAGTCCCAAATGCTTCCAAATGCTTTGATGTCACAATTGGGAGATGAATCAACACCTTTATGCAGCTTTGGAAGGTTGTAGGCCCTCAAAGGTTGCCTTCCAGAGTGGTCAGGATTCATTGTTTTGGCTTTAACTTAGAGTTTGAATATGGAATGGCTATGAAACTTTCGAAAATGCTAGTAGACACTCTCAACTATCTACAACACTTTAAAGCACTCAATTTCGACACCCTTATACAAAGAACCACTGTCTGCAAGATAGATGGTCTATCTTTTGTGTATGTGTAGGGATATAGCTTCACTATTTGCAACCTCACTCTCAGTTCACTAAAAGAAAATCAGGAAATTTATCTCAGGTTTAGAAGAGTATATGAGGAACAAAATGGCTAACTTAGCAAGTGGGCAGTTGACTTTGTTGACCTGAGGACATGCTCCTTTTGACATATTAGATATTTGGATCATGTAATAAAAGAAAGGGATGTATATACGTATGTACATAAGAACATGCATATGCATGCCCTTTTTTTTTGACAAAATCTTTTTCCATTAGTTCAAAAATTTGCAAAGCTCTCTGAGGCAGAGTTTTTGCAGAGCTCACTAGAGCCCATAGGAAGAATGTATGTAAGATGATTAGTATGGAGAATTGAAATGGTTCTTTCTGCATTGAGCAAGCATTGAGTAGTTTGTTTCTGAGAACTCTGGGTGAAACGCAGTCAAAGAAGATATTCTTCTTTTAAAAAGGAGAGTATTCTGCAACTTCCAGATGAACCATAAAATCCAGAACTGAAATCTGTCAAAGGCCCAAAAGATGGCTGAACCAGTGAAATTGTAGAGGATGAATGTGAACTTGTAGGCTGAAAGGGACTGTACTAATCTCCTCAGTTGTGTTCTCATAATTTCCCACTATGACTTCATTTGTCAAAAGTTTTGTATGTATGTATGTATGTATGTATGTGTGTGCATATGCATGTACTATGTATGTATGTGTGCATATACATACATGTTGGCATATGTATGGATGCATGAAGGAATGTATGAAGGAATGTATGTGTGTATAATATATATCATGTATACCTGCATTTATATATGCATGAATGTACATATGTTTTAACTGTCAAGTTCTATTTCTCATGAAATAGCATGGATTAAGATGCATGTATGTAGGTTCCAGACTCAAGTTCTGGTGCTCGTGAGAGAGTATGGATTCAAATGCATGTATGTGTGCATGCATGTATATATATATATATATATATATATATATATATATATATATATATATATATATATATATATATATATATATATATATATATATATATATATATATATATATATATATATATATATATATATATATATATATATATATATATATGTGTGTGTGTGTGTGTGTGTGTGTGTGTGTGTGTGTGTGTGTGTGTATACATATCTTCATGTATGTACACCCTAGCTTTATAGGGCTTAATTTGTGCACTACCAGTTCTTTGCATCAGATGAACGCATCAAAGCAGTGAGGCAAATGATCATGGCACACACCATTGAGGAGAGGAAGAAAGCACTTGACAAACTCCTGCCATATCAGCGATCAGATTTTGAGGGCATATTCCGTGCCATGGATGGTAAGTGACATCTCTTCCAAGTTACAATCTCGTGCATGGTCTTTAACTTGCATTGATTCATTTAATCTATTGTTGGCCAGGGCTTCCTGTGACAATCCGCTTGCTAGACCCACCTCTGCATGAGTTTCTACCTGATGGTGATCTGGAGGAAATAGTCTCAGAGTTAGCCAAAGATACAGGAACTGATGAAGAGGAGGTTTTTGCTCGTGTTGAAAAACTTTCAGAAGTGAATCCGATGCTAGGTTTTCGAGGATGCAGGTGTGTTCTAATAGTGTACTGCCTTGTTTCCTGCATCAAATAGTTCTAAATAATTTCCATGTGTATGAAGCTCTGTCTACCAGTTAGGATTATTTTATTTTGTTTTGTTTCATTTTTTTTGGAGATGAGGGGAGGCTGAAGAGAGTGGGAGTCAGTGCAAATGTGTGAAACATTTTAGTGAAAGTGTTACATTATGTACCAAAATGGAAGGAGACAAGGAGGGGAAGAGAAATATTTTATCTTTATTATGATGGGATCAGAAGATGTTGCAACTGAATCTGTAATGTCCAACTGAAGCTTATTTGGCTGCACAAGTGGTGGTAGTGCGTCTCTGCTCCATCATGTGGTCTTGGACTCTCCCGATGCGTGAGATATCCTCCTAGTGAAGTTGTGGTCCTCAGTAACCAACCATATGTAGTCGGCATCACACTCTCTGTGCCGTTCCCTACCTGAGCATGAACCCTATGCCTCTACAAGGCTGGTCCCTCTGGTGTGGCTTAGCTCGATGAAAGAACTGATTAATAGTCCACTAATTGCCCATCCGTGTTTGATGTATGAGCTGTAGCGTCTGCTTTCATCTCTCATATGCCCTCGTGATGAAGCATTCCATCCTCCGCTGGTCTCTCCTCCCTCTCTATCTCTGTATGGCATACTGGTCACCACCTCTCTTCTCGGGGGACTCCTTTGGCCTCGCTCCTCTCAATCTCGAGCTCATGTGATGAAACTCAAAGCTTCCCAATGATGACATGAAGGTGGTGTGGTAGGTATGGTGCATGTATCACCAAGTCTCAACGAAGCCTTGATCTCAGATCTGTAAGAAATGCTCACGGTAGTAGAACATTTTGAGTGACAATGTATCCCTTAGGCTTACCCATGTCCTCTGTATGTATGTATGCCATATCTCTTGACGAATGATCATATTTCCTCTCCTGGTGGGACAGCGAGTAGGTGGGGGCTTGGGAGTCATACTGTATTGGTGGTAGTCTGTCTATGTCAAGTCCATGGTGGGCCAGCCAATCTCATGTTTGTGCGTACCATGAGGAGGTGTCTTCTACCAACGACATGTCACATGATACCTGAAAAGCTCTGTAAGTGATGCGCTCTCTATCCATGCTCTGGATCCTAAGTAATAAACATACTGTTTGGAAGAGGGCCTCTACTACTATTGGTGGTGCAGCAAGCTCTGCCCTTATGATATCATGGGGTACCCAGGATTTGCTGCGGATGAGTCTTGCAATCATGAGAATCTGTGAACTCTCCACCGCTGTCCATGCTGATGCTGCTAAACTTGGCCCCCATATGGCTGCTTCATACAACTAGGGTAACCGATATTGTCGAAGAGCCACCTCTTTGTGCAGGGCTCCTGAAAATATGCCTAGTGGCATTGTCTCTCCATCAAACCTAATGCTGCATATCCTTGTGTAATGAGAGAGAGAGAGAGAGAGAGAGAGAGAGAGAGAGAGAGAGAGAGAGAGAGAGAGAGAGAGAGAGAGAGAGAGAGAGAGAGAGAGAGAGAGAGAGAGAGAGAGAGAGAGAGAGAGAGAGAGAGAGAGAGAGAGAGAGAGAGAGAGAGAGAGAGTTTCAAACTGTAGGAGTTAGAGTTTAGGATTTAGGTTTGGGGTTAGGGTTAGCTGAATGGATTGACTCGTCTAGTTCCATTGGTTCCACAATTCAGTGCCCTTTTGTTTGCTTCATATGTTAGTGCAGCCATGAACGGATGAATGGTGGGAATGCACAGATCACAAGTACAGTCACGGTACAAAAGACGCATAAGTCAGGTTAGGGTTTCGCTGGGATCAGATTAGGGTTTCGCAATACAGATTAGGCTTTCGCTGCTGGGTTTTGTTGGGATTAGGGTTTCTCTGCTGAGAGATTAGGGTTTTGCTGCTCCTGCTGAGGGATTAGGGTTTCGTTGCTCTGCTGAGAGATTAGGGTTTTGCCGCTGTGCTGAGAGATTAGGGTTTTGCTGCTCTGCTCAGTAATGTGGATCAGTCCCATCATTAAGCGCACAACAGAGGTTAGGGTTTCGCTGCTGAGAGATTAGGGTTTTGCTGCTCCTGTTGCTCTGCTGAGAGAGAGAGAGAGAGAGAGAGAGAGAGAGAGAGAGAGAGAGAGAGAGAGAGAGAGAGAGAGAGAGAGAGAGAGAGAGAGAGAGAGAGAGAGAGAGAGAGAGAGAGAGAGAGAGAGAGAGAGAGAGAGAGAGAGAGAGAGAGAGAGAGAGAGAGAGAGAGAGAGAGAGAGAGAGAGAGAGAGAGAGAGAGAAAAGAAAGAAAGAAAGAAGTGTTTTTACGTCTATTAGGAGGCCGAACTCGGCCTATGAGACAAATCGATGTACATGGGTGTATCTTCTGTCAATCAGAAAAGATAAAAGTGCTGAAAAGAAACTGGTTAAGCTGATATAGATCTCCGTAGTATGCATGTGGGGATACCCATGAAAATGGTGGGGGGTGTATGGAGTGCGATATCTATGATAGTCTATATGCAAAAGGGTAGTACAACAACCATGAGAATGCATCTAAGACGACTACTAGCTCCATCCTGTGCTAGTGGGTGGGTGTAATATGTGATACATAGGTGGAGGTGGAGTCAGGGCCACCCTGATGGCTGCAACGGGATCGGCCATCATCTGGGATCGTCTCTCCTCCATGGCGCGATGGTCACAAGCCTGGATCTCCGCAATCTGGTGTCGGTGAAGTCTCGGGGCCCGATATCCTATAGCACGGGGTCGTCTCCTAGCTCGAGATATCTGAGCCTGCTGAAGAGTCACCCCGCTCGGTGTGTGGGCTGAGGGGGGGAGGGCTGGAGCACGTCGCGGAATAAAGAAGTCAGTGAGCTGACTCTGTCTCCCTCCTGTATGGAGTGCTACAGTAGGCTGGAGTAGGGAATCTCTGTGACTCTGTATCTCTAGTAAGAATCGCCCGAGCTGTCGCTGGTCTCTAGAGTCCATGATCTCTCGGAGGGTGGGCTGCCCTGCAAACAGAGTCTCGTATCTGCCTCTGATGCCATCATATGCGCTACATCTGCATACAAAGTGCTCCTCATCCTCCATCTCTACTCTGCATACTCTGCATATCCGCTCCTCTCTGGGAATGTCTGCGGCTCTGCCCGTCTCAATCTCGAGTCGGTGTGATGAGACTCTCAGCTCGCCAATCGCTACCCTCGAGCTATGAGGCATGTGAGTATCCATGTAGCGTGGTCGCTGGATGAAACCGTCAGCTAGTATGTCTATGAACTGGTCTCGATAGTGCGATAGTCTCGATCCCATGTGTGGTGTGTGCCATGTCTGACTAATGTAGAGCTGCCAGAGATCATGTCTGAGCACAACATTCCTCTCACGACGAGAGAGGTGGATGTGAGGTGAGTCTGGGTCATACTGAAAAGGCGGCAATCTGTTCATATCAAGTCCATGACTATCAAACCAGACTCTAACCTGAGTGTACCAAGCTCTCTCATATCCTGACTCTGATATCTGTATAGATGCCTCAAGAGCTCTGTGTGTGAGTCTATCTGTAGGGAGGTCCCTAATCCTCTGAATAAAGCAGATAGTCTGGAATAGTGCCTCTACTGCCATGGGTGGTGCAGCTAGCTCTGCCCTGATGATGTCATGTGGCACCGACTGTTTCCCACGAAATAATCGCGAGATCATACGTACCTGTGGCCTCTCGATCGCACTCCACTGGGTGACTGTGAGACCTGGGGCCCAAACCGTCGAAGCATACATCATAGCTGGTCTGACCAGTGTGTCAAATAGCCAGCCCTTCGTGCGGGGCTCCTGGAAGTGTGCTTGGTGACATCTCCGCTCTAACATGGCTAAAGCTGCATATCCGCGTGTGAGTCTATCGGTGGCTGCCTGTCTCATGCTGAAGGGGCCAGGCAAGCTCGTGAATGTGACTCCGAGATAGACATAGGAAGTGACCACCTCAATCTGTCCACCACCAGCTCTGAATCCTGCTCCATTCCTCACCATGGGGGAGGTGTGGAAGATCATGACCTTGGTCTTGCCAAGGTTTACTGTCAAGCCCCTCTGTGTACAAAACTCATCCAGGGCCTCAAGGTGGTGCTGTAATCCCTCGGGTGACTCTGAAATCAAGACAATGTCATCGGCATATAATAAAATGTGGACATGTGTACCTGCGAGGTCTGCACCCTCTCCTCCAGCTCGGAGAATGTAGTCCTCAATCTCGTCAATGTAGAGACCAAATAGAGTGGGAGAGAGTGGGCAGCCTTGCTTAACACCGATGGTGCTAGCAATGGCATCAGACATACCTCCTTGACACCGTACCCTCCCAGTCACCTGCTCATAGAGTGCATAGATGGCCCAAATCATCCCTGATGGTACTCCCAAGCTCTGGAGGCGTTGGAAGAGCCTCTCCCGCGGCACTGTATCAAAAGCTTTGCGGAAGTCCACAAAGCAGCAATATAGCCTCTTCTTCCGCATCCTTGCCCCATCAATGAGGCAGCGCAGAATGAAGATGTGATCAATAGTAGAGAAAGCTCGTCGAAAACCTGCCTGGCCTCGTGCTCGTAGCCCCTCAGTCTCTGCATATGAGCTGAGCTCTGCCTCAAGTATGGCACCGTATAGTTTGGCCATGGTGTGGCCAATCATGATGGTCTTGTAGTTCCCTGGATCCAGGGTGTCGCCAGATTTGTGGATAGGCACAATGGTGTGCCTAGTCCACTCCTCTGGGAAGCCCTCTCCTATAGCCCGGTTGAATCGAACGTCCATGTCGCAGTCGTCGTATGGCCCTCTCAACCATCTTTGCTGTGAAGAGAGAAGAACTAGTAGGGCGAGGCTCAAGTGGTTGGGGAATGGGAGGCTGCCTAGGTACCTCATATAACCTCTGAGCATAATCATGCCATGTGTGTGGGTCTCCAATAGGTGTGGTCGGGCGTGGCTCTCGTAGGCTGTGCCATGCTGCAGCACTGTCCATACTCATAAAGAGATGGTATAGCTCAAGCTCCTGTGCCTCCTCAAAGGCTCGCCTCTTTCGACGTGTGAGAGTCTTCATCTGTCCCTTGGCCTCTCTCTCTGTGATCTCTCCCAATGCTCGCTGAGCTCGTAGTCGGCGGTAAAGATCTCTGCAATCCTCATCATACCAACGATGTTGTGGCATAGTCCCGGGAGGAGGTGTGTGACGAGAATGGATGGTGTGTGGGAAGGAGCTGATGGCTGATGTCTGAAGAACTGATGCTATCTGAGAGGTGAGTAGGGATAGTGGAGTGTCAGGATGAAGTAAGAGAAGACCCTTCTCGACTCGAGCCGCATATATGTGAGCTAGCTCGTGTTTGAAGTGGATGGTGGTGTGTGGGATGCGTGCTGCGGGTATGCGTAAAGGGGTGTCTCCCTTCAGGGAGAGTGCGAGGTATGTGTGATCGGCCCCAATGGGTA